>OY282559.1:61988854-62387946 GCA_958295665.1 Tipula vernalis | reverse complement strand
TGATGTGTGGATATGCAGCTTTATAAATTTTATTAGATTTTTATCACGTTAATCGTAATTGTGATATGTTTGTTGGTTAACTTGTCACAATAGTCACCATTTTGAAAGATGCGCAAACATGAGCGAAAATCAAACCGATATGTTACATGCATTTTACTTTCAAATTTTCCCAATATCGATTGAAAAATGATACAAATTACAATAAATGTTCTGCTGTATTATTTAGTAGATTTAATATTTTCAACGCCGTTTTAATTATATTAACCGTTTAATTTAATAGTTTCAGAAGATTCGTAAAAAATATTAAATTGAGTTTTCTGAGTGTACACAAATGAAATACAAAACATGTTCACTTCGAAACGTTTCACTGCTAACTGTGTTTGAAAATGGCATTACGAAAAACAAAAGAAATTCTTAAAACTAAGCCGACTTTCTGTGTTCAATATTTTGTAGCAAAGGATGTTTCTTATAGAAGAAGTAAATCTTAAATATTAAAGGTTAGTACATTTTCTCCCATTAAATTATACGACGATTTGAATTGAATTATTTTAAGACAATTCCACCGAGAAAAGTAAAAATGTACCTGTGCCTTGCGCTTAAAGTATTTTTAAATGAAGACATTCATAGCATTTTTCTTAGAAAACAAAATTAAGAAATTGTATTTTATTACCGACCATTTTTCAAAAGAACAACTGACATAAATCTGGATACAATAAATCACGTGGACATTTAAATAATTTAATTCTCAGTCACAGACCGGTAGCAGAAAGTAGCGTTCTACGAAATTTATTTATTTGTCTGTCCTTAGTTATAGTTGCAATAAATTTATTGTGTTTTAGCTTCCATTGCTGCCTGCTTTTTACAAATGTATTATCGATTTACCACATGGGAAGAGAACAAAATAATTTGTTTGCACCAGCCTATTTCACAAGCCCGACCAAACGTTTTCTTAACTATATCTCATGAAAAAGTTTCTATACCAAGTATAACAACTTAATACGAGAACCATACCCGTTGATTGGCATCAACGGAATGAATATTCGAGGCGGCGTTTATTAGTTCAGCCAATTATTTAGTCATTGGATCCGAGTGTAAAATGGTCAGCAAAATGGTAAGTTGAACACATAAGTTGAATACAAAAATTATCTAATATTTCATAATCGCTAAGTATAGATCAAACGTTGTGTTCTGGATCTATCCGTTTGAAATCAAAAAACGGTCGAAATACTCGGTTTCATATGGTTTGTGTGCTACACATAAATCATTGCAAGTAATTTTATTTAATGTATGTATATAACAATTAACGATTACAATCATCTAGATAAATTGAATGATTCGATTCCGTTGGGACACTATTAGTAAGCTTAGCAATTCGTGTCATTTCAAATTGAATTAATATAACTAAATACGAAAACTGTCCAGCGGAGCAATCGTACACCAAAGGCCACACAAAATCAAATAGACCACAGGTCGTCAACGGATATTCATGCAATATTTGGAATGAAAAGTTGAGCAAGCTACAGCAAAGTTGTTTATCCTTTATAATATTTAAAGCGTCATGTACGAGATGTCCGGTTCGCTTCCCCTGCAAAACAAAAAATTAAAATATTTATTTTAACTTATTCCAAAACTCTTTTAAAATATTTATATACCTCCCGCTTTATTAAACTACCGAATGCAATGAATATCATATTCAGGATTATGATATTACCAGCATCTAGTGTATCACAAATCAGTAGTAAAATCGTGGTTCGATCAAATGTCGTATAAAAAGCGAGACTCAGTGAGAATGAGGTCAACAAGATGTACAGCATACTGCCGCCGAATGCAATCATAATTTGTAGACTAAAATTAAAATTGATAAGCTTCATGATTTCATTTAAATTTTCGTATATTTTTCGAAAGTCTTCAAGAATTTTTCGTTTTTGATAGTGTATGGATCTTGCAGATTTTGAGTTGTCCATTGCACTATCATTATTATCAATGAAAATAATTCTGTGGAATAGAAAGTTAAACCTTTTAATTAGAGTATAATTTAAATTTGATTTGTCGCTCTTTAAAACTAATTATGAAACAAAATTCTAAGTGTTAAGAACTCTGCACTATTAGAATATTATCAGACAAAATAATCTAGTTTGTTTCACAATAGCCATCAAATAATGTTATTATTCCATGACAAGTAAAATTGGGCTTGTAGAGAGCCATTAACTTATATCAGGGGTACACTAAATGACCTGCCGTCGAATTCCTGTTCTAGATATGAGAATGAGAAATGACTTTATTTTTTTATTTCACCTACTCTTGTCATCGAACTGGAATTTGGCCGCTGGTCCACTCTAATCGACAGCTCCTTACAGCTAAAATATAAATTTAAATTTTCACAATACATGTACTCACCTTATAAATTCATTAAGTTTTCTTATTTTCAAATACAAAATAAACAAATGAAACAAATAAAATTCATAGTAAATAATAAAAACACCGAACAACGTAAATTCAACAATAGTGCCAACATAAATGTCAATCATAAACATTTTCACCGGTAAATTAATGAAATAAAATCCCAACTTAATAAAAAAGATCGCATAGCAAATTTTCAATCCTTTCCCCTCAATATCACTATCGTTACGATAATTTCGCGTAATTTTATTCATTTTTATATCAAAATAATTAATTAGCAACAACATTTTATAGTAGCGCTCGTAAAATATTAAAAACCATATTTGTGCAAAAATTACAGCAAACATTACAATTTTTGAATACACTTCATGACCAAAATTTAATAATTTTATTTCACTTTGAATCATCCGAAATAAATCATTACGATTAATGAAAAGCATAATTAAAATTATAGAATTAATTAAAATTTTAATTAAAAATATAAATCGATCTGATTTTTTAATTAGCAACATATTATTACAATTTAAATGGTAATTAGGGTCATTATCGTAAGCGTTCTTCTCGAATTTTGATTTTATTGTGATTTTTTGATTGGTTTTATTAAAATTTGAATTAAAAGTGAATTGTAAAAAATTTAAGTATTTCAATATTATTAAAAAGGGTAACACTAATTTAAATATGTTTTGATAACTTTTGTTTGGGTTAGGATTTTTTGCGTTTTTATTCGAAAACATTGTAGTAGTAGTTTAGTTAAATTTTTTCGACAGACTAAAAAATGATTCAGCTTTGTATTTGGTTTTGCCTTTAGTTTCATATACCCCGGCACAGATTAAAGAATTGATAAGTAAATAAGTACATATAGGTAATTATTTGGAGTACATTGATGTGATTTGAAGTTTAGATTTGTTTGATTTAATTGATTAAACAGAAATATTCGAAACCTCAACTCTGAAGCCATCGCTTATTAATCTTGGTCTAAAGAACAATGAAACAGAACCAAACAAAGAAATAATTAAAGTAACCAACGATCAAGAGCAAATCATGCTGAATAACTTGAGGAAAGAGGAAGAGGATTGATTTTAGGCATAGGTTAGGTTGGGTTAAGGTAGAGGTTCAAAACAGACCGACATAGACACAAACTGGAAGTGAGATCAGCTGTTTGGATCTCGCCAAATCGTACTTTATCCAGATCTGCCGGGTTATTACACTTTAGGTACTATTTGACTAACTGTCGTTCGTCAACTTACTAGCTTCTTCCTGAAGCTGGTAGTTTGCATGATGCAAAAGGCATTTCAATATCCTTCTGCTTTTTGTGATGTGGCTCATGGCGCCAAGCCGAGCCACCTCATTGGCTTTTATATTCCCTCTGTATTGAGATGCTCTCGCATACTGTGACTGTCCGTAAAAATGCGAATCACACCGGCTGATATTAAATACATTACATACCTCAACCAGTCTACGACTTCCTTTATCGCAGTTACTTCAACTTGAAAAATGCTGCAATACTTAGTCAAGGAGAGGCTTATCAGAAGTTCCCATCCCAGAATTCCATCCGTCAACAAGTCCTCTTTGGAGGAAATAATAGTCAGGAACCTTACGTCTAAAGATAGTGACGGGGTAGTATAGTCGCATTGTTACAGATGGACTTCAATCATATGGTGGATGTGCTCGTCAGTACGCCGCAAACCTACGGGAAGGCTGTTCTCTGAACTTTCATCAACAGCTTTTGGTTGGCTGTTTTATCCAGAGAAGCCCACCAGATTGTTACCCCATGCAAGAGAATGGGTCTGAGGCTCCAGTCTCATCCTTTCCCAATGGCAATTTTGCAAGAGTAAATTGCTACCATAGGTTAGGTTAGGTTTGGGTGGCGGTCCACTAGGACCAGGCATAGACACAAAAAATGGTCCCTAGCCATACCACAATAATTATTTCCTCCAACTCATTGGAACCCTTTTGAGCTGGTAACAAAGCGCTGGATACTCCTGTCGTTCATCCTACAGATGTCCATCAGGTCTTTGAAGAGGGGTGCCCCTAGAAACTTTAGTCTGTTTCGTGCCAGACGAGGGCAGGTGTAAAGAAGATGAAATACAGTCTCTTCCTCCTCTTCGTCCTCGCAACTACGACAGTAGTCATGTGAGAAGACACCAAGTCTACTCGCATGCCTCCCTATGAGACAGTGCCCCGTAATCACTCCGACAACCACACTGAAGAGAGATCAGCTTTATGGATCTCGCCAAGTCCAACTTTGGCCAGACCTGCCGAGTTATTATGCAAGAAGTGATACTTGGCCATCTGTCATTCGTCAGCTTGCTAGCTTCTTCCTGAAGTAGCAGTTTGCATACCGCAAGAGGCATTTCAATATCCTTTCTGCTTTCTGAGAAGTGGTCCATTGTACCACGTCGAGCCAGTTCATTGGCGTTTAGATTCCCTGTACTTATGAAATGTCTTGGCACCCATAAAATGTGGATGTTGAACTGATCTGCCATCTCGTTAAGAGATGAGAGACAGTTCTGGACTACTTTCGACGTGAGGAGGTTTGATTGAAGCGCTTTAATAGAAGGCTGACTGTCTGTATATATGCGAATGTTACAAACTGATATTACATTATACCTCAACCAGTCTACGACTTCCTTTATGGCAGTTACTTCAGCTTAAAAAATGCTACAGTAGTCGGGGAGACGGAAGGAGAGATTTAACAGAAATTCCTCGCAGAACACTCCAGCCCCGACTTTCCCGTCCCGTTTTGAACCATCAGTGAAGAAGTTTATAACTCCTGGTTCCAAAACTGCACCCATCATCCAGTCCTCCCTAGATGGGATCCTAGTGCGGAACTTTGTGTCAAAAGATAGTGACAGGACAGTATAGTCGGTGGTCTTGGGAATTTGTTTGTTGCACAAAATAGGTGAGTGCCCTGTATTGTTGCAGGTCCACATTAAGATGGATTTCAGCCGTATGGCAGTATAAGCTGCCAACTGTTTCCCCAAGATATCTAGAGGAGTCAAAAATAGCCGAGTCTCTAGTGCCTGAGTGGATGTGCTCCTCAGTGCACCACTGATCCACAGAGAGATTGTTCTCTGAACTTTTGTCAACAGCTTTTGGTTGACAGTTTTGTCCAGAGCAGGCCACCAGACTATTACCCCATACAAGAGTATGGGTCTGACTACTGCGGTATAAAGCCAATGTATGATGCGGGCCTCCAGTCCCCATCCTTTCCCAATGGCATTTTTGCAAGAGTATAGCGCTACCGAAGCTTTCTTTACCCTTTCCAGAATATTGGGTTTCCAATATAATTTTCTATCCAAAACGAGACCCAGAAACTTCGCATCAACTGTAAAAGTCAAGCTGAACCCATTTAAAGTGGGAGGATCGATGTGAGGAAGTTTATATTTCCTAGAGAAGAGAACCAATTCGGTTTTGTGTGGGGTCACATTCAACCCACAGCCATTGGCCCATAATGAAAGAGTGCCCAGGGCATTCTGCATAAGCTCACTAAGGGTGCCGGGATATTTACCACGGACACCAATAGCAACATCATCCGCATAGGCAACCACCTGGAAGCCACCGTCCTCCAGTCTCAGAAACAGGTCATTTATGACCAAGTTCCAAAGCAGGGGGACAGTACGCCACCCTGCGGTGTACTTCTGCTTGCAAATCTTCTGACGGAGGATTCCCCAAAACTGGCATTTGTGATCCTGCCTATTAGCATCTGATCAATCCAGTCCTTGAGTGACTCATTCACTCCCAGATCTGAAAGTGCCCGAGTTATATCCCCTGGAACCACATTGTTAAAAGCCCCCTCAATATCCAAGAAGGTTACCATTGCGTAGTCTCAATCGTGCCTCTAATATGAGCTTCTATTTGTCTTTCCAGTGTTTTAAAAAGGAAGGAAGACAAGCTAATCGGTCTAAGGTCTTTGGGATTGCAGTGTGAGCGTTTTCCCGCCTTAGGTATGAAAACAACCTTCACTTCTGTCCATCTACTAGGAATGTGACATAGTTCTAGGCTGTCTTTGAAAATTACCTCTAACCAGGAAATTGTTAGATCCGTAGTTTGTTGAATATCCGCAGGGATAATACCATCGAGTCCAGGCGACTTATATGATTTAAAACTGTTTATCGCCCACGGGATCTTTTTTCTGCTAATAATTTGGCCTATGAGGCTACTTGCCCTTTTACCTACTGATGTGCTAGGTACAGGTTCGGAACAACCAGGAAAATGAGTCTCCATCAGAAGTTCCAGCGATTCCGCACAATTAGTGGTCCATATCGCTACCATAGCTTTCTTTAAACTTTCCAAAATATTAGGTTTCCAATTTAATTTGCTATACATAGAACGAAACCCAGATATTTTGCTTCGTCTATAAAGGTCAAGCTGATACACCATTTACAGTGGGAGGATCGATATGAGGAAGTTTGTATTTTCTAGAAAAGAGATCCAATTCGAACCTCTTCGTGAGTTAAATTTGAAATTGGTTGATTTCCAACGAAATCCATTCGACATTTTGTGATGTTTGGACATTGATGTACATTACAATGGTAAATCAGTTTCCAGTCTACTATTACACATCACCACCGGGAACAAAACCAATGTTCTTGGCGTCGATTGGTTCGAGCCTGTAGGGTTTTTTACCTGAACTGTTGCCTTCATTTAGGCTTTGATGATAAAATACAAACACTAAGCAGATCTTCAAAACGTGCGACCGGATACAACTGGTACAGGCGGCATCACCAAACAGCCGCGGACCTTGAATCATTTGATTCAATCGGAAGGATACACAACTTGTTGATTGGTCGCTTTAATATGCTGGATTTCGTTTTTAATGTAACAACACGTACAATATTGTCCTTGCCTGGATGTAATTGAGTGACCTTTCCTAGATGTCAATGAGTTGATGGGACGTCATATTCTTTGATAATGACGATATCACCTTTTTAATATTTTTCTTGGTTGTATGCCATTTCACTCGTTGTTGTAACGATGTCAAATACTCGTCGTGCCATCGTTTGGAAAACTGTTGCAATATGCTTTGAACATTTTGTTATCTCCGATTATAATTCAATTGCATATCATATGTACTTGTTTCGGGAATTTTGGCGTTAGAATGTCCAATTAAAAAATGCGATGGTGTCAACACGTCTAAATCGTCTGATGATAAAACACACAGCGGTCATTATCTGAGTATATGTCGGTACTGATACCCCTTCTCGCGACAAATCGTTTTAGTGCAGCTAAAAATGAATCACTGCTTAAATCCCCTACTAATTCTAGATGAACGGCTTTGACACTGAGGCAAATAAATATACATATACTATATATGCCTTATAAGTCTTTTGCTCACGACCTCTAGTCAAGTGTATTGACAATGGACCAGCATAGTCGACACCAACTTTTAGAAATGGTTTGATGAATTCGGATCTTGCTGCTGGTAAATCTGTCATGATTTAAACTTCTGTTTTGGCTCTTATCTTCGTACACACAACACATTTACCAATGATTTGACGAATCATGCGTTTTGCTCCTTTGATCCAATAGTGTTGTCTAAGGTTAGCCAACAACAATGTAGCTCCAGCATGCTTATAGTTTCGATGAGCTTCTTCAATTATTCGTGATGACGTAATGGACTGATGTGGTAGTATCACTAGATGTTTTGCATCGTAACTGGCATTTGAATTTAAAATTCTGCCTCCAACAGGTAAAATCCTATATTCATCGATAAATGGACTTAATGTTTTTAATTTACTTGACGTAGATGTGCTGGCAAACTTTGCCAGGCTGTTGAATTCATTGAGGTAGTGCTGCATTTGGACAGATTTCAAAATTACATTTTTTGATTTTATTAACTCATCTCGGGTGAATACTTTGCTCTTTCTACGTGTCTGGCTCGGTGATTTACAACTATTTACAAATCTGTAGATAGTATAGCAATGACTCGTAGTAGTTTGTTAAAAGACGAGTACCTCTCAGATAAGTTGGCAATTAAATTTTCGTTGATGATAAGGTTAAACGATTGATTTCGGAGTTCTTCCGTCGTTGCTTCACTGCTGGTTTGTGGAGATGTCCGCACGTATCCTTATCGCAGCTCAACCAACTCGGTCCTTTCCACCACAAATTCAATTCTTTTAGTATTTGTGGAATTACACCACGTGAGGCACAATCTGCCGGATTGTCAGCTGAACGAATATATTTCCAGTTGTCACGGGGTAATGATTCAAGGATTTCTGACGTTCGATTCTCAACAAATGTCTTCCAACGCTGTGGATGCCAAGATAGCCAGTCAAGTACTATTTTAGAGTCGGTCCAGGCAACAATTTCATTAAACTGAAATGAAGAATTTTTTATCACGACCTTTATCAGTTTTGTAAGTAGCGCAGCACCACATAATTCTAGACGCGGAATTGATAGCTGTTTGATTGGTGCTACTTTGGTTTTACTTGTTGTCAAACGGAAGTGGATTGCCACTGCATATGCATGTTTGCTTGCATCACAAAATCCATGTAGTTCAATATGAGTGGAATTTACGCATCCTATAAACCGATTTATGCTTATGTCTTGGACAAGATGTAAGTTTTGATAAATTTCTTTCCATCGGTTTATTAGTTCCTCGTTCAAAGGGTCATCCCACCCTAGGTCAAACATCCAAAGTTGTTGTATGAAGATTTTTACGCTTATTATAATAGGTGCCAACCAGCCTAAGAGGTCAAATATTCTATGTTGTTTCTTCGATATCCACATAAAAATGGAATGAATCTTGTTGTGGACTCCAGCGTAGACCCAAAACCCGCAGGATGTCTGATTTGTCATTGATTTGAATATCTTCATCGTTTCTTATTCGATCTTTCTGTTAGAGCTGCATCTATTCCTTCTTTTAATTCTATTGCTGTGGCGATAGAGTCGGTCCCAGATAATAAGTCGTCCACATAGAAGTCTTCGAGAATTGCTTTAGCTACCGTTGGGTTGGACGTGACGGTTTGCAAGCCAATCTCTCGAAGAGCTCTCGTAGAGAGAAATGGAGCAGACGATGTTCCATAGGTTACGGTACGCAGCTTATAGTGTCGAATTGGTTCGGTTATGGATGGTTTCTCCATACTATCCTTTGAAAATTCGTATCATCATCAATTACCCAGACTTGTCGATACATCTTTTCGATATCAGCTGCGAAGACAACGGCTCGTTCTAGGAAACCCAACAGTATTTCTGTTAATGATGGTTGTATTGTCGGACCAACGGCCAGACAATTATTATTTAAAGACACGTCAGAAGTAGTTTTTGATGATGCATCGAAAACAACTCGAACTTTACTGGTGGTACTGGATTGTTTTAATACTGCATGGTGAGGAAGGTACGCTTCAACATTTCTGCTCTCTGTTGATGGTAATTCTATCATATGGCCCAATTTAATATATTCATTTAAGAAGTTCTCATATTCATCGTGTAGCCATGGATCTCTTTAAAATTTCCGTTTCATGCTCTGTAATCGACGAATTGCGATGGGTAATGATTCTTCTAAGATATTTGTGTTTTGCTTGAACGGCAATTTTACTATAAATCGTCCATCTTCTGCGTTCGATAAATTCTCTCGAAAATGGTTTTCGCAAAATTGCTCTTCCTCAGTCAATTTGTATTTAGCTACAACTTCTTCAACCTCCCAAAATCTGCGTAAAGTTTGATCGATATCAAAATCAGATAGGTTTGTTGTAAATCCACTTATAACGTTGTTCTCATTTGAATCATTGTTAACAAGATTTCCTGCTGCAACCCAACCGAAAATCGTATTTTGAAGGACGGGCATATTTTTACTTGTTCTAATCTGACCATCGATTAATATGTTGAAGAAGTGGAATATCGATCTCACTAGAATTACTAAATGATGGGTCTGCTAAGGGTAATGTACGCCAAGCATCTAAATTCTCGATGCACCTATTATAACTCGGGATATTTGAAGTAATTTTCTTTAGAATAAATACGTTTACTGTGAAAAAAGGACCTATAACTTCTGGATGAATGTGGATCGTAGCCATTCCTCTGGTGGTGCCTGCGTCCACGCAGCTTAGACCTCGTACAGTAATTCTTCCGTTCTTACGACGTATGCCCAAGCGTTGAATACATGATTCAGTGATGAAGCTTGCCTGGGAGCCAGAATCCAAGAGTGTGCAACAGCACAACAGAGTTCCAGAAAAATTCACCACCTTTGCAATGGCAGTTGGTAGTATAAATTGGACAGTTGGCGCCTGGCCGTAACTTATCAAAACTGTGTTTGGTTTTGGTAAGGCCCCAACAGGGGTTTTTTGATCTTGCATACTTATTTTGTTTGTGGCATCGATTTGATCTTTATGTTAGCGCGTATGATGCCTTGCTTTACAAATTGTATATCGCCGTTTTGATAAACATCTGAAGACAGAATGTCGTTCGCCCAAACAGTTGTAGCATATTTTGCTCTGTTTAATTCATTGAATTGCGAGCATTGGTAAATGGTGTGATCTGTTGAATGACACATCGAACAATTTGGCCTATCGGTGACAACATGACCTTTGATTGGTAACTGTTTGGTTACATGCGGTTGTTTGACTGAACTGTGACTGGACGCTAAGGCATCGCTTCTTCGCAACAAGAACTCAAATAACTCTTGAGTCGTAGGTACCTGATTTTCTGCCGTGATTGTTGCCCGTTGATTTCTTGACTCATTATCTAACTTCGTCAATAAAATATAAATAAGCCACGGATCTCTAGCTTCTCCATCTGGCCCCATTGTTTTTAATCCTCTAAGCACTTCATCCGATGTATCGAATAACTGCTTTACATTGGAGTGATTTGCTGAACTAATGGCTGGTTGATCTATAAATGATTTAATGAATGCGTTAATGGTGTATTTTTTCCTACCATATCGTAGTCGCAGTTTTTGCCAAGCTTCAATGTAGTTGCATTCGGTAATGCTGAAGTGGCGTAGCAAACTAGCAGGTTCACCACAAAGAAGCCCTTTCAGATACTGAAATTTCTGAACAGGCGTAAGAGCGTTTGAATCTTGGATTGTAGAAACATAGATATCCCGAAACGATTGTCACTCAGTGTACTCACCACCAAATGGCGGTATATTTAATTTGGGTAGTCTGACTGCGACTCCAGCGTGTGTAGCGTTAACGGTATTGTCCATGCTAGAATTTAGATTACCACTATCGATTCCAAGTTTTCGAATCATTTTATTAAGTTGTGTAACTGCCTTATAATAATTCGCATCGTACTCCATATCTGGTTCATACATAGGTGTCGTCGTTACCAAGGATGTTATTTTCTAGTTCAGTAAATTGGTTCATTAACGTATCTACTCGAAGTAATTTCGCTTTGCATTCTTCTAATGATAGATTACTTGGTTGAATTTTAAACGAGTTCAACACAAACGTTAACTTGACTTTGTTGGCAGCCTTTTGCCGTTTTAATGCACTTATATCACTCATACTAGCGAACCTTTACACCGAATTTAATTTATAGTACAAGCACAAATTTACTGCCCAAACCCTATTATCTTGTTTAAGTTGATATAGGTAACCACTTGGACTATCCAAATGGCTATTATCGTGACTAACTTAAATGACACAGTTAGAAATTCACAGGCGAGAGCTCTGAATAATTTTTAATTGATACATTTAAACTCCACAATATGAGCTTCAATTCATGCGACCACGGCAAGTAATTAAGCGAGTAGCGATTTGAACTAAGTAATATAAATTGGCTACTTATCTGGTCAAGAAGCATGAATTGCAATCTTGAAATATTCCTGAATTCCAATAGTTGATGTGGTGAAACCGCAGTTGTATCCGGCTCGAAGGACCAAAATGTCGAGATACGAAATGATTAATTGTATATGATTTCCCGAGTTGATGATAATTTTATAAAGATGAACTATTATAAACTTCGTTGGTTTTGTTATTTTATTTAATTCGTGACTGATATATAAAGGTGTTGTCGCTTCAATTGTTGAATGATAAGAGAGCGGATACACATTGACTTTTACTATGTACTACTATGTAAAACTTAACCTTAAAAATTTACATGAACTTATTTACTAAATATAATGTACATAATACAGTTTGGTGCAAAATAGAAATTTTCCCAATATTACAATTCATTTTTATAGTTGTATATAATTTAATGTTGCCTTCATTTAAGCTTTGATGATAAATAACAAACACTAAGCGGATCTTCAAAACTTGCGACCGGATACAACTGGTACAGGCTGCATCACCAAACTACGGTGAATAAAGCTCTTGCACCGCATTGTTTTCCGGTTTCATCAACAAATCACCTGTTATCGACAATAAGAAACTGTTCCGTGTTTACAAAACTCGATCTCGCCCAAGCGTACCAACAAAGCTCATCGTAGACTATGCATCCGCACTGGGACAAACAATTACAACATACAAGGGTGCATTCAAGGTGAACCAAGTAGAATTTGGTATTAGTACCGCATCAGGAATTTTCCAAAGTTTCATGGAGAATCTACTTCGAGGGATTCCTGGAGTCTTACAGTATTTCGATGATATATCGACATCTTCCAACGATTTGATCAAGCTGGTATCCGTAAGACAAATGTAAAATTGGTTGTTCATGTATCGATTTTCTCGGGTACAAAATCGATCCCGAAGTTCTGCACCCAATACAATAGAAGATCGACACCATTAGAAGTACCCCACCACCATCGGATAAAGGACAGCTGAAAGCTTTCCTAGGCTTAATTAATTTGTATCATTCTTTTCTTCAAGATCATCTGGAGATAATGTTCAGCAACGTCCTAATGTCATTTAGTGAGAAGTAGCCGTTGTTGCTGGTATGTGATGTTTCACCCTAAGGAACTGACGTCATACTGTCACATTGAATGGGAACGAAAGAGCGTCCCATAACTTACAACTCGAGCACGATGACCGAAAAGGAATGATAATACAGCTAAGATAATCGCGAGGCTTGGGCGATTATGGCGGGAATGAAGAAGTTCTTTGATTTTCTATACGGTCGAAAGCTCTTATTGTAACTGATCGTAAGCCGGATAGATCTTATCACCGTGAATGATTCGTTGGAGTACTTTCCTGAATGAATACACATTCAAACGTCTACCGTGCCGGGAAGGAATT
The DNA here is from genome assembly GCA_958295665.1 of Tipula vernalis. NCBI lineage: Eukaryota > Metazoa > Arthropoda > Insecta > Diptera > Tipulidae > Tipula > Tipula vernalis. The sequence continues at coordinate 62,374,426 of OY282559.1, read as the reverse complement.
GTGAAATGCTTACGTGGCATACAGGCTCCTAGCAAGATATTTGCCACTCATGGAATTCCAGAGGGCACAGTCCAATTCCCATTTAATTGATGGTTCCACAGTTTGAGCGCGAAACTACTCGTCGAGTTCTATTAATCTTTACTAGTTCCCCGGCTTTGATCCTAGTATTATATGTCGGTATTGAGGTTCTTTTTTGGTACGGTCTAGATTTGGTTCCGCTGCATTTTTGATTGTTCAGGTTTGGTGACCCTGGTGGAGGGACAAGCCTTCCTTGAGCTTATGTCCCGCTGTTTATTTGTAGGCTTGGGGTTCGAGTCTTCTTGTATGAACTTTCTTCTTCTATTGAAGTTTCTCGTCCCACAAGTAGAGGAGAAAAATTTGTTCTTCTGAGATCCACAATAAACAGATAAGGCTACTTAATTCGGAGAGCGCCAAGTGTCCGGATCCACCGTTAGCGACTGAGCTAGTTCTTAAACTGGGCCCCCACTCTGGTACGAGTAACACATTAACCTAACCCAGCAATTTGTTTGTTGTTTAAGGTTGACTCCTTTAGCACCGTATTTTTGGCCTAGAAACCAACAGATCAGTAATCTAGTTACCAGCAGTTACCTCGTGGAGGTAATACAAGTACTTGCGCAAGTTACAAGATATACGGAGCTGATAACAAGTGCCAACATGAAACCTCAAGCAACTTCAGACCTGACCACCAAACTTTCGGCATAAATTTGTATTGAATGGAGTTTGACAATCGAAATAATTAAGCTTGACCTTCTTAATAAATCTTAACCATTAATACGGATCGAATACATACTGAGAATGAAAGTTAATGCTCGTAGATTAATTTGTACAGATTATTTAACTGGAAGAGTTCCAGAAATACAATATAATGTCAAAATGAAATCAAATTAACTCATAGATTCGGAAGAGTATGTGTTCTCTCCATGCAACAACTAATTAGATTTTTATTACAAGACTGATCGGACTCAAGAAGGAGCTCTCACAAGATGATGTACTGATCTTTTGCGGCAACAAGAAGCATTGTCTTATTCGTGTAATAAATTAAATTAAAACAGTTGCATAACATCCACCAAACGAATGATACGATGAAAACGCCACAGCGCGATCGTTTGTTCGTTGGAAAATTGGTCAGCATATCACAATTGTCTATAGTTCAGGAGACCGCTATGTGGAACACTCAGAATCTAATTAATTAATCTATTATGGGTGCTTCGCATGAAGAATCCCCCCTTGTCAACATTAAAGATGTTAACTTGACATATTTAGCACCAAGAATGTAAGTTTAGTAACCTGAGGATTGCAAGATTTCCCATCGATCGTCTTAGCGCTTCAGGGGATTAACTCCTTTATCATATACTTCGACTTTTAAGCGCCTGAATATTCAGAAAGGCCCATCCATCGCAACGAATACCAATTCTCTTCTCATAAATTTACGTACCGATGAAGACTTGGGCGGCGGAGTAGAAATAGACAATAGTTTCGACAATAGTCTCATAAACATAATTGAATGATAGAACTGTAACGTTTCGTAATTGGAAGTTAACCTTAATAAAAAAATAAAAATTAAGCTTTATAGAGTCTTGGATAATAATTAGTATAACTTTATATAAATAGATGGCTATTTATTCTCGTCAACAATCCTACTGACATCCTTCGGGAATATTGCAATCATATTCATTGACATCTATCGGAAACTATGTTAAGTATTGAACTTTAAGCACAAATTTCCATTAGTGCATATTGCACAAAATGACACAATTGAGTTTTGGATTCAAATTAGTTTTCAATTTGCCTTAAATTATAAAACACAAACCCTTACTTAATTATTTATTGTGTTCTTATGTATAAAATGAAATAATTTTGTCTAGAATAAGTTTTTACTTGAGTTTTCTTTGTCCCGATGCTAGCGACATCTTTTGTATTTAAGCCAAAACTCAAATAAAGATTGTGTCTTTGTTAATTAAAAGACATCTATCATCATTACAATGAACTTTTTCTTGTATTCTGTAAAACCGGTCTCGTACCCATTTGACATTTGAATTTGATTCAAAACGCAAAACCTCGCAAAGTTGATTGCTACGCGATTTATTAATCGAAAAAACTATTAAAAATTAATATAAGGAATAATCTGATAGTGAATTCGGAACTACTTTACCTACTAAACGTCAGCCAAGCGACGGTGGCGCCAAATTGTATACAGCGGCAAAAATTTGCAACATAGGCAAAAGGGTCGAATCTTTGCTAAATATGGTTGAGTCTTTGCTAAGCGTAGAAACATTTTGTACTAAAAATTGGTTTATTTGGTGTATTTCTTTGGTTGTCAAAATATTGTGTCTTTGCTAATGATTACCACCTGTTATATAATATGTGAACTAATTTTGGAAATTTTGACGTAAGATATTTTGCTATTCAAAATGGCGTTTTTTGTTTAATTTTTAGAGGAGGATAAGTTTAAATCGCATTCACAGGTTATATCGAAAATATATTTAACCCAAGGGATCAAAGAACAGAATAGTATTTATTTGGCAACGCTAGATCGAAATCCACAGAATTTTGTAAGTATGTTTTTGATGCAATTAAATCAAAGTGTCTAACAAGTTGTATGATTTTTAGATAATGTCATTGACCCTGTCAACTGGTGACAACACTGTACAAAAAGATGATTCCAAAATTTACAACGCTTCCAACAGGCACAATGTAATCCTGGAGAAATAAGAAATGGTCGGTGCTTTAGCTGCTTGGTGAGCCCGCTACCCAAATGACTGAATACTTTCCATTTTGCTGGTGTATCATCCAAACTCTTGGGTATTTTTAACGGGTGGTGCGGCTCGAGATGCTGAAAAAGCTAAAAATGTTTTGTGCCGCTTGGAACACACAACATTGCGTAAAGTTACTGCAAATACAGCAAAGTAACGACATTTGTGAAATATTCCCGGTAAATAATTGGAATGTTGTGTTCTTGTTGAAAATATAACATTTTTAATTTTCTAGGTATTGGTATTGGGCCATACGAAAATCAGTCGAAAAAGATGAATGCTGTACTATAGTTTTATGGTCTTTACGTAAACTACCGGCATTTGGCTTTATTGTGTGACGTAATGACAGCTAAAGGACATTTAATGGCCATTACACGTCACGGTATTAACAGACAAGATACTGGTGCTCTTATGAGATATTCTTTCGAAGAAACTGTGGATGTGCTAATGAATGCCGCTGTCCATGCTGAAAATGATCCGTGTATCAGAAAACATCATCATGGGACAATTACCAAAAATGGGTACAGGTTGTTTCGATCTATTGTTGGATGCCGAAAGTAGAAAAAGTAGATTTACCGGCTGCAATCACAAGTTCATTTCAAAAAATTTTAACTACTAAAACACAAAATGAGCTCGAAACATTTTTACTTGATTTAAAAATTATCAGCACATTAGAACAAGATCAAGAGAATTATGTTTACAATAATATTTATCAAACAATAATTACCGAAAAGCCCATTTCCAGCAACAAAACACGATGATAAATTGAATGAGAGCATAAGTTACCCGGTATATTTAAAATATTGCATCAATATGAGGATACATGTAAAAAAATAATTATAAATTTATTAAAATATTTAAAAATGAATAAAATTAATTCAAATTGATCGAATGTTATGTTATTGTATTTTTTAAAAGTTTATATGAAACTACAATCGCTACAAGCGCTTATTTTGGATAATGCTCATTTCATTTCTTGAGGGCTTATTTTTGAAAATGCCTATTAATTTCTAGATTGACATCCAGTGAGATATATCCAGTGTAAGCGCTTATTTTGGATAATGCTCATTTCATTTCTTGAGGGCTAATTTTTGAAAATCCCAATTAATTTCTAGATTGATATCCAGTGTAAGCGCTTATTTTGGAAAATGCTCATTTCATTTCTTGAGGGCTAATTTTTGAAAATCCCAATTAATTTCTAGATTGATATCCAGTGTAAGCGCTTATTTTGGATAATGCTCATATCATTTCTTGAGGGCTAATTTTTGAAAATCCCAATTAATTTCTAGATTGATATCCAGTGTAAGCGCTTATTTTGGATAATGCTCATTTCATTTCTTGAGGGCTAATTTTTGAAAATCCCAATTAATTTCTAGATTAACATCCAGTGTAAGCGCTTATTTTTGAAAATGCCAAAAACCCGTTGGAATGGAAATAAAAGGAAAAAGGTTAAGGATCTACTTGAAATATGTAAATAAAAATACTCAATCATTTTATGTATGTAGTTTTTTTTTTTTTAAATAAATTAAATTTGATAAAAACATTTTTTGACCCATTTATCCATTCGCACCGCCTCATCACCAAACAAATTCATATGAAATATCGATTCTTCTTGAGATCCATTTTTATATTTTCCGGTAAATTCTCTGATATCCATTCGTACCGCCTCATCACCAAACAAATTCGGATGAAATATTGATTCTTCTTCGTCCAACTAAAATAAAAACAATATAAAAATGATTAGTTCCAATTTGTTTTGAAAAATAAAACAAAAATGGATAAATTAATTTTTTTTATTGAAAATAAAACCGAACTAAAAATAAAACAAAAAAAATAGACGAATTTATTTATATTTGGTACTAATTTTTTCCATTTTGGTACTAATTTTCATATTTGGTACTAATTTGTTAGTTTGGAAAATACACAATTTGACAAAAAAAGCGTTGTTTTTTGTTTTATTTTTAGTTCTTAAAAATTTAATTTTACTTCTTAAAAATGCTACTTTAAAAAAAAGTGCGCATTTAGTTTTAAAAAAATCAGCTTTTAAAAAATTGGCGCTGTAATTCATTTGACGTCTATTATGTAAAGTTTAGCCGTGAATTCATGTCTAACAACAGTGGTTCAACTTCAAATCCAAATGGTGGCAAAAAATCAACAACCGGCTCGTCAGGCAGAGGTCGTGGAAGTTGGAGGCCCTATAATCGTCCATGGAACAATTACAACCGACAAAGTGGCCCTAAAGAGAAGCCTGTTCAATTATTAATTCCATCAAATGTAGCTTCACAACCACAAAATGTTCAACTGAGTAACCGGCCTGGTAATTCAAGTACTTTCCGACCTTCGGGATCAGGCCATTCCTCGTCAGACCAGCCGCCAATTACGCTGCATTTAGACAAGCTTAGCGGCGAGTATCCTACATGGAAATTGTACCATCCAGAAGAAGGTATGTAAATTATTTAAACAACTTGATTCCATTTCTTATTATATATCGTTAATTTCAGCCTTTATGGAGGGATCAAAAACAGTAAGACGAATCAGATCATTTGAAAAACACTTTAAAGCAAACCCAACCTTATACAGCATACCGGAAATTTCGAACACATCATGCTTTCCAGTAGCAATACAAATCTTAATGAGCGACAAAATATTTTGCTCAGATTGGCCTGCATTTAAACAAGATTTAAACGACACACCAGAACATACATTACTATGCGCTGGCCTGGCAATGCACCAATTGATACTCCAACAGAACAGGCCTGATATAAGTAGCTTTACTTTGAAAACGATTAAGGCAAGAATTCAGGGCCACGGACCAACTACCACATTAAAATCCCTGAAGGGTAATACATACGGCAAAATGATATCAGTTCGTGGTACTGTTATTCGTGTGGGAGGTTCTCAAATTGCATGCACTTGGTTAGCGTTCAAATGCTCCGTTTGTCATACACTGCAAGCTATACGTCAACCAGAAGGGATCATGACTCAACCAGGGTCCTGTCAACCAGGCTGCAAATCTCGAAGCAATTTTATTCCACAGCTTTCATCCCTATTCACAAAAACGGAAACGTTTCAAGAAGTTCGATTGCAAGAGTCAACATTATGCGATCAGTATGATTCGGGAAGAGTGCCGCGAAGTATTGAGGTTCTAGTCTCGGAAGATTTAGTCGATAGTGTATGTCCTGGAGATGATGTAACGATAACTGGGATACTTAAAGTTAAGCCGCAGGATGAATTCTCGAGAAAGGATCAGGCAAATATTTTTAAAATGTATTTACAAGGCGTTACAATTTTGAGCAATAAAAATGCGCTAAATTCTCGTAAAGCAGAGTACACGATTAAAGATATGGAGGCAATCCGGATGATTCAATCCGAACCGGATCCATTCCGTTTGCTCGTCAACTCAATTTGTCCCAGTATATATGGACATGAAATTGTAAAAGCTGGATTAATACTTGGACTGTTTGGTGGATCTGGGATCAGTTCAACAAATCGTCGAAATGAAATTCACGTATTAGTGGTTGGTGATCCTGGATTAGGGAAAACACAAATGTTGCAGGCCTGCGCTAACGTTTCACCCAGAGGAATATTTATTAGTGGGAATAGCAGTACAACGGCTGGTTTAACTGTTACAGTACGTCATGACCGTGGAACTGGAAGTGCTTTAGAAGCTGGTGCTTTAGTACTTGCCGATCAAGGAGTTTGCTGTATCGATGAGTTTGATAAAATGTCATCAAATCAACAGCCCTTATTAGAAGTGATGGAGCAGCAGACTGTTAGTATTGCAAAAGCTGGTGTATTGTGTACGCTCCCCGCAAGAACTAGTATATTGGCTGCTGCCAATCCATCTGGTGGCCATTACGACAAATCTCGCACCGTATCGGAAAATTTAAAAATTGGTCCAGCACTATTATCGCGCTTTGATTTAGTCTTCATTATTCTTGATCGGCCGGATGAACAACACGACCTTTTAATAACAAAACACATTCAAGCACTTCATGCAAAAGCAAATCGTAGCGAATTGGGCCCATCATCGTCGAAACTATTTCAAAATCGCAATTTAGCTCGGTCACAAAACTTATCCATCTTTGATGATGAATCGTCGCTTCATGAACGGCTTAAATTAAAGCCGAACGAGAATCTAGATGTTCTTCCACATATTTTGATGCAGAAATATATCGGTTATGCGCGCAAAAATTTAAATCCAAAATTATCGGCCGAGGCGTCACAAGAAATCAAAAAGTTTTACTTGGAGCTGCGACAAATACAAAATGGCCGAGACACTATACCCGTGACGATACGTCAATTGGAGGCGCTGATACGCGTAACTCAGGCTCGAGCACGTATCGATTTATGTGAAATCGCTACATTGGAGCATGTTAAAGATGTTCTGGAAATATTTCGACAGAGTATGGTCGATGTATTTACAACCGAGACGGGATGTGTTGAAATGCAACGAGGTATTAACGGTTCGGGTGCCAGTCAGACGGCACAAATTCGGAAATTTATTAAAATCCTAGAAAGCCGATCGTTGGCATTACAGAAAACGATATTTTCAGTCGAAGAAATAAAAACACTGATGGGTCAAAATAATATTCGGGTTGGAAGTACACATTTAATTGATACGCTAAATAATCAAGGCTACTTGTTGAAAAAGGGGATGCATTTGTACAAATTGGTAATTGATTGATTTTGACCAATCATTTCTCCCTTCCACAGTAATTTCAACAAAACTAAACAAAATCGTCCATTTTTAAGAAAAATTGTATTTTATTAGTTAATATTAAAGACTTGACACTAAAATAAATTATAAAAATATCCTTAAGTTACTTTCTTTTACAATACATAAATTTTCTTAAGCACGAAACAAAACAAAAAAAAAATCTTAAATTTAACTCTGCGATTATTTATAATTAATTAAAAAATATTAAATTACTTTATTCATTTGTTTATAATTTGTAATTTGATTTGCGGTATTTACAATATAATTGCATCATTTTGAACTTTCGAATTTTTGGAACTTTCCGAGTCTATATTTACATTGCTGAATTTGTTGCAGGTTTCTGAATCATCTGGTTTGTTTAATTAAAATTTCTTCTCTGGAGGTAATTTCATATAAGTACATACATTCTAATCGTATTCTAATTCCGCTGTTTACGGTTTATTCTATAGATCTGAAATTGATAAATTTAAAAAAAAAATCAGAATTATTGGAGTACAATACGATCAAATGTTGAAACCTACTCATTGTCTCTTGTTGAATCTCCACTTTGTAACTAGGATTATTATAGGCTACATCATTTTTTGTTTGTGGCGTTATGGCGGCCGTTTGATGCGCTCGCCTCCGTGTTAAAATCATCAATAAAATTAATGTTGACATAACAGCTAGTGCAGCAATTACGGCAACTACTACTAACGGGCCATAATAATCACCAGTTGGTTCGTCACCCGCTATTAGAAGCTTACCAGTTTTTCCGGGTGGAGCCCCAGTACCCGGTTTCGTTATGAAATTAACCACATTACTCTTTTTAATGTTGCCATTGGTTAGATAAATTTCTAGCCACAATCGATAACGTGTTCCCGGTTTTAAGTCCATTATCAAAGTGCCTGTCGTTGAATCACGTTTCGCCACTTTGAATACATTCGAATCTTCTTTGCCCGTGTCACTTTGATAGATTGCCCGATAAATATTTACGTATTTATCCTCCGGATATGGTACACCATCCCAAGCGACCTCAACACTTTGTGCTTTAATTTTAGTAACGTTTACGTTCACATCAAAACCATAGACGTCGATCCGTGGTTTAGTCGTAAAAGAAACCATATCACCACCACGAATTTCTTCGCCATGGCCAGGGAATGGGATAAAGAATATCAGAACTTCGTAATGAGTATCAGGTTTTAAATTTTCTAACATATAGCTCGTGATGGTGCGATGAATTAGAGGAGATGCATCGTACACCATATCCGTATCTTGTTTATAACGAATTTGTACACCATCGATATAGATAAGTTCATCTTCGGTTAATTTACGCCACGACACTGTCGCCCATGTTGAATTAATTTCGTGCGCAACAAGCTCTGCATCTTCAATGTGTTTTAATATTTCTGGTTGTTGTGTTGCATACTCATTAATCGGATACGATGGATATGGTGGTGGTGTAATTGCGGCATCGGGTGTTCGAACCGAATAAATTTGACTAGCGGGTTCTGAATTTAAATCGTGCAATTTAAGCCGTATTTGAACTTTATAATCGGTGCTCGGTTCAAGGCCGGCCAAATCAAATTCCAATTGTGGCGATACGATTAAATCATGGGGCGGTGCAAAATGTTGAGATGCCCATGTTTTGGAATCATTATTGGTGCCGTTTGTGTACCGTAAATCAACACGGCCGTGGAGCCCGACATAGACAGTTGGTACGATGAAAACAACTCGAATAGCGTATGGTGATATTGGTTCGATTCCAATCACTTGCAGTTTGTCAGGATTCTGGAGACCGAACGGTCGATTTTGAGCGGATCCGCCTCCGCTTCCTCCTCCTCCTCCTCCTAATTCTGGTGGGATACCACCTAAAAATACATTTATTTAAATTCGAATTAGTAATGTTTAAACAAAATTAAATCCTTCTCATTCTATTTTCCCTTATTCCAAGTACACTAGAAGGTTACATCATTTTAGATTTTTCCCAAATTTTATTGTTTTGTGTCAATTTATATTTGCCTTAGTCTTAATAAATTTGTTAGTGTCTTCATTTATTCGAGGTATTTGTTATATTTGTGGCCTTGCAGTCAGTCAAAAGTCATAATACGAGTTTACAAATTAGTACGAAATTTTAAGGCACCACTTCCGACATATCACTGAATTGCAGCCACCGCGCACGCATTTAAAATATTTACAAAAGTTAGAATATAATACTCCGATAATACTGTAAATTTTCCCCACTACTACTATATATTTACAAAGATTAGTTACCAAAATAGTTAATTAACCGTTATATAAATTACATGCAAAACAAAATTCTCTATAGCCTATATAAAGGTAAAAAAAAAATATTTGCCAACCTTGTGGCCTATTCAAAAGTCCCTGCTCGGGTAATTGATGTGGATCACCAAACGGATAGTTAACGCCATTTTGTTGTACTTGATATGGTATATTGATATTTTGACCACCATTTAGTAATGGGCCTTGATTAAGCGGCTCCTGACCTTGAAGGTGTTGCAAAATGTGTTCGATACGCAAGTGTGGTGGCAAATTTGGATTATTCGAATTAAGGACATTGTACAATTCTGGTGGTAATTGTTTCTCATGCGGACCTTGTACATGCCCAAATGTGCTGTAATCGTTATATTGTGTTTTACTCGTTTGAGGATTAAAGAATCCGGGACCCGGACCAGGACGTTTCTGCGGCGGTAAATTATCTTCAAAACTTGAAAATTCATATTTTGTATTGTCTCCGGGACCATGGTGTATGAACGGTCCGATCGCTTGTTCATGGTATTTCTTTTCGTCTTTGTGAGATTTCGTTGGTTTTTCTTGTGGTATTTTTGGTGGTTTGCCATCGAATGTGGGATACACTGGTAAGCCGCTTGGCTTAATTGCGTTATCTTTTTCGTTATCTTCATCATCTTCGTGTTGCTTATCGAAGGGATATGATAAGCTGCCAGGTTGTTGTTTAAGATGTGGCGGCAGCGTTGGTCCCGCTATTTCTGGCAATTTTCCTGTAATTCGTGGATGTGATATGGGTTAAGTCGGAAAGTTACGTTACAATTGTCCATAAGTTCCTTATGTATGTGTATATGAAACAGTTTAAATCTAGAACCAAAACAAAAATAATTCTTACCTGGAATTTCGGTTGGATTAGCACATCCCCAATGTTTGCAGCATTCATCGCCTGGTATCGGTAATAAACGGGCTAGTTGCATGGGACATAGTAAATTTGGTGGTGGCAAAGCTGTAACCGGTGGACAAACTGGTCGACATTCAATTTTATTCGACATACAGTAACAATTTTGTTCACATCCAGTCAAATTGGTTGGTATTTCAGCCCAATTCTCAAATACATGACCTTGGTATTCGCACGATCCATTATTCACGCACTTCATACGATCTGGGCAACATTTTGGTGCAATTGCCCTAAAATTGGCTGGTTCCGTTGCCCATTGTATACAATTCGGATCAACGACATCGAGTCCAAAATCGGTTGGACATTTAATTTCGGCACAATGAACACCCTCCTTCTTGCATATACAGAACGATTCACATCCATCATTGAATTGTTGGCCTACATCGTATTTTTCGCCTTTATGTTCACACTTTGGCCTATCACCTTTCTTCATTTTGTGTTCCTTCTCGGTGGTTGTATACATTGTTACACCATTCTCCTCCTGATCATGTATAGTAACGTCGCACCGTTCGATTTTGCAACACGAATCTGCTTCATCTTGAATTTGGACACAGTGTTCGGATCCAGTGTTATTCATTGCTTTACAACGTGGTGTACAAATTACTTCACCACTTGTTTCACATGTGCATATTTTTTCGCAGCCGATCTCAATCGAATGGTTGAACAATAGCGGCTTTGACTCAAATATACAAGTTGTTGTTGTTGCATTAATTTCTTGTTCGATTGTACCTAAAAATGAAAGAGATGAAAATAAAAAACTTAAGAATATTTTTCTGTTAGTTAACAACTGGGTTATACAAAAGTAAACGTATGGTATAAATAAAAAATGTCACAAAAGACCCTGACCTAGAATATACTCTAACTCATTTCTAATGTTTGTTTCGTTTTTTGTGGTAGTAATTCGTGTTTGCTTGCCTTGTTATGTTGTTTTTTATGAATGCATGTGTATTCCAATGATTGTTTACATTTGGTGTAACGGCACATTTTGTTCTTTAAATCGTGCAAATGAAATAGCGTTCGCGTAATTTGAAAATGTCGACTAATTTTGTTAATTTTATTTGTAAATTTAAACGACCTGTTTTTGTTATTTCATATTTATCCATGCGGTTGGAGATTTAACATGGATTTCTATATATCGCAAGTTTTTAAAATTAGTGATATAATGGTAAATAGTCTAATTGCAAATGCTTATATATACTCGTGGAATACTACAAAATCGGTTGAAGCTCCCATAGTATAGTTTATTGATCCTGATAATTAGTATTTGAATTAAATTATTTCTGTGGTCTGATATATCATATAGTTAAAACTGTTAATAGAAGGCTATTGTTCAGGTGTTTATTCAACTGAATCATCTTCATCACCATCACCTCACAACACTATTGGAAATAAGCATTGAACGCATTCGAATCATTTCATATGTTTCACTGTATTTAACTATTGTATTGTAGCTAACTTCACTTGAGTCAATAATATCTTCTTCAAGTGACACAACCTAAAAGAAGCAAAATAAAAGGTTTTTAAAATAAAAATTAATCTGGAATCATCCATGTTTTATTTTCAAGTTTCCAGCTCTGCTTAGTTAAATTCCATTAGGTTATGGGCCCAGTGGATGATGAATACGGATATTTCGAAAAATTAAGGCAGATTAATTGGATAAAGTGAAATTGATTTTTCGGTGTTGTGAAATTCACATACGGAAAAGGATGGCGTCAGCTGAATCAAGATACAACATTTCAAAGCTAAACGGAACAAATTATTTTGTATTGAAATACAAAATGGAAATGCTTCTTAAGGAAAAAGGTTTATGGGCAGTTATCAATGAGGTACAACCATCACCAGTTACAGCAGCGTGAACAGCAAATGATGAAAAGGCACATTCAATAATTGCATTGAATGTAGAAGACGATCAAATTCATCACATCATCGGTGCAGATTCAGCAAGAAATACATGGAGAATTCTTAGAAGACGATTGAGACGACTTTGCCACCAAGCTACGACGGTTTGGTAACGGCGCTCGAAGGTAAAGAAGAGAGTGAATTGACACTCACGTTGGTTAAATCAAAGGTTCTCGCGGAATTCAAAAGAAGAATGGATCGAGGCGGAACAACGGATGACACTGCATTAAAGGTTGACACATCAAGAGCAACGAAAGGTCAAAAAGGTGAAAATAAAAAGTTTGAGTGCTATTTTTGCAAAAGAAGCGGTCACATCAAAAAGAATTGTCGAAAATACAAAGCCTGGCTCAACAAAAAGGAAGGAAATAATCAGAAGGCGAATCTAGCGAAAGATGAAACAGAAAAACTGTTTGTGACACATCAAGTAGGTGATGGCTGGATTGTCGATTCAGGTGCCACATGTCACATTGCCAGTTCTAAGGATATTTTCGTCAATATCGACATGAATTGTAGTGATAAAGTAAGCGTTGCAAGTGGTCAACAATTAACAGCTGCGGGTAAAGGCACAATTAAAGTTGATTTTCTGAATGAGGAAAATCAAAGTGTTCCTGTAAGAATCACAGACGTGTTGCTAATGCCAGATATCAAGAGAAATTTACTTTCAGTCAAAAAGCTAACGGAAAAAGGTTTTCAAGTAAATTTCATGGGCTCAAGTGCGAAATCAGCGGTAAACTGTACAGACTAAAGGAACCTCACAAAGTTTACTCGGTCGAAAAGGAATCCAATGGCTGCATACATTATTGGCATAAGGTTCTAGGCCATAGAGACATCAAAGTTGTGAAATCATTGGCGAAACGAAATTTGGTTATAGGCATCAACTTTAGCGAGTGTACAGCGGATTGCGAAATCAACTCCAAGTGCAGAGTGTGTCTCGAAGGAAAAATTACTCGAATCAAGTTTCTGGTCAAGTCGAGTAATAAAGCAGTTGCAGTCATGGATCTGTGACATTCATAGATGATTACTCAAAATTTACAGTCAGCTACCTAATCGCAAATAACTCATCAGTTTACAGCAAATTCAAGGAATATATTGCGATGGTAAAGGTTCATTTCGGAAAGAAACCTAAATGCATCCGTACAGATCGAGGAGGAGAGTACATCAGTATTGAATTCGTGAATTATTTAAAATCGAGCGGAATTCAGCGGAAGAAAACGGAACAGCGGAACGCAAAAACAGAACGTTGATAGAAATGGCTCACTGCATGCTAATTAACGCAGGTCTAGAGAAAAAGTTTTGGGGCGAAGCTGTAATGATGGCTAACTATGTCCAGAATCGTTTGCCAACAAAGGGTACAGAATCAACGCCATATGAAGGCTGGTTCCAGAAAAGTCCGAATGTGCAATACTTCAGAAAATTCGGATCAGAATGTTATATGCATGTACCAAAACAAACAAGGCGCAAATTCGATTCAACGGGTGTGAAAGCAGTGCTGGTCGGTTATGATTACGAATCAAAGGCATATCGTTGTTACAGTCCGGAAACCGATCGAGTCACAGTTAGTCGAGATGTTCAGTTCGTCGAAAGGGGCCATTTGTTACCTATCAAGTCCAGCGAAGATTATCAACAGGAACAAATTATCGACAATTCAGAGTTGAACAACTTTGAAGATGCAGAAAACGATCAGGTGCAAAAGGAATTAGTCGATGAGGAAGTTCAGGAAGAGAATCCAATACAAGATCACGTTCAGAATGAAGATGAAGAGCAAACTGTTAGACGATCACAACGTGCTAACAAAGGAATTCCACCAAAGAAACTTATTGAAGAAATGAACGTGGTGAGTTCAGTCATTCAAGAACCAAAGTGCTACGTAGAAGCTATCAAGGGTGATCAAAAGAGGCTGTGGATTCAAGCAATGACAGATGAGATGAAGTCATTGATGGAGAGTCAAACATGGGAGCTTGTGAAAATTCCAGAAGGTGCAAATCCAGTTGGCTGCAAGTAGATTTACAAGCTAAAGTGCAATTCAGATGGAAAAGTAGTCAGACACAAGGTAAGGCTTGTTGCTCAAGGTTTTCCGCAAAAATACGGTACTGACTATGATCAGGTGTTTGCTCCAGTTGTTCGTCAAACTACGTTTCGAACATTGCTTACAGTGGCAGCAAACAAGGACATGAAGGTTTATCATCTAGATTCGAAAACGGCTTTTCTCAACAGTGAATTGTCTGAAACAATTTAAATGAGACAACCTCCAGGATTAAAAGTTGAAGGCGGCAAAGATTTAGTGTGTCTACTAAAACGGAGTTTATATGGTCTAAAGCAATCAGCGCGCAATTGGAACAAAACAATTCATCAAATTCTCATCGATTTCGGTTTTGTTCAAAGCAAGAATGATCTATGCTTGTACACCTACAAACATGATGGAAAAATATGCTACGTATTAATCAACGTTGACGATGTGGTCATTGCTGGTGAAAACAACGAGATAATCTCCAAGTGCGAAACGTTTTCAAGTTCGAAATTCAAGATTAAGAACTTGGGAGAGATTAAGGATTTCTTGAGTCTTCAAGTCAAGAAGGAAGCAGATGGATATTACACGTTGAATCAGACTGCTTACATTGCAAAATTACTAAAGGATTTCCAAATGTCTGATGCAATGGAGTCCTCAGTTCCATTATCAGTTGGATATGGTAAAGGAGGAGATACGGATTTGTTGTTAGGCAGCGGCAAATATCAAAAGTTGCTCGGTTGCTTACTGTACATATCAGTCAACATGAGACCTGACATATCGGCCGCAGTTTCAATTCTAGCACAAAAGATGTCCAGTCCAAACCAGGAGGATTGGAACGAATTGAAACGAGTATTAAAGCATCTCAAGGGTACTGCCGGTTTGCAATTGTCATTTGACAAGAGTGATGGTACGGATCAGTTAATCGGATATGCAGATGCAAGTTGGGCTGATGATCGTGCAAGCAGAAAGTCACAATGTGGTTACATATTCAAGTATTGTAACGGTATTCTCAGTTGGTGCAGTCGAAGACAGGATTGCATTGCGTTATCATCAACGGAAGCAGAATTTATTGCGTTGTCTGAAGCTTGTCAAGAGGCGAATTGGATTCGTCGTTTACTCAATGATTTCGATCAACGCATTGAAAAACCGACAACAATTTTCGAAGACAATCAAAATTGTTTGAAATTCATTAAGGAGGAGAAATTGTCGTCACCATATTGAGTACCAAACATATTGATGTTCGAGAGGCATTTGTCAAGGAAACTATGGTGGCAGATTTGTTGACAAAACCATTGGCGGGACCTCGTGTCAATGTTCTTCGGGATGCATGTGGAGTTAACTGATGATTCAAATGAGGAGGAGTAATGGAAATAAGCATTGAATGCATTCGAATCATTTCATATGTTTCACTGTATTTAACTATTGTATTGTAGCTAACTTCACTTGAGTCAATAATATCTTCTTCAAGTGACACAACCTATAAAAGAAGCAAAATAAAAGGTTTTTAAAATAAAAATTAATCTGGAGTCATCCGTGTTTTATTTTCAAGTTGCCAGCTCTGCTTAGTTAAATTCCATTACACTCTGTTTATAATCCAGTGTTTGACGGTTTTTTGCTCAGAATTCTTTCGGACCGATTGACGTAAAATTTGGACGAATGATGTGTGGAGTGTGTTGATGTGAGTTTTAATGTTATGTGTTCCCTCTATTAACACTCCACTATATTCGCCTCTATTAACACTCCACTAAGTTCACTACACGTGTTTTATATTAATCCGAAAATGAGTTACATCAATTGTTGTTTTGTTATTTGTATTTTATTCACCAGATAATCGATATTCGTTTATTTATTTATTTAATTAATTATTAATATTTTATTAAGAATTACAGATATAATCAAAACGTTGATTAATTTGCAGCCATCTTATTCCGCCGTTTTTATTCGCTATCTCCTTCTTCTTAGACTCCTGATTTTTTAATCTCGTCATTTTAGAATAACACATGGTTTTAAAATATCGTGGTTTTATCAACCCAGTAAACCGAAAAAGGTGATGCCAATTTTACTTGCATTGATGGTAGTGTTGCTGCCACAGAGGTGTGCTTTAACCCTGGAGGTCCATTCTTGGGGATAGAGGGATGAATTCTAAGCAAAAAATGGTCTATGAAGTATTTTTCGATAAGTTGAAATTTTTCGAGTTATTCGCGATTGAAAATGTTGATTTTTCATCACTATAATGCATGATTTAAAGCGATTTTCCACGAATAATTCGAAAACCTTACGTTTTATCAAAAAATTATGCGTGTTCGCTCAACTGAATCATCTTTCCCACCATCAACTCATACCACTCTACTTATAGTCCAGGGTTTGACGGTTTTTTGCTCAGTGTATTCAGAGCAAGAATAAAGCTTAGTAACAAATCGATTGATGTTTTTTTTATTTCTGTAGATACAGTACAAACCTACTTATGGCTCGTTGAAGGTGGTTTTTTGTTCGCGTAGGAAAACTAAATTCGAACCTTTCAACGTTAAATAACGCGAAAGCAACGAATTTTTGGAGGAAGACTTATCAAACCGTTTTTAAAGTATTTGAAAAGACCTTTAAAATGAGCTTTAGTAAAAGTCTTAAGTAAAAATCAGTAATGAAACCAATGTCTAAGAAGCATCACTTAGAAAATTTTGGCATCCGATTTCTACCATTTCTTTCTGCCCTTGCATGTCGGCTTTTCCATAATCAGATTTTTTTGTTCACATTTTACTACTGTCGATACCTCGTTAAATTTTCCGATCGATTTCTTCGGTTAATTTTAGTGACATTGCCTTATCCAATTTCATTTTAATGTGAACGGGAATGGTAACGGGATTGCTGTCCATCATTTGGCTGCTTTCTTCTAAAGTGTTTACTATTTTTCTTGTAAATTTTATTTATTTGCCATTTTAATTTTCAAATTTAACCTAAATTTTCCAAATATTCTAAAAATTGATTCATTTTATAGTGTTGTTTTGCCATTTTGGTATGGCTGTAAAAGGTAAAGTCGTTCCAATGTATTCAATATGTTGGCTCGTTAGCAAAAACTCCAGCTCATATTAGGTGACGGCATTAAGACACCAAAATAAAAACAAAAATACAAAAACAACAAACAAATAATTCTCTTTGAAACCAATTCCATAAATTAAAAGATCGCAAACACCTTCAATAGACCTTTTTAATAGAATTGTTATACGGTTTTGTTTAAAATGATATTTACCATCTTTAAACATTATTATTGTCTTGTCTTATTGCTCATAATAAGAAGACAAGCAGATTTGTCATCTGCGCATATACCATGTAAGAAAATAAATTGATCATGTCATATATTTGGAATTTTTGCTCATCACCAAGCATCAAAACAAATTAAAAATCATTTACATATGAATAAATTAATCAAATCGAGTTTATTAATCGTTGTTAAATATGTATTTAAGGGGTTTTATACCTAAATTGGTGTTTAGAGGATAAAATAAAAATTCAAACATGTAGTTTACCTGTTTCAACGTGTCTCGCACTATCGCAAACTTGTACGGCACAGCATTCATCTTCCGGTACTGGTTTCACATAACAATTTGAATCCTCAAGTATTTTAGCACGTTTTATATAAACGCCTTGACACCGTGCCTCGCACACCCATGTTCCATCTATTTGACATGTACAACGTTCATCGCACTCTTTTTCGATCATGTTGCCGGCCTGGAAAGAAAACCAAATAAAATTTCACTGTTATTCATCGCATATATAATGTCGTAAATAATTATCATACATGTTACATAATTAATGATTTAACACACCTACAATTTGTTTTAATTTTTTAACGGAATACCTGCTCTACATATATACTCGTACATACTGCATCATATAAGCTTAGTCAAGATATAAATTGATTACAGTTGTTGTTTTAAAAGTGAAGGTTGTTCTAGTTTTGTTATTATTTACTATTACTGCTCTCTTTAGCCATATACATCTGGAATACTTACAAGCATACCTTAGGCAGATATGAAAATATTTAAAAGCTCAAATTTTTCAACTTGTTCGCTCACCACTATCACATCTGACACATTTTTTTTTAAAAGTTACGTGCACTTTTTAGGACAGGTTCTTCATATAAATATTTAAATTAAATTCTTTTCGTTTTAAAGTAGAATAATAATGTAACTGTGATTCTTAGTTTGTGCAGCGGATGGAAATAAACGGAATTAGTAAGTTGTTTATGTTTACATTTTTGTAAAATAGTTACATGATTATTTTGAAAAAAACAGTTTTTGTGAATATTTGAAGCAAAACAAGCGGAGTCATCTCAAACATTTAAAACTTTTATGTAGAAAAGTTGTAAGTGGGTTATCAAATATTCGAATAAAACAACATTAAAAAAATGACCACTACTAAAGTTTTCATTTTCGAAGAATTGTATGATAAAATATTTGTCTATCTCGATATTTTTTTCGGTCCTTCCGGATACGATGCATTCCTTTTCTCGATAATTTATAACTCGAACTCTCTATAACACGACTAATCCTAGTTTCCATTTTCTTTTAAACAATGTTCCGTATTTCGATCTCAGTTTTTATGGTTAGGCAGAAATATATAAATATAAAGCAGAAATCTAACGTTGGTGATAATTCGGTGGTTAGTTTAATAACCCTTAACCAGTCACAAGGCCACGCTAAGGGGATATAACACTTAGGCCATAGAAAACGAAAGGCCTCAATACGGGGACATGTGAAGTAGGGCATGGAGATTAATCGAAATGATCTGAAATCATTTTTGGGTCAATTTTTGAAATATGGTCGATTAGAATGGAACTTGACTTTTTCCCCAACTGAATCTCGTAATGAAACTCGATACAATCGGAGGATGGAACTTGAATATTCCTTAACCGATTTTAGTGAACTTTGGCATGCGCGATGGAAATGGGACTCCAAAATAATTTTTTATATAAAGTTCTGGAATATGGCCAAATCTTCCTCCACAGTAGATAAACCTGGTTTACAGAAACTTCAACAGGCAATATTGTTTTATATTGCCTCTTGATGTTTTTATGAATCTGGCAACGCTGCAGGGGTGCGATTCTGACTCAGTGATAATTTGAAATGATAAAAAAACTTTTCATTACCATTTAGTCATTCGTTTTAATTATTTTGATTATTAAAAACAAAATTATGCATATCTTATTGTACTAGGACGATTCTGATTCGATTATAATGAAATCTGATAAAAGTATAACAGTTATAGACGGTGTTTTGCGATTTCAAGTAAGCGACGAATGATAAATTTATGACGAATTTGAAAGAGATTCAATAATTTTATCAGACTGGTTTTTGTCGATGAAAATTTTTTTGTCGCCGATGATAAAATTTGTACGTATACAATAATGATTACTGAAATATGTAGAATATATTTAATTACGTTTACAAATAAATTAGTTCTTAAGAAAAGTGATGTACCAAATTTTTGTGTGCACTGGGATATATGTATGTATGCATGTAAACGTTTATTTTAAGAACCCGTTTGATTCGATAACCCGATGTTTCACGTTATATCTCTGTTTCTTTTTATAGAATCTGAATAATTTGTATAATTGGGCAACTGCAAATTCAAAATCAACGGAAAATCTACTCTAGGAAATTTAAAAAGCCTTAAAATATTCTAATTATTTGAAATAAATAAGTGAAAAGTGACCCTGAAATACCTTCTATAAAGAAAGATTTTGCAAAATGAAAATAATAAAACCTGGTATAGGTTTATTGGCCTTAGTTCACAATGAGATTTTTGTTTGAAAAAATGTCGACATAATTTTTTCACGTCGGGTTGGCGAAGCTAAGATTCGTCAATGTTAAATTGTCGTTAAGTGGACGCAAATTCCAGAAATAGGATTCGTTCGACACGTAAAATGAAAGTTAAGGGCAAAAATGTTTTTGGCTGATTAATTGTAGTTGTGCTTTATTCTGTGGTATTACCACTTTATCTTCTGAAATGCTTTCTGAAAAATTGGAAGAATATCGGGACAAAAACCATTTAGTCACTAAAATAAAGTCACAAAAACTACTCAGTTCGAAAGGTTCGTCACTTACATAATTGGTTCTATGAGAATCTATTTTGAAGAGTGTGCGAGTTCGAAGATTTCTACATTACATATCATTTCTACGTGTTGACGACGAATTTCAAGACGAAATGCAAAATTTTCAAGGTATTACATCTGTCAACAAATGGAGGTAGATATCTAATATTTTCCCACCACGGTAATTGGTTGTCAAACCCACCAAATTAGGAAAGATTTTTCTACTGGCTCAATCCTAATTATGTGATCCCTGTAACGGGAACACCATACGCATGATGCAAATTCGAGCTATGAGCGAAACAAATTGATACAGGCAAACAAAACTTCTATGGGATCACTAAACTCTTTCATGGTATGTTTTAGGAATTCTAACGTAGATTTGGCTTTAGAACAGATGATGCGATGACAAAAGATGCGATGTTGAAAGTGTAAAACTCATCATTTTGCACTTTGTTACATTTAAATATAACAAATTATTCTTACACCAAACATTAACCGCATCTAATTCCTTTTGTAACATCTCTACATCAGTTAGATTTCGAATAGGGTAAAATATTTTTAGGACATCGGCATATTTAAGACAACGGGAAAATTTTGTACTTTTCGTGATATCATTAAAAAACAATATGAAAATAAGCGAACCGAGATGCGAGCCCTGAGGTATCCCAGAATGCACATAAATTATATCAAACAAACTATTGTTAATTTTTACACATTACATCCGCCCAGTAAGATATGACTCAAGCCATTTGATCAAATTATCATTTATACCAAGTAATTTTAATTTTTCCAGAAGTCAAACGCCTTACCGAAGTCGGTATAAATAACATCAAGTTGAGCATATCCTTCAATCACCTCTGTTGAACGTTTCATAAATTCTACTAAGTTTGATACAGAAGAACCTCCTCGGAAAAAAAACCTAGCTGTTCATCTACTATAAGCGACTTAAAACCGAAAAACATATAATCACAAACAATCGACTCAAACAATTTAGGAATAGCCGACAATAATGAACTACCTCTGTAGTTAGATACTTCACTTCTATTTCCTGATTTAAACACCGGTACAATATGAGACGATTTCCAGACAACCGGAGACCTTTCAAAAATGAACTATTAAATAAAATTGACAAAGGCTGAGCCATTTCATTACAGTATGGTTTAAGAAAATTGGAAGAAATACCGTCTGGGCCACATCCATCCTTAAAAAGATGAAGGGATTTAATGATATCATCTGGAGAGGGATATACAAGCGTTCAACAATATCAGTACGTTTATAAACATTTTCAGTTATATCATTGAACGACATTGTTGACGGAAACAAAAACTAATTTTTCTTTTGGAGTCAACGAAATTCCAGAATGATTTTGGATTTATATTATTTATCCATATTATTTTGAACCTTAGCAATATTTATTCTTGTATGCAGTACAATGTAAACAATCAAACTGTTTCAGTAAATCTAAAAATGATAGTCTATCATCAGCACTCTTGATCCACCTTCGATATAATTATTAGGTCGTTGTTAAACCGCAGAGGATTGCTAAGATTAACCTTTCCAACAGAAATTGGGACATACCTGTTAAAGAAATTGAATAAAATGTCATAGAATATTTGCACATCACGGTTAATGTTCATGTCCGCCAATGAAAAGCCCGAATCCCGGTCAACCGATTTGAAATAAGACATCAGACTATCATTGTACTGTTAATACATACCTAAAATCAAAAAATTTAATTGAATTACAATTGTTGATATTAGGATTAGACTACAAAAACTCTGATGTGTTTAAATTTGTTTCCATTGATTTATGAGTGACAATTGACATCGTTGAATTGGCGAAAAATAAATCCAGAAATGGTTTATTATAGTTGGCAACATTATTTTTCTGGACAAAGGCATACGACAAAATAGAATCTATGCAGATGGATTCAGCACCGGATGTTATATTGTAAAATAATGTAAAACAAATTCTGAAAATATTCACCTTAACACATTTAAGCTCTATTGTTGGATCACTGTCAACAGCTACACTTACAATAGACAAATGAACAGCGATCAGCATACCTCCCCACTTGTTTTGACACTGGTTAGTGGCGACCGATCACACCTGTACATAATGTAATCTGCCGGAAAATACTCAGAACAATATATATATATATATATATATATATATATCAGGACTGAAATTGGTTTCCACAATTACGTATACTGATACAGATTTTGAGGCAATGTATTTTGTAAATATATAAGATTGATCTAATCAACAGTTTTACGCATTAATCAAGAATTTGAATAAGAAATTCCAAAGTATCGGATTGCGTAATTTAGATCGAATTTAGTGTCCACTACAAATAATCGAACAACACAAGGAAAAATATGATTATGATTATTGAATTTACGCATAGTTAATGGTTCTGGTTCTATTCGCTCTCTAATCCCACCAAATCAAAGTTTTGTTGTTATTTGGCTGATTACATTGATTTTGATAGAGTACAGCTGTAAATACATAGGGTAAAAACCACCCTCGATGACCAACCTTCAAAGACTTTATTTAATGTTTGTATTGACAGAAGAAAAGAGAACATACTACATATACGCACTAGCACAGTACTGCCGTGCTAAGAAAAAAAAGTGACAAACACCAAAAGTCGATATTTGGATACTGCAAACAAATACCTCTTTTTCTGCTTTTTAAAAAAGCCGAATATCCTTCTTCAATTGCTAAAAAATCACGTTATTTAATAGTCAAGTTTCATATTACGACATATGGTAAACAAAAATAAAAAAATTGAAATTACTCAAAACTTCAAAAAGGCAAATGTGACTTTTTTCTTAGAACGTCAGAATAAGTGGGTATCAGTATAAATAACTCTATTAAGATTTTATCAACTATTTTTTACTGATGCTTTGTATGTATCTAGGTATCGTAAATCGATTTGAATCGAATGGTATAAGTATAGCAAATACAGGTTTTAGTACTCTTGTAAACCTAGCACATTAAATAATTATTTTTCCTTTCCTTTACTTCTTGATAAAATTTAAACTTTTAAATTTCAAAGTAGGCATAATAAGAAAAATAATGAATTCTCCTTTTTGCTTTGTTTTCAACACTTTGTTTTCATTTCATTTTATCACTGAACCGGGATCGCAACCCAGGTTCCTCAAATTGGTATATTTACTATACATCTGCGGGCAAATTTAATCACAATCAAAGGAAAATAAGAAATTGTGAGTGATAGCATGCAGCATGATTGAAACTTCTACTGGTAGTGTAGGGTCCCGAAATTAAACAAATCATTTTAGAATCTCATTTCCATAGTACATCTTTAGTTTCATCATAATCAGTTAAGGATTGGCCTAGTTCTATCCTAACCGGCCATATTCCAGAATTTTATCCACAAAAAATTTTAGGGTTGCATTTCCATCGCATACTATATGTCAAATTTAACTAAAATCAGTTAAGAAATAGCCAAGCTACATCCTAGTTGGCCATATTCCAGAACTTCATATAATCCAGACTTTCATCTAATTTTCTGCCGTCTTAGCAAAAGTTATCTTTTTACAGTTAAAAGAATTTGTGGTGAAAGCGGTGATTTAACAAATAATTGGGTTACAAATAATTTGCCTGCGTGTGTTTAATGCTGAGACAGAAATTTTTTGTCAAGTGCATTCCACAAAAAACATGCTTTCAAAAAAGAAACATGTCATGGAGGCAAGTAATCGCAGAAGTTGCCTTTACTTGTCATCGATAAAAGTAAAAAACCCCGCTGTTTTAAAAATATTAAGTCGTTACCAGTAATTTATGAGAGCAATATGAAAGCATGGGTGACTTCGATAATTTTTGGAAAGTGGTTATGCGATTTAGACAAGAAATTTACCCACGAAAAATTGTTCGGCCGAATGACTCGATTTCATATCTTAGACGAGTTAAATCTAACTTGCGGCCCTCAATTTCCAAGCAAAATTAAAAGCAGCACCTATGCTATCTATAGAAGAAGAAGTCTGGCAAACAATTTCTTTTGATGATATCATTAAGGCGCTTGTTAAACCATAGAACCATAAAGTCGACTTAATTAACTATTTATATTGTTAAAAAACTTGTCTGTAACAATCATGGTAAGCATCCTAAAAAAATGCCTACGAGACGTCCTACATGTCTTTTTGGGCAAGAAAAAGCTCCCTCCCAAAACGATAACGCATCAGCTTAGACGTCCGCAGTCGCTACCGCAAAATTGGCCGATTAACGCTATGACCCTAGCACCATATTCATCAAATATGATTCCTTGCGACAAGTTCGAGATTTCCGACATGGACAAATGGCTCAGCGGAAAGAAGTTCACACAGAACGAGGCCTATTTTACAGAATTCCAAAAATCAAAATTTTTAGATGACTTTATATCGATTGGTCTGTGCTAAGTGTATCGAGCTAATAGGATGCTCCTTTATAAAATAATCCACTTTTTCATTCAAAAATTAACTACCATTTGAATGAAAAGGTGAATTATTTGACACTACTCTCGAGCCCCCATATTGTGCGAGATAGGCTACGTGATTTTTTCAATGCTTACAAAATCTCTTCTGTTACCGTCAGAAACAAAGGCTATCGTAATTTAATTAATTAAACTACCCGGGTAGTCGAGTTTTCGAAAAAAAAAGACCAAAATATTCGAGTACACGAGTACTCGATAATCGGTGTTGGATACCCTATCATCAACGTTTGTCGGAGGAATGCACAATAAATTATTAAAGACATTTTCCAATATGGTGTCTTCGGCGGTCACCATCGTTTTACTATATTATATTTCAGTTCGCAGTTGACGATTGGAAAAGTAAAGAACGCGATGCCTATAAACAAAATAAACTATGATAAATCATCAATTCACCACTCACTGCCCAAGCAAAATGTATAGTAAAAACAAGTGTAATTATCGGAAATAAAATAAACACCGATATAGCATCAAAGGCAGGCTGATCCAATCGCCCATTGTGAAATCAACCGATTTAATGATATCTTCGAAAGGATTAGAATGTGATAAATTTTTTCTTCCTTTATTTGTCTGGTCCTTCTTCCATTTTTTTTTTCTAAATAGCGAAAGAAATCATCAGCAGTGCATATATAGCCAATATTAGGATTAGATGAGATGTGGCGTCCACAGAAAGAAGACTAACGTTTACAAAGCATGTTGCATCGACCGCTAATTTTAACTAAACTGATTAAACCAAACCTTAAATAAACTCGAAAAAAATTTGAAAATTTGAAACAAATTCCGGAATTCTGCAATTTCAAAATACGAGTTTTTTTTTTTTTTTAATTTGTTTGTTTGGTTTGGACTTTTTAGTCCAGATCACCAAAGGTTAGTGGGGTTTATCCCTTCTTTTTAACGATTTTGATTATATGTTGCAGCCCGTGTCTCTTATGAATTGCCATACTGTTGTGTAATCGTCTATGTTTTCTTTCCTTAAGATGTCATGTAGCTTTTTATTTTTCAGAATAGGATATTTATCTCTTATCGTGGCGTATTTTATGCAATTTTCTAAGATGTGTCTAGCGTCTTCCTTGGTGTTACAAACTTCGCATAACATGTTATCTTCTTTTTTGATTAGGTTCAGGTACTTTTTGTCGAAGGCGTGGTTTGTACGTAATCTAGTTAAAGTTTTGATGCATACTGCCTCTAGTTTTAATTTATGGAACCAGGGTTTTTCCCTTATCCTGCCATTGGTGTTTTCCCCATGTTGTTTGCCTTTAATTTCTTTTTTGTTGTAAAATTCTGTTCTTCATGTGTCGTATAACTTTAGCTTTGATTCTCTTATTATGGTTTTGTATGGTATGGTTACATCTATGTAATTATCTCCCATGGCTCCTGCCTTCGCCTCTACGTCCGCTATGTCATTGACTTGCACATTAATGTGACTAGGTATCCAAATAATATTGATATTGAGTTTATTTATATTTATTAAACTTGAAAATTTGTGCTTCATAAAAATGTTTATAGTTAGGTGGTTTTTTTTAGAGTGTTACAGGTAATTAATGAATCAGTTATTATAGTGGCTTTTTTTATGTTTTTAGATATTATGTATATGTATGACCGCTTCATGGATTGCTATTGCTTCTAATGTTTGTATTGGTAATTTTTCTTTTATTTTATTGTTGATAGAATGTTTGTCACTCCCGAAAAATATCCCAATTCCTCCGTTGCCCTCGTTGGATAAGGCTGCGTCCGTATATACATCTATGCCTGATGACCTATCTCTTATATGTCTAGCTTTACTCTTTCTTATATTGTGTAAATCCGTATCTATTTCCCATATTAACGTGACATCTTTGTGCATTTTTTTGAATGTCTTCAGTGTTGGGTATCTTGTCTAGTATATTTTTGTGTTTCTCGTATACTTTTTGGAGAATCTCATTCCCATTTACTTTTGTGATGTCTTGTCCTATTTTCGCGTTATTGTTTATTTGTTTGGTTATATAACTGATTTGATAAAATTCTATCTTTTTGTCCATCGGAAGCTCTCCTGCTTCTGCTATTATAGCTGTTATGGGTGTACTCGTAGTCATCCCTAAACACAGTCTTAAGGCATGTTCATTGTTGTCTGCATATTTTTGATATGTTTTTTTTTGTATCTTACATTGTATCTTCATTAGGTTGAAATCTTCCGAGCATTGTTTTTCCGTTTTTTCCCAATGTTTATTGAAGTTCATCTTCTTATCTAAGATTGGATTCCTGTATATGTTTGTTATTTATTTTTATTTTAATGTTTGAGTTTATATTACTGTTGGTAATTTGCATGAATGTTGTTTTGTTTTTATTTATACTTAACTTCAATTCGTTTAATTTGTTATTGAATATGTTTAGGTAGTTGATAGCTTTTATTATCAGGTTATTTATATTTTTATCAGGTATTATCAGCACAAAGTCATCTGCATGTTGTAATATTTTTAGGTTTTCATTTTGGTGGTGTATAAGTTAAAAAGATCAGGGCTCATGGGATCCCCTTGTGCGGTATTGAGTTGTCCGGTAAGGTTTTGTGTTCGGGAGGAGGTAAGATTTGTGTCTATCAATATGGCTGTTTAATCTGTTTTTGATTAGTCTGTTCATTATTTTGGCCGGATATAGGTGAATTCCTCTATAATTTTTATAACATTCGTGGTCCTTTTTGGGCTTCGGGATATTCTTTTGGGTAATGTTGGGTTTCCCATAATTTATTTAGCTTATTAGTCATTGATGGGTCTATGTGGTTTTCGGGTAGATTTTTCAAGATTTTGTATGATATTTTATTTATCCCCGGTGATGAATTTCTGCTATTTTTGATGATCTCTTTTACTTCCTCCGTGTCGAATTCGTGTTGGGTGGTTCTTGTTTTGGGTAAATTGAGTTCCTTGGCTTCCTCTATTTTTGACTCCTCAATGTTATGCTTTATGAAATTCTTCATTGTGTTTATGTGTTTAAATATATATGCTTTGTTTTTAGACTTTTTGTTAAATGTATTTACCTTGTCCCATAGCTCTTTATTGGTTGCGCTTGTGTTAAGATCTTCTATGAAGTTGTTCCAAGCTTTCTTTTTTCCATTCTGATCTTTTTTTTTCAATTTTGCTGTTGCTCTATTTAGTTCTATTTCGGCATATTTGTTTTTGTTATTTTGGTTATATGTTTTCAATTTTTCTTTCTTAATTTTCCATAATAATTCTATTTTTTTGTTCCACCATATCTTGGGAATATATTTATTACCTTTTTTAATTGTTATTGTGTTGTTTTCTATTATTTGTTGCAATTCCTTTTCACATTCCATCATATCGAAGAAATGGTTTGGGTTGAGCTCTTTTATTTTATTTATCACCAACTTTGTATTTATTTTTTTGGTTGTGTTGTTTTCGATTATTATGATTATTAGATTTATTATTGTAGGGAGGTGGTGGTCCGGGTTGCCGATTTTCGTCATCTCTACATTCCAAGTTATGTCTGGTGTGATGTCAGATGAGGCTATCGCAATATCTATCGCTGAGGTCTTCCCTTGACTTCCCATTCGAGTATGGCTTCCGTCGTTTAACAATATAAAGTTTGAATTATTTATGAGGTTTGCTATGGTTCTGCCTCTGTTGTCAATTTTGCTATTGTATTCCCACAAAGTATGGTGTGCATTCATATATCCCATGATTAAAGTATTTGGTATGTTGTCCTGAGAATCGATAATTTTTTTGAATTTCTCACCTATTATTTGGTTGTTGATATTAGGTGGTATGTATAAATTGATAATGTTGTATCTTTTTTTGTTATCATCTTCCATTCTCACGGCGATGGTTTCTATGGGGGTGTAGTCGTCTATTATTATACGTTTAGCATTTATCGGGTTATGTACCTACTCCCCAGTTCGTCTTTGTTTAGCTTTAAACTTCTGATGTTCAGCTGCAATATGGTTATTGGATCATTGTTATTGTTGCTTACGTTGTCTAGTATTGTCTGAATTGTTTTTTGAGGCTGACGTTTATCAGCCGATCCATGTCAACTAATTGTTGGAATATCTCCGTTAGTGTGACATCAGTTCTCGGATCTTTGGGGTCAGTGTTCAGTGTGATTGTTTGTATTTTCCTATTTGCTAGCGTGATTTCCAGTATCATTGCTTTGAAATGTTCCATTTCTTTAGCTTGCCTCTGTATTTCTCCTTCATTTTTTGTTGCCATTATCTTCATTTCTTTTTTTAATTTTTCTATTTCATTAGCTCTTTCAGGGTTGTTTTCGTTGTATTTATTTTTGGTGCCACCGTTTAGTCCCGGGAAATTCTCGGTGTCGAGATTGAAACTTTTCCTTTTTAGTTTGACTGTCTCTAGAGCTTCTCTGTATGTATTTTTTTTGTGATTATCAGATATTTTATTTATTTTTGGTTTCTGAACTCATTACATAAATTACTACAGGTTATGTGGTTTTCCCCATAGTAATGGCATTTGGTTGGATTTTTGCAGTTATCTTTGGTGTGATCTTTTCCGCGCAATTATAACACTTTTCTGTACCGTTGCAGTATTTTTGTGTGTGTCCATATATCAGACATTTTTTACAACAGATTGACTTAGGTATCAAGTAAATCACCCTTCTGTTCACTTGATAAATACTAATTTGGTTGGGTAAGATCGTTGTTCTAAATGTTATTTTTAATGCATTTGTGGGTTCCAGCTTTTAGTCTTGATGGTACGAAGATAACAAAAAAAAAAAAAAAAAAAAAAACTCGAAGCCAAGGCAAAATTAAGTTTAACAGAATCAAACACCATCTGGTATTCAATCGATGTCTCTCCGTTGTAGTAAAGCGATGGTTACTATGGATATATCTATGCCATGTGCCGCCGTTTTATTGTGTTTTTAGGTCGCCCAGATTTATATCACAAATTTTAACTAAACTCAGTTATTCAACAGAAATTCGGTCTTACAAAACCTGAAGTACTTATATTGATGGGGAATCAAGCATAGTTTTAAAATTTCCCAGATCCGGCAAGTCTAATTGACCAAAAATACGCCTAATTGCTGAAATAGTTCTCTACAAAGTTGACATCAACTTGCAAAAAGGTTATTGAAGCCGTAGCGGAACCGATTTGAATTTATATGTTCTGAATTCTATTGGTACATATGAAACATTTCGACTGTGCTTAGAACGTGAGCAAGGGAAAAGTACTCTTCGAGCTCCACCACGTATTAACAAGGCTTTTGAACGATATTACGCTACTCCACTATTGGTTATGCATTAATTGAATAGTAGAGGAGATAAATATTTATTAATTTAACATTAATTAATAATAATAAGTTATTCAAATGTAAATAAACATTCAAGGCTTTAAGTGGAGAAAAACAATATTTTTATAGAATTAGAATATCGTGCCGAATTGCATAATATTTTCTTTTAAATGTCAATACTATGTGTATACACTATACCTAATGTAAAGTTATTAATATTATTTCCTATCGTAATCAATCTAAAGTTTTAGTGACCTCAATTAAAAACTTTACAACTTAAATATATTGCGTTACATAATAACACAATTAGACATTAAAAGTTAACTTTATATCGTAAACCTTAACATTTTGCTTTATGTATATAAAATTCTTCATTCCAAATTTACAAGATGCTTTTATTGGGTACATTGGAGATACTCACAGTCGTTAATTTCATAGAACATCCTCCAATTGTGATAAATAAAACAATAACAAAATGTATAAAACAATTAAAAATACAAAATAAAAATTCTCAGAATTGATAAAATGTGTTAAAGGTGTATATGGTGCGCAATGTCCAAGGCTTTTGGAAGATTAGAAGATGAGAAATATATACATTGCGTTTGTGTGCAAATGTCCATTTCCTTATATCGTAAATACTACAATAATGTATGATATGTTTACGTTTTAATGAGATAATTATTAAATAAAATTGAACAAATGTGTTTAGATAGCCGTTGTTATAAGTACAATTGTACAGAAGTTTGAAATAAAAAATAAAGGGGAACTGGAATTTGAATTTTGGTTGTTCTTGCAGAATTTCTAACGCTTAATCAATAGTATTCACTCTAATTGCGTGTGACTTCATAAAGCTAAGAAATTTATTTTCCAAAATTCAAAATGAAAATGTTAAAGTTTACATTAAAAATCAGATCCGCATTATGAGGGTTATTAGTATGATCAACCCGACCACCAATTCAGACACAATCATGACTTTTAAACACACAAATGGGGATTGTAGTGAACTGTAAATCTATTATAAATAGGTAGCTAGCTATATTCAGCATATTTTCGATCAACCGCATATAAACGCGGTCGGAATTTAATTGATTGATCGTTACACCGAATTTCCTTACCATCGTCCTGTTGCCTTGATACTGTTTTGATATGAAAATCAAACAAAAAATTAGTTCGCCGTCTCTAAGGGAGGCCACACACGTACAGTTTTAATTGTGCAGTTATAATTGTCAGTTTTAACTGTGAACTGAGATACACACACACGTTCAGTCTAATCCTTCAGTTATTATCATGGATTTGAATGAGCGGAACGATTTGGCTGCTCTCGGTGTGGTTTTTTTAATATTAAAAAAATTAAATAACAAAAAATTCTAAAAAGTGGTGCAAGAATTGGCTTCAAAAACGAAATTTATCTTCCCATATAAATTTATTAAAAGAATTAAGTGAAGAAGAACCACTAGATTTTCTCAATTATTTGCGTATGACTGCAAACAATGTACGAAAAACTGCTTTCATTAGTATCCCCTTTAATTAAGAAGAAACATACAGTCACGAGAAGAGCAATATATCCACATGGAAGATTAACTGCTACCTTGAGATTTGTAGCAACAGGACGGGCATATGAGTGTTTCGAATTTTCGAAAAGAATATCTCCTCAAGCACTTGGAAAAATTATTCCAGAAACATGTGTCGCCTTATATAAAGTTTACATATTTTATAAATTAAAACATATTTCTATTTTTTATTAGGAATCATTTTTTATTTTTATAAATGAATCGAAATGAATTTAAAAAATCGACTTATTGTTAGTATCAAATCAATTTTTGTTTTCACAATCTTCTATTCATCATCATTAAATTGTGAAAAATAAGAGGATGCTGTTGTGTCATGAGAATAGAAGGAATGTCCAGTTGTTTCATGAAAAATTTGTCGAACAAATGGACGGATTTCTGATGGCGGTGTTCTTCAGAACACATATTTCTTTGAAAATCTGGTGAATGGGAATTTACATATTCCTCAGCCTGATGATGTTTCCGAGAATTTCAAAAATGTTCCGTATGTTTTCGTTGCGGACGATGCGTTTCCTCTCAGAACGGATATTTTAAAGCCATTTAGGTAAGGACAATTAGATTCAGCCGAAAAAGAGGTTTTTAACTATCGATTATCTCGAGCAAGGCAGATTGTCGAAAACGTTTTCGGGATACTTGCCTCACGGTTTCGTATTTTCCAAAAACCAATTAATTTAGAATCATTCAATGTGGAGAAGATCGTAATGGATACTTGTGTTTTACATAATTTTCTAATTGAACATCAATCTCGTAAATACGCCCCTGCAAACTGTTTGTATCTAAAAAATCGTAATGACGGGTCTATTATTTCTATTGGTTGCGATAGTTATCAATCAAACATGATTCCACTTCAATGTCGTCGAGGAAAAATTTGTATTGATGCAAAACAAATTAGAAATAATTTTATGAACTATTTCATGAATTATGGCAAAATCCGATGGCAGAGGAAACTTCAGGAACCTTCAACTTTTCTATGTTCTTTGCGAAAAGCGGATCTTAAGCTATTAATTTTTGCTGTAACACAATTTTTTTCAGCACCAGGTTCTATTTCTTTTAACTTAATCATTAACTTGTTGTAGGCAGCATCTTTTTTGGCACGGTTATGAAAATCACTACATTTGACTTGCCACAAACAAGGTTTGGATCTATATATGTATTCCAATAAAATCCTCAATAACTTGGTTATGTTTACGTGACATGATGTTAATTTTTATTTACTTCAAAATAAAATGAAAATTATATAAATAGTCGAACTAGTTTTGTCTAATTCAATGTTTTAATTATTATATGAAACGTCCTCTCATCTCAAAATTTCTACACAAAACTGAGAACTGTGCAGTTAAACCCCCACACACATACAGTTCAGTTCATCGTTTCAGTTAAAAATATAAAAATTTTAAAGTTCTCAGTTAAACTGTACAGTTAAGTTTAACTGAACTGAAATACCCACACACTTACAGTTTAAACTGACAGTTTTAACTGTACAGTTAAAACTGTCAGTTAAAACTGTACGTGTGTGGCCTGCCTAAGGCTTAAACAGAATGATGTCCGTTCTTTCTGAAAAACTCACGCCTCGACTGAATTTAGACAAATCTTGCAATGTGAATCTCCGAATTAAACAAATTATGGACATCACGTTATCGCTTATCGCAAAGTAAAACAAATGTATTCAAGAAACTCGATTAACTCGCACGAATTTGTGCACATACTACATAAGTATAAGATCAATTTATATTCTCGATTATTTTCGCAATGTCAAGCTTATTATTCATGTTCATGTCTGTTCAATATACAAATTGCAAAATTTTTATTTTGCTTTATTTTTTATTTAAACTGTTAACACATTAAACAAAAATATATATTAAATTTTTATCAACTAATAGGTATCCATTTTTAATGCCAAATTTTTAATTTCATATTTTAATCACGTCTGTTTTCTTTTATTTTTACAACAATACCAATAACACAAAACGCAACGCCAACTTATGGACCTGCACTTTCAATTAAAAAAATTGTAATATCCATAATGCTGGAAATATTTTTTCGAATGCTTTGTCGTTGCATTTTCTCGATTGTAAATATAGAGAAAGCACTACCTATCGGAATAAAATAAAACTTTAACTACAACACAAAATTAGAATCAGAGCTCGCAGAACAACTAAAATATGGCATAGCAGAAATTTTTTGCAGCAAAGTTGCAATAAATATTTGGTCTAAAATCACGTCTCTAATCGTCACTACTCTAAATGAAATGATTTTATTATTACAACAGAGACATCTATTAATTTGCTTAAGAAATAAAAAAGTTATTCAACGTGTGTATATTTGCGATAGATTGTTTTGATGCATATTCTATAAGTGTAATTGAAAATAAATCGTCCAATTGTTATTTCATCTCCCTAAATATTTTTTTTTTAATTTAGGTAAACTAATTCATGATTTGTTTTTCTATTTTCGAATTTTGGTTATTTACGAAAGCTTGTAAAATTTATTTTATCTTCAAATTTAATGTTTTGTCGTAGGTGCAATTTTCTATATTATATGCATAAAGATGTTATACCAGGACAATTTGTACTTAAATAAAACCCTTACTCCTCAATTTCTATTTTACCACCAACATTTGGGTATAGTTGATATTTTTTTAACATTTATCAGCAAATCAAACAAAGAAAATTACATCGCTCTGGACTTTTTCTGATTCAATTCTAATATTTCTAACTTAAAGGTGTCAAAGAGACTAGTGGCTGCTTTGTATATAACCGCGAAGGGATCCATCATAATCATTGCTATTTCAAGTTTAACTTTATCATAAAACTACCCTTTTAGGTCTTTCGCTTTATATTTTACTTATATTCGTGGTAACAAGTGTTAATCCGACAACAGCCCTTTGATCAGTGTTGCGAGCTTTTCGTTTGCCCACAACTGGAAACTTTTCAATTTCATACATTTTCTATAGAAAAATTAAAATGAATAATAATTTTCATTATAAAATTAGGTGCACAGCTATTGGCCACGATTCTACAATGATGTAATTCATGTTTTGTTATTTTATTTCCTCGCTTCCTATGTGAATTTGCATTGAAAATCAAAAATAATCTGTGGCGACCGGTGATTTAAATTTTCACACCAGCACTAAATCGATTTTTTTTTTGTTTTGATTATTAATTAGCTTGATTAGAATGCCCTGTCTCATAGTGGCTGAAAACAGTATGGCAGAAATGACTTAATTTTTAATTTCACATCTAAATAGAAACCGAAATAATAATCAAAACATTTCTCATTTGCTTTTACCTGAGAATCAGAATCTTTACCGCGAATAAAATTTATTTTGAATTATTTATTAAATTCAACAAGCAAATTGTCAGTTTAGTTATTGTAATCTATCCACATTTGAATTTCATGTCCTCGGCTAACCTATGAGTTCCCTTTATGTATCTCTCGTTTTTCGACCTATGAGTTCCGAGAACTCGATTTACAAAGACACAATTGTAAGGAAACGGCACTATGTATGTATGTATGTATTACGAGAGCTCAAAATGTTTATTTATTTATTTATTTGTTTTATTCCGTTTTTACTACAACATGACAACTAGGTCATTTTACGTAATTACACTGTAATTACGCTGTATAAACAGCAACAAATCCACTTAATCTACATTAGTTTGTACCACAGATCAGTAAAGGAAGAAAAATTATAAAAAAATATGAAGAGATAAAAATAAAAAAATAAAAATAAAACTAAGTCTTCAGATTTATAACTAATTATAAATAACTGTAAACCAATAATTACATACAGCTATAGATTATTAAGATAATTCACGCATTCCACCCTAAACGTGTCCAAACGTGTCAAACATTTAATATGTGTTGGAATAGTATTCCATAGCCTAGCACCTCTCCTTATAAATGACCCTTTCATATAATTGGTGCGAGTATTTGGCAATATTATGTTTTGTGTCCGTAATGACTGAGCAAATACAAGCTTATGATATAGATATTGAGGTTGACGAGTTGTAATAATTTTGTACATTAAAACTAGAATTCTAAGATCAAAATAATTCTCCAAAGAGCATCCAAAAATCTTATTATAGTAAGGTGTCAATCGATCCCTGCGTTTCAATCCAAAAATGTATCTTAGGCATGAATTATACACTCTTTTAATTTTGGTAAATAAGCAAAAACTTAATTCGGAAAACACCACATCACAATAAAACAGATTACTAAGAATTAAAGATCGAGCTAACAGCATCCTGACCTTGATTGGAGTAAATGCAGAGTTACGCCAAAGCATTCGCAGCCCATTGAACATTTTCTGCATAATAGAATTCACATGCACATTCCAATCCAAGTGTTTATCCAAGGTCACACCCAAATTCCTTACTGATTCACTAAAAGGTATATTGTCATTACCAACTCTAACAGAAGTTAAGTCCACGTCATAAGTAAAAGGATTACGCTTCTGGGAAAACATAATCACCTGGGACTTTTTCGAATTTAATAACAATTGATTCTCCGCCGACCACTCAATAATATTATTAATATTACTTTTTTTTTTTTTTTTTTTAATTTTTGTTGAATGTTAATTAATTCTTGTAATTTCTAAATATGCTACCGGTCTTACGACACTTTTAAATGTGTTTTTTATTAACACGTAGAAACATTTTAGTATTTACGAACGGTAATTCAACGAAAACCGGCTAATAGACAGAATTCTATTTATTTAATTTTTAATTTTAATATGTTCCGAAGATTGTAAGAGAATTCAATCCAGTTTCGAACTGATGAGCTTATGATTATGAAAAAATCAATCATCTCATCAGTCCAGTCGCCGCGGCCTGATTATTATTATTATTATTATTATGGGGGGGACATGCGGGCGATCAGCCACTTCGCACTGCGACCTAAAAGATCTATTGTGCTGGCCCCTGCTTAATTATCCGTCCAGTCAATATTCAGGTTCTTAATGAACCTGAAGATACTGCCTCCCGGTACGTGATACATACTATCTGGGCTTATTGCTCTCCCTCCTAGATGTTTACTACAGCATGTAGTTCCGCTAGAAAGACGGTAGCATTGGAGCTCAAGGACCTCGAGAGGGTTGTCCCACTCCCGTATATTCCTACTCCTGCCCCGTATTCCGTTTGATTTTACTCTTACGAGTTGCTCGGAATTGCAAATCACCTGTAGGTCACCCAGCTTTACTACAGGAAGGCTAAATAAAACTGGAGGGTGCCTGGTATCCAGAGTCCGCATATTTTGGGCTGATTAACCTATCAGCCATTCATCTTTCGGCATATGCTGTTCCACCTTAGATTAGGGTTTTTTGTCAAGGTTTTCTCCTTTAGCGCCGTACTTTAGCCTTTGCCAAATGGCCAAAGATGTGCCAAGTGGCCTTAGTTACCAGTGGTTGCCACGAGGAGGCAGTACGTACACTTGCGAATTGTGAACAGGTTACCCCTTACACAATTGTACCCATCACGCAGCTGCCTAATGACAAGACCAGAACAGCACACGTGATGCGCACCCTACTGGAAGGTTACGGAGCTGGTAGATTAATCTACTCAACTTTGATCCCCCCCTCCAATAGACGCCAAACCACCCGCCGCGGCCTGATGAGATGATTGATTTTTTCATAATCATAAGCTCATCAGTTCGAAACTGGATTGAATTCTCTTACAATCTTCAGAACATATTAAAATTAAAAATTATTAATATCCCTGTTCATATACGCAATCACTTCATTAGTAGCTACCATTCTATCACAATTATCAATCTCAATTTCCCTAAAAATTTGGAGATCATCCGCAAACAAATGATAGTGAGAGTGTCGAATAGAACTTCCAATATCGTTTATATACATTGCAAATATTAAGGGCCCCATAATAGATCCCTGGGGGACACCAGTAGGCAGAGGCAAATAACTAGATTTAACTCCATTAACTTCAACAAATTGAAAGCGATCAGTTAAATAAGATAACATTAATTCCGACGCATTAGATGAAAAACTGAAGCAGTTGCTCAATTTATAACAAAATTTAACGAATGATATACAGTTAAAAGCTTTACTGAAATCAAGTAGACATAGCAGGACATAATTGCCCCTGTCCAAGCAGCTCCTAACAAATTCCATCAAATCCACTAACACCGTTGCAGTACTATGTCTTTCCCTAGACCCTGACTGCTGAGAAGATAATAAGTTACTTGTATTAAGGTATTGTTTAATCTGGTCGGAAATAATTCTTTCGAACACTTTTGAAAGAACTGAGAGTTGAGCAATAGGTCTCACATCAGACACTAATGCAGGCTCCTTAACTTTAGGTAGCCCAATAACTCTACTAACTTTCCACACTTTAGGATAATATTTATGTTCCACAATACTATTAAACAAATACGTTAAATGAGGTACAATCACAGGAGCTATAATTTTTAAAAATCTTAGCGGCAAATTGTCAGCACCCATTGCATTAGACGTTAGAGAGCCTATTGCTTTAAGAACATCGTCATCAGACATAATATTAAAATTGAAGCAATTAGAGTTATTAAAAGAGGTCCCAGTCTCCGAATGCTGCACCAGATTCATTATTGGCATTTTAACAAACTCCTCATTAAGCTCAGAAGGAGAAAATTTATAAACAACCTCAGCTGAATCCTTGGTTTTAAACCCATATTTGTCCAAATTCCTCCACAATAATTTAGTGCCAAGTTTGGGATCCAACTAATCACGCAAAAACTTTCTCTTAGCCGATCTCACCATCTTATTAAGTTCTTTTTCATAACATTTGTAGGTTCGTTTGTCTTCCTCACAACGAGATCGTTTCCATACATTTTTTGCCATTTCAACAAGTTGTTTTTTATTTTTAATAGCATAGCTGAACCATGGGATAGGCTTGATTTTTTTTCCTAATCATTTTAAAGGGAGCATACTGATGCAGCCATGCCGAGATTTTATCATATAAAAACTCAAACTTCTCATCAATTGTATCAAATCTACTCAATTCAGTCCAATCAACATTAAGTATATCACAATGAAGGCTGGGAACATCCATATTATCATAGTTGCGCACAAACTTAATCTCATCATTGAGTTGAACCGGTATGTTAAAGTCAATTGATATAAGATCATGATCAGTGAAGGATGACTGATGAAAATTAGATGTTTCAAATTGTGTGTTAGAAACAATGTAATCCAGAAGTCTTTCAGTAGTATCACAAACTCTTGTTGGTTGAGTTTGCGTTGTATGCAAATTAAGTTAATCAAAGATATTTCTTAATTCACGGCTTTCAACCCTGTCTAAAAAATCAATATTAAGATCACCCACCAAAATAACCATATCAAAATCCACAACTAAATTAGACAATAGCTCACTCAATTCATTAAGAGGAAGGTCCCGAACATGCATATAAGCAACACAAACAACTATATTTAAAGAATTAATACTAAATTCAATTATTAGATACTCTAAAGTCTCAGAAGAACCCTTTGAATGTATCTTCACATGATAATATTTAAAAAAGTCACTACGTACATAGAACGCAACTCCACCACCTCTTTTTCCCACTCTATCATTCCTGAGCAACTTATACCCATCTATTTCAACACTTTTAAAGGTATGCGATGATTTAAGATTTGATTCAGACACTCCAATAATGTGATGGGAAATGTGCTTAAATTCCATTCTCAACTTATCAATATTCGCCGAAACACTACGCGCATTAATATGAGATACTTTCAAGCAATTTATCGCTAACGGGGAAATGCTAGGTAAACTATTAAAAAAGCTCATAATCACAACCACAATGACAAGCCAGGACACAACGCATGAAAAAACAATAGGCAAAGAAAATAAGAAAAAATATATAAGATAAACTATAAAATCTGAAGACTGTAAAACTATCAACTACTACATTTAAGATTAACTTAATATCTAAATTCAAAAGTTTACAATACATATTTAATAACTAAACTGAATAAGGCTAAGAACAAAATGTATGCTAATCATGCACTAAATGTACTCAAAGATAAGGCTATAAGAACAAAATATAAACTAATCATGCACATACTACTTATACAAGATATGTATTAACCAATAACTAAATGTCTAAATGTTAAATGTTCAACTGAATCAACTGAATCAACCATCTAAACTATTATTTTTTAAATTGAGCCAATTCTTCTACAGATCGCACAATTTTCGGTCTATCATTAGCTACCGCAATAATAGCTACCATACCTCTTCTTATAACCACATTTGATACCATTCCCGCTGTTTTCATCAACTTCGCTTTAACTAGAATGCCCTTGGCTTCCTTAGACAGATATTCATTGATGTATATCCTCGATTTTGGAAATTTGTCATCAATACATGTTATCCATAATGGTTTATCCTTTAAGTACTTAAGATAAGCAGCCATAAAATGATTCCTCTTCAACTGCTTGAAGAAGCTAACCTTTATAACTGACTGACCTCCACCATTCTTTCTGTGTATCCTAAAAACATCCTTAATATCGTCAGCATTAAAGTTATGTACACCCATCTCAACAGCAATATTTGTCAAAAATAGGTGATCATAAATGTTGACCGTATCTGGAATACCGTAAAGCATCAACAACCTTTGATTTTTCCACTCATCCCGCCTTTTATAAAGCTCAAATTGCTTCTCAAGAAAACTAATCCTTTCCACCAATTTCGATGTTTCAGATGACAAACTCGCCTTCACATCAGCTATGGCATTATCACAGTAACTAGTCATTTTCGGCCACATCGCATTCAATTGCTTTGATACCCAATCCTCAATATCATCCTTATTCCCTAGTTTATCCTTCTTAGCCTTAGCATCTTTAGC
This sequence comes from Tipula vernalis, assembly GCA_958295665.1. Taxonomy (NCBI): domain Eukaryota; kingdom Metazoa; phylum Arthropoda; class Insecta; order Diptera; family Tipulidae; genus Tipula; species Tipula vernalis. Next base: position 62,333,626 of record OY282559.1, on the reverse strand, counting down.
TTTGATCAAGCCAGCCAGAACTCTAGTGAGGTTACTGTCCGCAATGCAACGTGGACAAAACCATTTAGCTTTTGATTTAAGATGTTCAAATTCCACATCCATTTTTGACATCGACACATTCCGAATGGAACCACTTCAAACAGCCATTACAATTCAGCCAATTTTGCTTATGCATAGAAGACTTAGGCTCAACTTCTTTTTTGTTACAAATTGCACATTTCTCGCCCATATTTAATTGAGGTTATGTTATTTTATTGTAAGTATTAATATTAAAATTTTAGATAAATCCACCTTTACTTACAGATTAATTAATTAGCAATTATAAGCTTCCACAACTTAATCAGCCATATACCAGTTTAAAACAAAAAATGTATTAAAACATTAAATTTAATAATTAAATACGGACCAATAAAATTTGTACATGTACAACCAATGTCAAACATTAACTTTTCTTTAAAATGTCTTATATTTTACAAAAAATACTCGAAACTAGTTTAATATTTACATAATCCACCACCAGTCTACATCTAAGTGCTATATACTTATGTATATAAATAGATATTAATCAAAATTTTATATATTTTCGTTATTGTTCGAGTTTAGCATTGGGCTTCACTTTTGAAATTAAAGGTTTTTAAATTAGCCTCCAGGTTTGATTAATTGCAAGTTGCTCCGGGTTTGATTAATTTCAAGTTGCATAGCATCGAAGTTATTCGAAATTATCAAAATTACTTAATATTATCGAGAATATTCGAGGTTTTGCGATGTCTTCTTGATATATTTCATATTAATCGAGATTTTTAGTGGCTTTACTATATATTGATGGTATTGGTAGATAAAGCTATATATACAACGTATGCGCTTTAAAAAATGACTCTTTGGGCTTACTCGTATGCCGAGTAGTTCAAGACTTCTTTCTTGTGTAGGGTGATACGATGTTCAGTAAAATTCATTTGCTGAAAAACGTTTCTTTTTGAAGATGTTGGTGGTACTTACTGATATAAGCCTCTTAGTCTGCATAGGGCACGTGACGATAGATCGAAATATATAATTTGAAAAACACAATTTCAGAAAATAATTCTTTTAACACAAAACCTAACTGTCCACTAAAAAAAATCTCACGAAATTCAATCAACACGAAACTAATTTAAAAATATTAAGTGGTGGCGCAGAGCATGTTTTGTTTAGCTGCGATTTTAATAATAAATTAATATTAGGTTAACCTCGATATAGTTAGAACTAATCATTTAGGTTGATTGTGAGTGCACTGAAAACAAGTATACCGTCTTGAGGAGGAAAAAAATATAAGTCGGTAGCTTAAAAAATGTTAGATTATTGACTTTTTATAAAGCATTTTATCAAAGCTAATTTATAATTTGTTCTTTTCATTATCTAGCTGAAATCAATCAACTTGTATCAGACAATTTAGCAGATTTGTTAATTCAAACAATTCGGTTTGTGGTTTTATAAACCAAAAATGTATTACTTTATATGCTTAAATCAATTTGGACTTTATTTTGAGCATCATTGAGTGTGCAAAAGAATTGGTCAAATATGCGTAAATAAAAAATAAAAATAAAAACTGACACTAAAATTAAAACAAAGCCGCACAACTCTGATTCTTCGTCTCTTTCATGAAAGATTCAAGTCCCCTGACAATCGTTTTATTCGACATTGCGAACCGATAACAGTTTTGACAGATACAAACCTCCCTGTTTTAAATTGCAAACAATTTAATCAAAACAATTCATAAAATAATTTTAAGACTAAACAAAAAACGACTATTTGACTCAAAAGTCAAAGCATACTGTCTATAGTTCAAAATTCTTCATATTAATATGGAGCTTCGATGGTCCTTAACCATCAAATGATATCCAAAGACAAATAAGAGAATTTATAGACTTTTTGTAAAGTTTTACATTCCAAACTGGGTTAAGTGAACTTTTTATTTTTCTTCGAAAGATTTTTCATGAATGATAAGGGCATTCTTGAAATTCACCGAAAAAAGTTGCTGGTGACTTTAGCATAAAGTAATTTGAATTTTCGACTGAAACGACGTATTTTACTAGAAAGTCACTTTACCCAATATAACTTCATTGTAGTGGGCAAAGTAAAAATTATCGAAAAACCAATGCGATTTAAGTTTAATGGCATGCATTCACCGCAAATAGTCAACCTCAATAAATAGGTTTTATAACAAATTTTAAACCAACCATTTACTTTAGTGTAGATTTACTAACCGTCTTTTTATTATACGACTCGTTCATAATTGTACATTACGATACTGATCATAAAGGCGCTTTTTGTACATAGCTGGTCCTCGTTTAGGTTTTCGGTTGCGCGATGGACGCTCAAAAGAGTAAGACGTGTTTGTGTCTTCTCCGAAAATAAAATGTTTTTTATTTAATTAATTTATTTTATTTATTTATTTAGTCAACATTTTAAATTAGTGTTTTTGTGTGCTGTGGTTTGTGTTATGATGGCAATGTTATATTTTTATAGCAAAGGAAACTACTTGTGCTGTTGTGTGAAGCAATGATACTCTTACTTAAAATGAATGTTGTATTGGTTTTATGTACAAGCAACATTAGATATACTCCTTCCTCGGAAATTCGAAAATTGCCCATACTATACATAACAATGGATATTAACAATTGGGGGACATGGTATGTGTGCTTTATCGAACAAAAATAAACGCTCCGTACCCAGATTTTTCACTCAAATATTATAAGAAATTGATCACTATATCAAAGCTATCTCGGTTTTTAAAATAGGTACAAAGCCGAATATAAATTCGGGCGAAAGATATCGATTTTCCAACTATTCCAATCCACAATTGGTGTGGCGCTGAAAATTATTTTGGTTTTCTGCTCGTTTTGTTTTCCAATTGGAAAGTTTCTTTAGTAGTCGTTATGTTATAAAGATTCCTATTGGAAAATGTATATATTATGTATATATTGAAATTGAGAATATTTGTAGATTTGAGAGAAAAATCCTTTTATGCAATGTGTTGTACTTTATTGATTTTTTATAATAACATTTTGCCGGAGACTTTAATATATATTTACAATATTGTACGATGGATCCAGGGGCCTTTTCGACGAATCGAATTCTTACTTGAATTTAATTAGAATCGCTCGATTCTTATTTAAATCAAATACGACTCTTATACTTCGAAGAGTCGAATACGTTCGAATCGGATTCAAAAATAGCCCCCGGGTTTTCCGGGAAACTTACTTAACTTTAGGTTTTCCTTTTTGACATGACAATGTTTTCAAATTATATTAGCGATTCATTTAAAACCAGCTACAAAATGTCTTAATTATTTTGAAATTCATTCAAACAATGATATGCATAAATAAAACAATATCATGTATATATTAAAGTCAAACATTCTTTCAAACTACATACATAAATCGCATAAAAACATTTTCATTTTCAACATAACTCATTAGCAATTTCGCCATTCTGCCATAAGTCTGTTATTCTGCGTATATTTAGTTAAGAAAACTCTAGATGTAAATTATCATAATAATTATTGTACACAAACAACATAATTACCATATAGTTGAAAGTAAATTTCTGCTGCTATTTAGTATTCTATAATCTCGTATATATATGATATATAGAGAGATATCCATTTGTTATAACTTTTATGGAAATTAACTAAGTGGAACGAAGCGTCTGATAATATTTTCATTTATCTTTAAGATAAAAGTCAAAACGCTGTATATATGTAGACGTATTATACCCATTAATTTAAACACTTTGATTTTAAATATTTTTTATTTTTATTTCTTGAATAATTTACTATATAAAAATAGTGGATATCTCATAAAATTTTGATCTGATATAATATAACCTTAAAATTCTAGTTGTGTAATTATTTAAAATATATTCAATCTGCGACAATGCGTGTGAGTTGCTTCAGACATTTAAATTTTTGTTTTTTTTTTTTGGGTCACGATTTTATAATAGAACCTGCTTATAACAAAAATTTTAATTATAAGGTGAACTTCTTAATTAAAAGCTTCAATATGATGATCAAATACTTTAGCTAAACGTTTGCTTTGCTATAGATCCCTAATCGACAAATATTTTGGAAGAGGTGAAATCGAGGGAATACCAAAAAAATTTTCATCCGGTCAAAAAATTGGTTTCAGTTTATTTGTAAACAACCGTGCACTTCCGTTAAATGAACTCTTAAAAGTGTGTTCAGTTCTCTTAAATAAAATAAATTTTTCGAAAATTTTTGAAGGTTATTTATTATTCACACACACAAAGTAATTATGAGAAATTTTACAAAGTTAACGAGGTGTTAAATGTCTTATTTTTATTATAATTGCAGACCGCTTGAATAAACTGCGGACAACTATACATTTCTTGAATGCTTATACGGGTAAGTGACTAATTCATAAATACAATATCGTATTATCGATAAATAACAAAACAAACTGCGAGTATATAAATTGTTTAAATTTATAACGGTCTATAGTTAAACGAGTTGTTAAATAGAAATAGTTGCGTTATTAGTTCGTGATCTGAATATTGTAAGTTAAATTAAATCAATATCAATTGGGAAATTTTCCAATATCACTTTGGTACATTTTGTATTTATAGTTATGTACTCAATGTAAGAAAATCGATTGTTTTGTTTATAATTTACCACATTGATGATGGAAATTAGGTTAAGAGATTCAAGAAGAGTAAATAAAAAAACGAATGTCTGTTCTATGTATACAGGTAATCTTTATTTGTGTTTGATGTATTGTACGATGGTAAACAGTTTGAATAAAAAGTGCAATTTACTATAAGTAAGTTGTGTACGCTTTTACAAAAGAAATTTTGTCTTGTAAATAAAAATTATGGAAATGTATTTAGCTATGGTAAGGTTATTAAAATGAAAGTAAGAGATTTTTAGTTTTAATGTTGATTTGTATTTTTTTTTTATTTTAGATAAATTTGTTTACTCAATTAGCAGTTAGTTGATAAATAGTAAGTTGTTTCTATATTTATTACTTACTATCTTAAAAAAAAATGTAGCTTGTTAGAAATAGCCATTTTTATTGTTAAATACACCTTTTTTGGTGGGGTATTCCCAATTTTCAACGAAAAATTCTAAAATATAACATTCTACGTTTTTAAAAACTATTATTGAGCTTTTTCTAAGTTTTTGAATTCCTAAATTTACCAAAATCCAATTTACATTTCAACCCGATGAGTTAGTTGATAATGGTTTGCCTTTACCTTAACGCAGATAACGGTAAAATTAAGGATAGATTTTACATTAACTTTGCTTCAGTTTCGGCCACTCATTGGCCAATGATTCACCTTGACCAGATTTTGATGAAAACCCAAGTAAGCCTTCTTAACTTTAACAGACATAGGGAATCGGTGATTATTTGATATGAGCCCAATCTATTTTCGTTAAAATCGCGTGATAAAATTGGATGTCCATGTCGTATAAGTCAATCCTATGGAGAAATGTCAATCAGTAGGGGAAAGGGTGCAGAGGTATTGCTACAAAATGAAGAATGTTAAACGTCGGAGGATAGTCAAAAAAGCATCTGAATCCGACACCAAAGTGCTCCAATTCTAAGAGCAACATCTATATTCTGTAAAAAACATTTGCGTGATTAGGTTGAGTACGACACTCCCAACTTTCCTCACCTCGTATCTATCGTGGTCTCGCATTTTAGTGACGATATATGGTCCCAAGAAATTTGGTCGAATCTTACCCTTTCCACTAAACTGGGTTCTTTTGATGGCTACCAGATCGTTAAATTTATATTTTGTCGCATGCTTTCATTTTTTATTAAATTGCGCTGCGTAATCATATTGTACAGTCAACATGTGCTGCATGTATTGCTTGAAATCTCCCGAGGTGAATACCGGTGCTTGGTCAGCAATAATCTGGGTTGGGTTGCCAAAAACTGACTTCTGATTATTTAATTTCTGGATTGCCTCCGACGAGCTAAGCGTTTTACAGGGATAAAGCCATACAAACTTAGAGAACCCGTCGATTACTGACAGTATGTACTTGTACGCTTTTTTGGTATTCTCCAAATGTCCCAAGGGGGTAAGGGATGCAGAAATCCATCTTGCTTTCCTCTTTTCCGTTCGGCCATGATACAGCGCACACAATTTTGTATATAAGCCATCACTTTCTTCAGTACGTCTTTAATGAAGAACTTTCGTTTCACTAGATCGGCGGTTTTCTATGCTCCGAAATGACCCTGTTGATGACATCTTTGAATAACTGCATTGTATAATGTTTTCGGAACCACCAAAAGGCTTTGTCAATTGTCTAACTTATACAACATTCCATTAGAACATATACAATTATCGTACGTACCTAGTTTTAACAATTCGAAAATCGGCTTTAAGCTGTCGTCTTTATGTTGGAGTGACTCGATCTTTTGCACTATACCTTCACTCATTACCAAAACTTGTGGTGCTCGACTTAAAGCATCCACATGACGCATTGAATCTGCGCTTCGATGTTCCATCGTAAAATCATACTCCTGTAGTTGTAGGACCCATCCAGCTATTCTTGATGCGAGCTCCTTTTTTTTGTATAGTCGCATTAAACGCCAAACAATCAGTGACTATCTTAAACTTTAGCACCAGAAGATATACTCTGAATTTTTGCAGTGATTTTACGATGGCCATGGCTTCTAATTCATAGCTTGAGTATTTCTTTTCGCAAGGAGAATTTTTACGACTGTAATAAAATACCGGGTGAAATTTTTGGTCTACGTTAACTTTCTGCAACAAAATGGATGATATTCCTATTTTAGACGCATCACAATGTAGTTCCGTCTCAGCCGTACTTGAATAAATTTTCAGGATAGATTGCTTTATCAAGCACTCTTTTAACTTATTAAAGCTTTGTATCTGGTCTGGTCCAAACTGAAACCGCTCCGCCTTCCTCAACATATTCGATAAGGGTTTAGCTATAATAGCAAAACCTATTCGACAAATCTCCTGAAATAACCTGCGAGTCCCAGGAACCTCTGTAAACACTTTTCAGTTTTTGGAATAGGAAACTTCCTTATCGCGTTTATTTTTTCTATGGATGGACTAACACCTCCCGCTTCTATCTCGTATCCCAAATACGTTATTTTTCTTTGTAAAAGTTTACACTTCGACCAATTTATATTTAATGAATATCTCTCCGCAATGTTTAACTCTTCAGACAGCCTTCCCACGGACTCACTTTCATCTTTACCTGCCACAATCAGCTCATCCATGTACACACAGACTTTTTGGTTGAACACTAGCTCTTGGAAAATATGATTTATGAACAGCTGAAAAATTGACGGCGAGTTGCATAACCCGAACGGAACTCTGAGGAACTCGTAATGGCCAAAACTAGTTATGAACGCTTTGTAGTGAATAGAATCTGCGGCCACCGGAACAAGAAAGAATCCATCCTTTAAATCCAGAGTTGAAAACATTGTCGCGTCGATTAATGGAAGCGGATATCGATCTTTTATTATTTTCTCGTTAAGCTTCCTATAATCAACGCATAAGCGTTTTGTACCATCTTTTTTATTTACCAGTACTATAGGGCTAGCATTGCTCGAAACGCTGTTCCGCACAATACCACAATCCAACCATTCATCAATTTGTCACTTCGCTATATCCGTTTCCAGCGGTGCTAATCTTCGCGGCCGTTGATAGACTGGTTTGTTATTTATCTATTGTAACTATTTTCATCTCAATTCCCGTATTTTCCGTTGGCGCCTTCGTAGAGTTATAATTAATTACCATTTGTTTCAAACTATTTACTATGTCTGAATTTGTTATGTGGTTGACATCTGTAGGGAAGTCATCATCTTCTCGAATACACGAAGCTACAATGTCTGGTTGAAACTTTGTCATTATTATCTGCCTTGGTGTGAGAATAGTGATGGTTTGTTGCATAAGCGCGTTACCTATTATAATATCGATTGGGATTAATCGATCTTTCACTACATGGAATTGCGTATGATAACATTCTCCATCTATAGATACCAAAACCTCAAATGAACCCAAAGTATACAAACATTGTGCGCCCGCAGATCTTAACTTTTTTATTCGTCCATCTAACGTGGGTTTTCCCATTGCCACATATTTTGATTCAGACATCAGGTTCACATCACTGCCGCTATCAACCATTGCATAATATTCTTGGCCATTAATAATTATCATTTTCACATTATTTCCACGAGAAGAACTCACAACTGACAATACTTTTTCTTCCTGTACTATGTCCTTTTTGCACTCTGTTGCTATATGTCCAAAATTATTACAGCTGTAGCACTTTGGCCCCTTCTCCTTGTTAGTGCTTAGTGCTCGTTAGTTCCGTCCTATATGTCCACTATCTCCACAGGTATAACAAAGCGTTCCTTTATATTTTCTTAATTCTGTTTTATCCCTTCCTTCTGGTTGCTTTTGCGGTATCCGACTTTTAACAACCGATTTTCTCTTGATATTTTCATAGATCCTCAGCTTTTTCTTAAATTCCTCTACAGACTGAGCCCCATTTAATACCGCTTTGTTCATTTCTGCATCACCAATCCCATCGATAACGTAATCAAGTAATGCCGCTTCTTCGACTCCACCCATTTCCGCAATTTCTTGCATGGACCATAAATAACAGTAAAAAGATTCGCTTGACTTTTTTTTCTTTCTACTAGCATCCGAGATGGACTTACGCCGAATTAACACATATTTGAAATTCACTTTTCAAATAATTTTGAAGTTCTTCCCACGTCTTTAGTCCCGTTTTGGCGTTTACGCTCTGTCTAGCTGTACCAATCAGCAACCGCTTAGCATAAACTAGCTTTTGTATTGGATTCCACCCTATAGATTCTGCTATTTCCTCAAATTCTCTTACACATTTTTCAATTTTAAAATTGTCGTCTCCACTGAATTTATTTAGGGATTCCTCTGCATCTTTAAAAGTAAATCCAAAAATTCTGAATACCTTTGTCTTGAATCATTGACCTCATCCTTTCATTCTCTTGTATTAACGACTCTATCTCATCTTTTTTGCCGTTAGCCTTCTCGGCAACATTGGCTGTGTTATTGGCTGCTTCGTGCATTGTTGATGACGTACCGGCAGATAAATTAGAAAAATCCAGTTGATCAATTTTCTCATTAAATACTGCAATCAAGCTTTCCTTAATATGTTCGTTCCAATCATACGATTGCGTTGGTACATTCTTGTTTTTATTACGCTTATTCCCCATTCTGCCGTTTCGACTATTAACCCGTTGTATATTTATTGTTTAACACTATGTATGAATACAATGCACACATATAATTTTCGTCTCGTAATTTCTTAATAACTGTAATGTTATTTCTATGTACACACAAATTTTATCACGCTGCAACACAAATTATGCCCAACTTATTTGTTTTTTATAGTTCGCAATTCCAGCCGTATGATCCCGGTTGAGCGCCCATGTAAGAATTTGACCGGAGGGGATTAAAAAAAACAATTTTTATTTAGTTATTTCGTGAAATAATTCAAAGCCTTAAAACAAGTCAAAGCTTCAGCGAACTTTTCATTCATTTCATTTAAGAATTTGTTTTAAATTTTAGAAACTATTACAGATATTTTAATTTTAATTTGTTAAAGTAATATTTATAAAAACTGTGGAGTGCGGAAAGCTCTTAAAAACTTTATTGAAGATAATTGATAATAACAACATCTATTTTCAATAAATAACGCAATTAAATTATAGTTTAATGTGCGAAAACTAAAAAGCTTACTAAAGCTTTTCAGATTTAATATAGAATATATTAGATTTAATATAGAATAGAATATATTTAAAGCTTAAAATGACTAGAAGCTCCAAATTTTATTGAGGGAAGTAAATCTAAGCTAACTACATATTTTTGTAAAATATTGACTAGAAGAAAAAGCTCAATTTACCATAGATCCTGAATTTTTTTTCTAGAAGTTAGTTTAAATACTATCTATCTATAAATGGATGGCTGAAAGCTTATTTCGGAAATAATTCAAACCATAAAACAAATCAAAGCTTTAGCGAACTTTTTAGTGCTTCATTCGAAATTAATGAAATGGATTTTAAAAAAATGGAAAATCAACATAATAAAATAAATCGGTGAAAAATATGAATAACTGAAAGCTCTTACAATGTTTGAAAAAGCTTAGCTTGAAGGTTATTTTTTAATTCTGTCAGGTATTACAAATAAATTATATTTAGTTTGTTAAAGTAATATTTATAAAAACTATGGAGTAAATAAAGCTCTTACAAATTTTATTGAAGATAATTGATAATAACCACATCGCGACCTCAGAATAACAAGGTTCTATCTGACATTTTCATTTTTTTGAAGTTAGTATCGAATTTTGCATTTTACGTGGCTTTAAATTCGTAAATGTCATTCTAAATTCATTGAATCTTTTAGTTTAGAACATAATCTCTAGATTAAATTAAATTACAAACACATTTTTTAATTCTACGATCACGAAAAATGCGAAAATCGAAAGTTACTTCCAAAAAATTGAAATTTCAGATAGAACCTTGTTATTCTGAGGTCGCGACATGTATTTTCAATAAATAAAGCAATTAAATTATAATTTAATGTACGAAAACCATAAAGCTTACTAGACCTTTTAAAATTAAACAAGGGATGTATTTAAAGTTTTAAAATTACTAGAAGCTCCAAATTTTATTGAGGGAAGTAAAGCTAAGCTAATTACATATTTGTAAAATATTGAATAGTTTTAAGCTCGATTTAGCACATTAGTAGTAAACACTATCTGTCTATAAATGGATGGCTGAAAGCTTGTTCCGAGAAATAATTCAAAGCTTTAAAACAAGTCAAAGCTTCAGCAAACATTTTAGTGATTTTTCGAATTAAATCAAATGGATTTAGTAATTTAACATATTGTTTACAGAAGCTTTATAAAATAAATCGGTAAAAGTATCTCTTACCCTGTCTGAAAAAGCTTAACTTGAAGATTTTTTTAAAATAATAGAAGCTATTATAATTAAATTAAATTCAGTTTGTTAAAGTAACGTTTATAAAACTTTAGAGTAACGAAAGCTCTTACAAACTTTATTGAAGATAATTGATAATAGCAACATTTATCTTCAATAAATAAAGCAATTAAATTATGATTTAATGTGGGAAAATTAAAAAGCACACTAAAGCTTTTGAAATTAAATATAGAATCTATTTAAAGCTTTAAAATTACCAGAAACTCCAAATTTTATTGAGGGAAGTGAAGCTAAGCTAATTACATATTTGTAAAATATTGACTAGTTCTGTATATAAGCTTTTTAGATGGTTACTAAGAAAAAGCTCATTTTACCATAGATCCTGCATCCTTTTCTAGATGTTAGGAATAAGTTGTAAATATTATCTATATATAAATGGATGGCTGAAAGCTTATTTCGGAAATAATCCAAACCTCTAAAACAAATCAAAGCTTTAGCGAACTTTTTATTGCTTCATTCGAATTAAATGAAATGGATTTATTAACTCAACATAATAAAATAAATCGGTGAAAAATATGAATGGCTGAAAGCTCTTGCAAAGTTTGAAAAAGCTTAGCTTGAAGATTTTTTTAAATTCTAGTAGGTGTTACAAATAAATTATATTTAGTTTGTTGAAGTAATATTTTTAAAAACTATAGAGTAAAGACAGCTCTTACAAATTTTAATGAAGATAATTGATAATAACAACATTTATTTTCAATAAATAAAGCAACTAAATTATGGTTTAACTTACGAAAACATTTAAGCTTACTAGAGCTTTTCAAATTCAATATGGGATTTATATAAAGCTTTAAAATTACTAGAATCTCCAAATTCTATTTAGGGAAGTAAAGCTAAGCTAATTGAATTTATTCAGGGAAGTAAAGCTAAGCTAAAATATTGACTAGTTCTGTATGTAAGCTGTTTAGTCGGTTACTTAGAAAAAGCTCGATTTAGCACATTAGTATTAAACACTATCTGTCTATAAATGGATGGCTGAAAGCTTGTTCCGAGAAATAATTCAAAGTTATAAAACAAATCAAAGCTTCAGCAAACATTTAGTGCTTTTTTCGAATTAAATCAAATGGAGTTAGTAACTTAACATATTTTTTACAGAAGCTTTATCAAATAAATCGGTAAAAGTATCTCTTACCTTGTCCGAAAAAGCTAAACTTGAAGATTTTTTTAAAATAACAGAAGCTATTACAATTAAATTAAATTTAATTTGTTAAAGTAATTTTTATAAAAGCTTTAGAGTAACGAAATGTCTTACAAATTTTATTGAAGATAATTGGCAATAGCAACATTTATCTTCAATAAATAAAGCAATTAATTTATGGTTTAATGTACGAAAACAAAAGAGCTTATTAAAGCTTTTCATATTTAATAAGGGATGTATTTAAAGCTTTAAAATTACTAGGATCTCTAACTTTTACTGAGGGAAGTAAAGCTAAGCTAATTACATATTTGTAAAATATTGACTAGTTCTGTATATAAGCTTTTTAGATGGTTACTAAGAAAAAGCTCAATTTACCATAGATCCTGCGTCCTTTTCTAGATGTTAGGAACAAGTCTTAAACACTATCTATTTATAAATGGATGGCCGGAAGGTTGTTCCGAAGAATAATTCAAAACTCTAAAACAAGTCAAAGCTTCAGCGAGCTTTTAGTGCTTCATTCGAATTAAATGAAATGGATTTAGTAATTCAACATATTGTCTACAGAAGCTTTATAAAATAAATCGATAGAAAATATGAAAGACTGAGCTCTTAGAATAAAAAAGCTTACTAAAGCTTTTCAAATTTAGAGAGGAAGGTCAATTAACCTGCATATTATTTCTAAATGTGCTGAATGCTTGTTTCGCGAAATAATTCAAAGCTTTAAACCAATACTTTTAATGATACAATCGAATGAAGCACTATACACCTTCAGCGAACATTTTAGTGCTTCATTTGAATTAAATTAAATGGATTTATTAGCTCAATATATTGTCTACAGAAGCTTTAGAAAATAAATCGGCTAAAAATATGACCAGCTGGCATGAAGAATCTATTCATACAATTACTGGTACAACCATCATTAATCCGGACAGAAAAGAAACATAAAATACGGTAACCCTCCACAGCACTGTCGAGGCAAATAAAAATGGTTTTTGTATCAATTAAAATCTTCAAAGTAGCAGTCTTAATATTATTAAGGTAATATTAAAACTCGTTTTGCAACTCAACCAAATGATTTTATATCGACCTAACCAATGAAAATCCTTTATTTAGAATAAATTTACCAATCCTGAAATTTAATGAAATTACAAATCGAATCACATACCTTGTATACAGTTCCATTGTTAACACATTCCGCATAATTAATTTTCGCACTAACAATTGATGGTGGCTGCGGTGGCGGTGGTGTTGGTAAAAACATTTCCTTTTTACTGTTCGTTTGCTTTTTGTAAGCGGTCATAAATGGATCTGGTTTTTTACTCGACACTTTCATATCATCACCATCAACATCAACATCGTCATCGTCCATATCAACATTACTTAAATCTTCATCAATATCGAATGATGGAGATTTCGATTGAAATGTTTTCATCGATGATGATGATGGTAATGCTGTTACATAATTAATTGGTGCTGCATTATAACTATTAATTGAAGTAAAATTTTGATTGACATCAAAATCGAGTGCACGTGCTTTTGGTGGTAGTTGGATATTAGGTATTTTGAGAGTATCATTTAGTATTATTGCAACTTTTTTTTCAATTTCTACTGGTTCCGTAGCCACAATTGTATCATTTTCAATAATCTCCTCAATATCGCCACCCTTTTTAGTTGTAATTTCATTAGTTACGGTTGTGTCCATCAAAGATGGTAATGTTGGTGTTATTTTGGCGTTATCATTATTACTAACACTATAATTATTTTCTATAGAACTATTTTTAAAATTTATATTACTATTGTGTTCAATTGGAAGAACATTTAAATTTGGTGGTTTTGTTGTTGTTCTATTTAGTATCAGTTCGGTTGTTGTTGGCACGGCTAGAAATGAAAAGAAAAATGAGCAGAATTAATTAGAGGTATTATTGTAAACACGTTTTGTATTTTATTAAAACGGTTTTTTTGGCTTGTATTAAATATATTTACGACGCATAATTAAGTAAGAGTTCATTTTAATTTAGTCATGTCTAATTTCTTACATTGTTTTTAAAATTAAATTGGTTTGACCTTCAGGTGCTAGATAATTATAAAAATGTTTCCAGCATAATTTATAACTGTTGTATCGTTTCACTTGTATAGCAGGTAATAACTACCGGATGAGTAACTCACACATGTCTCAAATCATCATCAATCGCAATCAAAATATTTATTCTGGAAAGTTTAAGCTATAAAACTTTATTAGTTATAAGTGTAGATTTCAGGGTTAAAGAAACTTGATAATATTTTATTGTTCACACACAATAATAAATGCACAGGAATGGTGCTGATCCCATACACACGATTATTTATTTTAATTTTCAAGCAACACTTCGATTAATTGATGATGAAGGTCACAATTGCATATAAGTGAAGTAATATTCTGCATATATGCAATAAAAATCTCAAGCAATTTATTTTTATTCTACAAAATACACTCAACTCATCAATGTGGAAGATATATTTGGGCTACGGGAATTCCAGTCAAAAACATTTCAGTAAAAAACAAAAAAGGTGTTTCGTTTAGAAAACAGTTTGACTGAAATCCTCTTTGGGTATTTAAATTGAACAACCTTCTTGGGAGGCATTTCAGTCTCAAGTTCTTGGACTATAATACCTTTTGTTTGGTTAGTTTTCTTGGCTGAAATGATTTCTTAGATATATGTATACGTTGGCTCCGGGGCTACAGTCAAAAGCAGTTCAGTCAACAATTGAAAGGAGTTTCAACTCAGTCAAAATAGTTTTAGACTGAAATGCCTTTTATTTATTTGGACTGAACAACCTTCGTGAAATGTACTTCAGTAACAAATTTTTGGACTGGAATACCTTTTGGTAGGTTTGCTTCCATTTCCAGAAATTCTGGAAAAGGAAAATGTAATTTTCAAATATTCTTAATATTAGACTGGAAATCTGCGTTTTCCAGAACATATCAAAACAGTTTCGGACGTGCCTATAGTTTGGACGAACTTTTTACAACAATTTGGCCTAGAATTCCTTTCTAATTGTTTGACGGAATCTCCTTTTCAAAAATAATTTCAATCAAAAATCCAAAAAGAATCCCAATCAAAAAAGTTTTGAGCTGAATGCCTTTTTAGTTTTTTGATTGAACATCTTTCTGAAAAGGCATTTCAGTCTAAAAATATTTTGACTGAGGGGTCTCTAAGAAGACGTACAGATCTATGAAGTTATTTCAGTCAAAAAACTAACCAACTAAAATGTTTTCCAGTCGAAAAATTTAAGAATAAAATGCCTTTCAAGAAGGCTGTTCAGTCCAAATACCCAAAAACACTTCAGCTAAACTGTTTTCTGAGCGAAATACTTTGTTTTTTCTGGACTCAAGTTCCTTTTCAGACATAATATTTGTATATGGGAAATTTTATTACTGAAACGCCCTTCGTTTTTTGGCTAACATGTTTTTGACTCTAATTCCCAGATCGATTTATTTCACACAAAATTTTTATAAGAATTGTTTTAACAGTGTACATACAATAAATGAGTTTATTTTTGTTATAAACTTCACTCAGGTTAATTTGTCTATGAACTTGGAATTGGATTATTGTTACATAAAGGTAATAGTTTCGAGCTTTCACCCTTTGTCAACAATTTCTATTGTTCTATACGTGTTCTTTTAAACCTTGTTTGAAAACTTCTTCCAGTTTGACGTATGTATCCACCTATATTGCAGTCATTACATTTTAATTTGTTGTGTCGCAAAATTTTGTTTAATAGGTTTTAAATTATTTTATTGCATTCTATTGTAATTTACTTTTTATTTCATTGTATTTCTCGTTTTAATGTGAGTGATCGTAAAGTTTGTTGGTATTTATGTTTCAAATTTATTCTATCTATACCATTTTGTCATAATCTACAAACCTAAGCCCAAACAAAATTTATGACCGCTGACCACATTAAAACCAGAAATGCAACAATGTAACTTCAGAACTAATACACAAAATTTTTCGACGACATGGATATAGGGTAGCATATAGAAAAACCTTATATAGGTCAAACTGAACAAGGTAATAAGAAATCAGACCAAAAATTAAATTAGGTGAAATACACCACACACAGTTAAAACACAATTATACAAGTTGCAAAAACAATCCAGAAGCAACACTTTCCTAATTAATGACAAAATGACATATGGTATACCAATATATGTATATAGACCAAAAATTTGTAAATTCAAATTGGAATAGAAAGTCAAAGAGCCTGAAGCAAAATATTACAAAAAGGAGAGCAAACGTTTGTCTGTAATTTTTATTTCATAAAAATTTAAAATTGTGACAATATCTTAATCACATATTCTCATCGCAGGTAGTTAGTCGTCGTTGGGGTATGATGAACTCAATGACATAAAAGTGGCAACCTTTTGTCCCAAGGCTTAACGTTGCTTTACAGTGAAGGTGACATCGACAATCTGGGTGTTGTGTTTACCTTCTTGGCCGTCAGATAAAACAGGCTATTTTGGATTTTAAAGCAGTCGATAATCGAATGTGTACAAGCTCCGCTTGTGCATAAGATTACCCAACCTGTCGATAATCTACGAACAAGCGTCCACTTGAGTTAGCCAACACAGCAGGAGAATTTCGTCCGAATCGGTGAGTCACTGATTAAGTTCTTCTGCTGCGAGTTTTACTTTCTAAATAAAACGAGATGACCAGTGATTTATGTAAGGTATTCCTATGGATTTTAAACAAACATGTGACTCGTTCAACTGGGAGGGTCTATGGTTTGCGTTGGAATACCTGAAAATATCTGTACAAAATAAGCTCATCTTGTAAAATGACAGTAATGCAGACACAACAAACTACCATCGAATTATCCGCAACTAAACAAAACCCCGGTGTTCGACAAAGAGATGTTCTGCCATCGATACTCTATAATCTCGTATTGGGATCATTTTTAAAAGTGGAACACCTCAGAACAACATCTTGCACCGGCACTCGAATCACGTTCCAGACTAAGCTGATAATACCTGCCTGATTTATAACAACAAGCTGAAGTTGTTCGGTTGTGAGAGTTGGACCCTAATGATAAGATACGAACGATGACTGATGACATTCGAAAGAAGGGTAAGTGGCGGTGATGGCAATTTATCAATAATCGGGAGATCAGGATGTTTTCTGAGACAACAGCTAAGCTGTAGCTTACTTCAGATAAATGGTCTGCCTTCTGAATTAAAACTGAACACCAACAATTCTTTCGATGTTTTTGGTTTTGGTCATTTTGCTTTCGATTAATTAGCATTCGCTTTTTCGAACTTTCAGTCTTTTTAGTCTTTCGACTTAAATTTTTCGATCTTTTTGGGTTGAATCATTGGGCACATTGCCTTGGTTTCTAAATAAATATTTAATTATTTACTGTCGATGCTCGTTACCAATAGTCAGGATGGATCAAACATTTTAAGAACTAACAAGCTTGGCCCGATTAATCTTTCAGCGATCAATTCTAGTTTCGATTTCACTATTCAAGCTCTTATTTAAAATATGTGCAATCATTCGATATTACATATTTTCCATTTACGCGGTCAGAATGCTTCGCCTAGATTTCGTAAATCATGCTCACGATACAATTCGCACACCTTATCGAAGTTAAAAACTAGATACAAAAAACTTCTGTCGCAGAAGGTCATGAAGCCAGTGTAATTTGGTCAGCGAGTGATATCGATAGTGATTACTATAAAATCTAGGTTGAGCGATTTCCAATTCCAAGAACTGTAGAGTTCTTTCATAAACTACAGAATCGGTTGACGATGGTATTCCGATTTTGCATATTGCACCGTTTGAAAGAGTAAGTGATTACGGGTGTGTGAGTAAGTGATTGATATCAACGTTATGTAAATCGAAGGTGCAATTTAAACAAAAGTAAATTTTTCGACTGAGGAAGTCGAATACCTTGGACATATAATTGATGCTTTCTTCAGATAATTTTTAGCATTTATGGGTATATGCAACTATTTTAACAAATTTATCTGTGAACTTTTCAGAGATTTCTACGGCTTTAATTGGTTCACATTCGAGATGATTACCAGGTTTTGCTGGCAGTAGACGCATAGAGTTATGGAATTAATCTCGTGCTTTTTTATCGCCATCTGTATGGATCAGAACATGCAGACGTGTTCGCTTCAAAAACGTCAGCAGATTACCAAAAGGAATACCGGCCAGTAGCGTAACTACAAAAGTTGGCCCCGCAAAATTTTTTTTGGCCCCCTAAAAATGCTTTGAACAAAATGTTGGGATAATTTTTAGTTACTTCATTATATGTACATATGTACGTATGGCTATTTGGCAAAACCTCTAGGATCAGATCCACAGAATTGTATATATAATCTGCTTGCTGTGGGAACGATAGGACATCAAACGAGATTGTAAGCTCCTCCATCAAAACCATAGATTTTGTTATCAGTTTAATTTTGGTTGAAAACGAAATTATAAGCCCTCGACGATCTGCAAAAATAAGGAAGGTGGTTTTGATTCTGGAAGAGCTTCTAGTTACTTCATTATGTATGACGCCAATTGGAAACATCTCTATATAGAATCAGATTCACAGAATTTTGCATTTATCTAAGTTTTGTTAGGAACGATATGCCATCAAACAAAGTTGTAAGTTTCTGACGATACGCAAAAATAAGGGAGTTGTTTAATTGTGATGGAAGAGCTTATAGTTACTGTGGTACCTATTATGTTCTAACCTGATAATAAATAATGAATTAATTATAATCCTACCGGCTTGCGGTTTTTATGAGCACGAATATTAAAAGCAATTTATAACACAAATTAGAAATAGAATTAAACACACTACAACTTTTAAACACATTTATTGTTAACCAATTATCATAATTTTAGTAGCGTATTCCGTAACTTTCAGACATCTTGTGTCTTTGTTTTATTCCTCTTCTTTTGACATCTCTTAGTATACTTTCATAAATGTAATTATGTACACTTTGATTAAATTAACTGCGCTCATGCCATGTACTATATTATGTTCATAAATATAAAAGAGTTATGCTCTTCATTGTACTACTTTGAATATGTCTCATCCCCCCTGTTAGCTCAAAAGCTTATGCTTTATAAAAATCTGGTACTTTAGTGATACAACCGAACTTAGTGATATAACCACTCGATCACTCTGGTTGACGTATCAAATTTCGTGATTATCAGAATTTGAAAATTAAATCATCATCGTTTACAGTTTGGCGAATATTTGGTGGATTCATTGATTTCCGCAGATGCATAGAATTTCGACGAATAATATTATTATTTTCGTTACGTACACAAAAAGATCGAGGATGATCAGTATTTGATACTACAATAGCTGGTTCCCATTTATTATTTGATTTAAACACTACATTATCACCTGGATTTAGCTCAACTTCCTTCCTTCTCGCCAACTTATCAAATTGTATTTTGTTATTTATTTGATTTTGCCTCAATCGTTCAGTAGGATTAACCAGTGTAGGCTGTAATAGATTATCATGAACTGGAATTTTAGTTCTTAATAGTCTATTCATCAACATTTGTGAGGGTAATAACCCTGTATTTGCAACTGGAGTTGTTTGATGTTGTTCGATATTCAAGTAAGGCGTTTGATACATCACCTTGACTTTCTGTCACTTTTTTGATCATACTTTTTGCAATATGCACCGCCTTCTCAGCTAGACCGTTCGATCGTGAATACCGAGGATTTGAAAATATTAGCTTGAAATTCCACGATTTTGCAAAATCATTCATCTTATATGAATTAAAAGGATTGTTTTCTGTAACAATATAGTTTGGAATTCCATGATTACAAAAAAAAAATTTCATCGCCATAATTAAACTGTTAGCCGTTTTATCAGGTACCTTATGGATTTCTAACCATTTGAAATAATAATCCATCATAACAAAATAATTGGTTCCAAAACACTCCATTAGAACACAACCTACTTTTTCAAAAGGCAAATTTGGGATTGTGTGGCTTATCATTGGTTGAGAATAATTAGACGATTGATACTTTTCACAAATGCGGCACTTCGATAAGATTCTTTCAATGTCGGCGTTGATGTTAAGCCAATACAGAATTTGTTTGGCCCTTGCTTTTGTTTTAGACTTTCCAAAATGTGGTTCGTGCAAAGAATTTAAGATTTCATCTCGTAATTTAATTGGAATAATTGGAATAAACACTCGATTTTCATAAAACATCAACTCGTCTTCAACATTTAATTTGTCTTTCATAGGCCAATAAAATGTTAATGCATCTGGAACTTTGGCTTTTGTTTTTGGCCAACCTTCCTTGTAGTACTTCATTAATGAATGCGTAATGTTGTCTCGAATTAGTTCTGCTTTGATAATTTTTTGTTTTTCCTCACTAATATTAATAGTATGTATGACGTCTTTCAGTGATGTTTCAATATCCGTTGAATCAAAATTAGAATTTCTAGATAACAAATCAGCAACAAGTAAATATTTAGCCGGTACTTACTGAACATCTAAATCATAAGTCATCAATTTTATTCGCATACGCTGTAATCTATTAGAGGGAATTTCAGATATTAACTTTCTCACTATCGATGTTAACGGTTTATGATCTGTTTCCACTTTGACCATTCGCCCATAAATGAAATTGTGGAATTTTTTACAATCAAACACTATAGCAAGCATCTCTTTTTCAATTTGTGCATAATTGAATTCAGCTGAGTTTAAACTTTTTGATGCAAAAAAAACTGGCTTATACCTTGTTGCATCAAACAACTACCTAGACCATCTTTTGATGCATCAGTTTGTAAGGTATAGGTAACTTTGGATTAAAAATTTGTAGCAGCGTATGTTCAGGTATTTTGTCTTTAATTTTGGTGAGTGCTTCAGTTTGTTTATCCATCCATAAGAACAAATTATCTTTTTTTAATAAGAGACATTCCTTGATATTTTGAACCGCCCGGATTCGTTCAGGATCTGCTTGCATATCATTTGCTGAAAATATATGTCCCAGATATTTTACGCTTTCAACACAATACTGAATTTTATTTGGATTAAATTTTATATTAATTTCATGTGCTTTGTTAAGTACATTTGTTAAGTTGTTATTATGTTCTTCTTTAGTACTGCCACTTACTAGGATATCATCAATGTATATAAAACATCCCGGCAAATTACGAAAATGTTTTGAATTTATCTTTTGAAAAACCTCTGGTGCTATTTTCAAGCCAAATGGAAGAACATTCAATTGGTAACAACCAAATGGTGTGGAGAACATAGTATATTTTTTTGATTTGTCGTCTAACCTTATTTGCCAAAATCCTTCACGTAAATCTAAGACTGTAAAATATTTCATGCCTTGCAGGTGCCATAACAGATCATCCAAAGATGGTATTAAATAATGTTCGAATTCTAAATAGTTGTTTAATTCTCGTGGATCTACAGACAAATTCGAATGGATTTGTCCGTTCCGTATCCATTCTTCATTTGCTGGAGCTTTTTTAACACTTTTTCACGAATTCCTAATGGTATGCGACGTGGAGCTTTGCAGATCTGTGTCGTATCATCTTTTATTTTCAATGAGCATTTGTCAGGAAAACAACCCATACCTTCAAACACATCTTTATTTACTTGAATTAAAGATTTTACTTCTTGCAGTTGCAGCGAATTAACATTGTGAATTCGCTTAATCAAGCCCATTTCAACGCATGACTGAAGACCAAGAATTGGTTTTGCCTCCAAATTAGACAGAATCTCAAACTTTTGTAAAATATTTTTTGTCCTTATACTGAATGTTGACAGTAATTTCACCAATTAAATTGAGCTTGAAACCACCAAAAGCTTCCAATGACAATGAAGAATTTCGAATAATTGGTTTAGGTGAAATTGCTTCATATAAGCTTTCAGCTAAAATGTTGATATCCGCACCACTATCCAATTTGAATTTCATTATCATATTTCCAATTTTTAAATTTTCATACCATGATTTATCATGTAAATCTTTTATGACATCTACTTTGCAGTTCACCGCACCAACCGAATCCACAAAGAATGTATCCAATATGAATGACCGTTATCGTCCTCATTTGCAAGGTCATCCATTTTGGCTTGAATTTGCATCACCGAACGACATACATCAGCAAACTGGTTAAGTTTGTTGCATTTCTTACATCGCTTCCCAAACGCTGGGCATTGTTCATATAAGTGCTTGTAAGAACAATTGTTGCAGTTAAACGTTGTTCTATTTGAACTAGCAGTACCAGTTTGACTGTTTTTAGAATGATAGTATGAATTTGGTGTATTCGAATATCTTTGGAATTGATTTGGTTGCATTTTACTACCATTATTTGCAAATTTTGAATGATCTGAATTTTCTTGATACGCATTGAATTTGGACGGACCCGGTTTTGAGATTATTTTATCAATGCCACGTGGTGTCGCTAACTTAGCACCTTGTTGGATTTCATTTGATTGGACATTAGTTAATTCGGCTATGCGGCTTATGTCTTTTGGTTTATCAAGCGTTAGATGATCTAGTCGCAATAACTTGGCTTGTAAGTCATTATTTACTACACCAATCACTATATGGTCCCGCAACATGTCATCCTCTGTGGTACCAAAGTCACAACTTTTAACTAATTTTGTAATATCAGTCAAGAAATGGTCGAATGGATAATCATCCTTTTGACTTCGAATTTAGTCACAACTTTTTCAATATTTTTTTATCTGTCTCGGTTACTTTAAATGTTAAGAATACATCAATAGCCTCCCCACCTGCGCGATATGCAACAATTGTGCGACTTGAACCTCTTCACTTTCTTCCGTTAATTTGGTGGCTGTTGCATATATGTAGAAAAATGCATATACAATTTTTTCCAATTCTCCTGTAGATTACCATCAAGACAAAGTGGCTTGGGTGTAATAAATTGACCCGTTGGCTGCGTCATGTGGTATTATGTTCTAACCAGATAATAAATAATGAATTAATTATAATCCTACCGGCTTGCGGTTTTTATGAACACGAATATGAAAAGCAATTTACAACACAAATTAGAAATAGAATTAAACACACTACAACTTTTAAATACATATATTGTTAACCAATTATCATAATTTTAGTAGCGTATTCCTCAACTTTCAGACAGTCACTTCATTTCCTATGTAACCGTTTGACAAAATCTTTAGGATCAGATCCACAGAATTTACGCTTACGGGCCGCTGAGGATCCGCAAAAATAAGGTAGGTGTTTTTTTGATGTTGAGACAGCTTCTAATTACTTCGTTATGTATGTATCCAATTGATCCGCAAAAATATGGGAGGTATTTCCGATCCTGGGTAGCTTCTGTTTTTGACATTTTATGTATTGTGCCATGTAAAATTTTTAAATAAACTCCTTACATAATAGTTTTCGTCTTACACAGGTAATTTACTAACACATCTTCAATAAAAAATCTTTTGTAAATTTATCAATAAAATTGTATCGTTGGCCAACCGCAACGTGAAGCTTTTGCGTGAAGTGTAGTTCCCGAACATATGTAGCTATCAAACCCGTCCTCTTATAAGAGGGTTAAAAAATGTACGACCTAAATCTACCAAACAATATGACCGCCTTTACTCACCTGTCTATGCCGTTTAGATAAGATAAACAACCACAACAACAAAAAAACACAATTTCAAAATTTTAAAAATCAGGTTCGTCGTTTTATGCAATTGAAATCTTTTGTGTTGCAATATATTACGAGTATATGTAGTTCTCGCACACAAATCACGCAGAAACAAAACGTAACATTTTATTTATGTACACTTAACATATAAAATACTACAATGAAATAATTAAAAAAAATAAACTTACCATCATTCTGTTCTGCTGTAACAACTTGACCTCTAACCGTTGTTCTTGTATTCATTAAAGTTATACCAAGAATTAAGAAGACCAATATTCGTGGTTTATACATTTTTATACAAATATTTTGTTATGTTCAATTGTAATTTAAATCCTCTTTTTGTTTCTTATACACAGAAGCACACTAAATCAGTAATTTAATTTAACTTTTAATAATAAAACTTTTTTAATTTAATTAATAAATGTAATTTAATGTAAAAAACATGATGATATCACACTATTCGTAAAATTTCTGGTGAAGAAAAATCACATTTTGGTTTCGGAAAATTTTATCAGGAAACCTGTAAATAAAAATAAATTTAAATTCTAATTAATTATGTAGATAACATTTACATTTTATTATTATTATGTTATTTATCGTTTTTTTTATAATTAAAATATATTTTGTAGCTAATCGATTGGTTTTGCTTTTGATTTGTATATAGATTATTATATTTTGTTGATGATGTATTGGTGTTTTTAATTTGCATAACATAATTTTTTGTTTCTATCGTGAAATTATTTTATTTTTTTATTTTATGCAATTTTTGACGGATTAATTAATTTTGGTATGTATATACATATGAAGTATGTTCAGTGAAATAAATAGTGCATAAGAAATGATATAATAAATGTTTTGGGTGAATTAGTCACCAAAATAGTTTCACCTCGCCACAGATAGCTAGAGGTTATAGGTTATTATAGGTTATACATAAATTTTTTGCCTTGACAAATCTCTCAGCTCTCATGCATACATCATTTGTATTATTTAGAATGTTTGCCTATTTTTACATTTTACGATAAATTTTTGTATTTCTATACAAAACCATAAACGTTTTTGTTGTTTTACTGGTATGTTATATAATTTATATGTAACTTAGTTTAACACGTCGCATGCTGAGAACAAGCCTACATAGCGTGTCCAGGTTTTAATACATTTTTATTTTACCAGTAAATGGTTTTTTCCTTTCTCCTTTGTACTTTTGCAAATACTTTAATGTCAAATTCACCGTCAGCATTTCTGCCCATTTTCTTTTCTACATCAATGATGGCCGCGCAGAAGAATAGAAAAAAATAATTCATGAGACAAAACGTATCTATACACCAGCGATACAATATTCTCAGTTTTATCTGTATACTATATCATAGTTTTTGCATTTCTTAGCAGATTTTCAGTTTTTTGTAACCAAAATTCAGTTTTTTAGTTACGATTCAGTTTTTTTAATTAAATTTTTATTGGTTTGGTTTAATGCGTCAAAATAATAATAACATCAAACAATCAAAAACTGAAACTCGTAACTATGCGGTAAGTGTCTCTTCGTTCATTACAAAATCGTTGCGCGAATTGACGATTCGTGTGCTCTATCGGACAAAAAAAAAAGTTTCGTACCCAGATTTGAATACACAGTAAGCTTTAATCATTCACTCAAAAAGTGCAGTAGATTTATTTCGTGTGTGTTAAAATTTGGTTTTATTAAACATAAAACTAAACATAAAATATCACCTGTTTAGCGAACAATCATTTACTTATTGAATATTTTGATATTTTAATGAATACATGTCTAATAAAAAAATTGAAGAATATTTTAATGGATAAATATTTAATAAAAAAGGTAAGTAAGAATGCAAATATAGGAGTATAACTCTTAAAATTAATGTGTGGAATGTGTCGATTTTTTGAAAAATAGCAAACCAATCGAGCCCCTACAAAACGGTTGAACCTGCTGTAAATTCAACAATATTAAATACAAATAATGCTCCGGATCCGAATTAAAGTGCAAGTGCAGTTCCTCCGGGTTAAAATGCAAGTAATTCTCAAACAGTTGAGCAATGTAAGAGCACAATCGCGGCAAATAAAACCGTTGGTCTGTGTATCAGTAATTTATAATCTAACATATTGTTAAAATAATTTTATTAAGCCTGTTGCAATAATTGCTTCAAAAAATATTATAAACAAAATTCTTCCACAGTCTTGAAACTTTATCATTTTTTACCAGAAATTATTAACATTGAGAACCTTCAACGTTTAGATAACGAATGGCGAGAATTGCGCCATATGAATTTTCCTGAGCTAAATTTCTGAGCAACGGTGGCTTTCTATTAAAATACGTCAATTGCATTCGATAATTTAAATTGCTTTTTACTAAAGTTACTGGCAATTTTTACGGTGAATTACAAAAATTCAAAATAATGCTTTAGGAATTAATTAGCATATACAAAATAACAGCTTATTACCTTCAAAGTAGTTTTTGAGAATGGGCAATTTGAAAATTTGAATTTTGAAAAGAAATGAAAAAAAAAACAGAAAATGGCGAACCACCCTGTTCCGAAGAACATTCGATAGGCGTAGAATATTCGATTTTCTTTACAGGATTCAATAATAATTATGACTGTTTTAATTTCAACATATCAAGGGGGTTGGTTAGGAAGTTATTAAGTTTAATGATGGATAATTCAGAAGATCGGAAATCTATTATGAATTCCGCTGAAGTGATAAAAATGTACAAAGAACTACTATAAAATAAAATATCACCTGGCTGATGCAGGTCCTGACCCGGAAATAGTACGCAATCTGCAGAGTTGCTTTGAAAGTAATTTGTTATATTAAAAATAATAAATTGCGGCTTCAATATTTTGAGCAAGTTGTGCTTATGCTGCAATATATTAAGGCTGCGTGGACTGGCAATTGGGCTGGCAACAAAACTGACAGATGAAAAATTTTAAAAATTGTCAGAGAAATATTTTTCAATTAGCAGAAAAAGTGTATGCAGTTTAGCGATGTTTAGACGGATATGTTTATAGAGCAGTGACTTAAGCGGAGAATTAAGACGATATGAGAATTATCTCGAGGACGAGGAATTACCGACGTCCTTGTGATTTAGCTATCAAGAGTTTTACTAGACAATCATCACTAATCAGCGAGTACAATTATTTTCCTTTTGGTAGTGCTGTATACTCGCCGCATCTGCTCGGGGCATTAAGCAAGCAATTGCTAAGCATTGCCGTTTAACAAATAAAATAATCAATAAATAATCAATTTACAGGGCATGTTATTAACTCTAACATCACCGGTGGTAGCGCGCTCGAGAAAGGCGAAACCCTGCAATAGAATACACGGGGAAAATTTTTTGTAGACATTGTATATCCAAGAAAATAGAAAGTTACTTCTATTAAAGCTCAGGTTCACGGAATTAAGATAAAAAACGAAATGTTTGTTATAAATTCGCTGTAGTTACTTTTATTTAACGAAGAAACTTAACGGAAGGGGAAAAATCAAACATCAAATCTATTTTTAAAACTACAAATATCACCAAGCAAAATTTTTCCAACAAATTCCAGATATGTTGTAGATGGAGGTTATTTGCTACACTCCGTATTACGGCCAAACACAATGATATATGGCAAAATACTGGAATTGTTTGGAGATTATGTTTTGAAGCATTATGCTGGAAACACAACGGTATAGTATTTGACGATTATTCGGACTATGCCACCACGAAAGGAGAAGAGCAAAAGATTACAGCAATTGCCTAAATTTCATCAAACATTAAATTAAAAAATTGTATATTCTAATACTGCAAGCCTGATACTGATTTTTTTTTACTAAACCGTCGGTGAAACTAAATTGATGTTTGGTCAAGCCGGTCATTCAAAGGAATACTAGCATATCACTAAAATATAGTGCGCCTGCAATTTTTAATTCCAAATTAAACTAAATTGCGATTTTTCGTATAATGTCAAAGTGTCTTGGAACAAACAACATATTCGATATTTATGTAATCAATTAAAGTAGAATCAACCTTATCAAATAAAATCATACCTTAAAGAGAACAAGTACATTTCTTTTCATTTTCGTAACACAATAGACACACTTGCTAAATCTCATAATTTTATTCTCTCGTAAGCTATCTAAGATGCGTAAAGGATTTATACATAAAACATTTTCATTTTGTAATTTCGCACCGGCCACGTACCGTGCCTTTATAATATTGTCTTAATTAGAACACGACCTTTCCAATTCCCGTAAAAAATAAACAGGTATTGCAGATTTGGTTGATAAAAAATTGTTCAATATCTTAAATAAATCGATTTTGTAATCGCCTTTGAATGCTTGTCACCTTATTTAGCCAAATATTCGAATGATTTGAATCAATTTACGGATTATTTGTCGTAACATTTTGTTGGTTCGTATATTGATTCTAATGATACTAGATGAGAGTATACACGGTCGATCGGTTATAGATTGTTTTGTTGTGAACAAAATTGCGTTGCTTATCATTTTTAATTACATTTACAAAAAATTCCTAGATAAAACGACTTTCAATTTAGTTGAAAGAATGACAACATTAATACGTACAACCACAATGAAGATTGAATATGAAACGTTTTATACAAATTACATTCTATACAAATATCATTCAACCGACTTACTCCGAAAATCTAGGAAACAAACCTAATCGAAAATGCAGATTTTCCATGTATAGCACAGAGTCTACAACTGACTTTCTACATTTTAGAATATCTAAAAAGCGTGCAGCTACGCGTAATCTTTGCGTTTAATTGTTGTAAATGTATATATAGTTATATTTATCTACTAACCGCAATTATTTGTTTAGAACCAACATAACCTTAAATAAATCATAAAACAAAAATTTGAAAATTTCATCAATTATCTATACATCTTTAACGTCAAATGTCCTTCATTCGATGTAGCAATCTTGTAAAACCGGCTTTTTTTTTTAATTTTCCTTTGTTTCTCTTATTAATTGTCAGTTTAGTAAAATTTTGTTTCAAAATGGATATGATTTAAAAAAGTGCGATAATTATTTTGGGTTAAACTAATAGGCAATTTGTAGTTTATAATGGTATAATTAATTAATCGGGCTTCAAAAGAAGTGACGTTATTGTTTCCCATTTAATTATTAAAAGGAGAGCGAATGAGAAGTTTTTGTGTTTAACCATTTGGATTTTTTTTTTGTTATACGAAAATATCTATATCATAATTGAATTTCTTTTGCAAAACTCATAAGCACTACATAAGTAAATCAAAATTACTGACAAGACACCACAAATTGAATGCTCGTGTAATTTTGGCTAGTTTTTTCTGTTGCCTGAGAAAAATGGAAAAAATTCCTAGCGTAGAAGAATTGCCTTGCGATATACGGTACAGGATATTTATATGGGCTGATCTCATCGAGATATTGAAGAAGTAAGTACGTTAAACAATTATATAATAATAATTTAAAATCATTTCAATCCATTCAAAATCCAAATGCCTTTCTTTAGCACGATCAAAATTAGCGGGATGTTCCAGCTTTACATCGACTTTGGATTGATTATAGAATATTATTTTAAAACGAAATTTAGATTGAAAGTTTATAATCTTCATATTCCAGTCAAATCAAAGTATTTTTGTCGAAATACGCACCATATTGAATTGCCGGAAGCGATAAAAGTTCAAATTGATAAAATTTGATACAAAACAATGAAAATTGTTTATATTATGAATAACCAGAGTGGCAAGAAGCTGTTAAAAAGAAGCAACGTTGAGCAAATAATTTGTAAAATTGTAAATTTTGTGAAATTAGCGAATTTTAAGCAACACAAGTAATGATGTGGTATTGCAGTAAGAAAAACGTTCCAACAACACAACCAATAATTACAGCTTATATAATATCAACGTAGTAATCTGCTAAGATGACCTTGTCTCTTGTTTTATAATTTATTAACATAATTCGTTGAATCATTTTCAATAAAACAAGTAACACACATTCAGAACAACCGAATAGTAGGTTAATTCCTATTTTATAGTATTCGACCACACACTCTAAAATGATAACTGGAATGATTTTAATTTTATGAACTTAACAAGTGCAATGGTAACTAAGCCGTTTAAACTTAAAAACTTAAAGGTAATTTTTAATATCCAGCAATTTGAACAATATGAAACTTAATTTTTTTGATGTGTTTCATATTTCGTTGCAGAAAGAGTCATCATGGTGTCAGCCACATCGAAGTGCTCATTAAAAAATTCGAATAAACACCTACAAATAATGTAAAATCTACTTTTCAAAAAATTGTAATAATATTTAGTCTTGTGTAAAAATTGGAATAAGCGCACGACACAAAGACGAATAATTTGAAAATTAATTGGAATCATTTAGACCAATTGATAATTAGCTATAATTAAAACATTCTAATCAACGTTTCTTCTCGCATTTATTAAAAGTGTATATATGTATGTACCTACTCAAATTAACGAACTTGATTTGTCACAGTTATTCTATTAAATTATATACCAATTTAGCAGGCTTAAATTACTAAGAACTTTAGAATTTATGACATTTCATTATACCTAAATGAACTCAATCTAATCAATTTTAAATTATGTAGATTATTATAGTTTTTTTGTTTTGTTTTTGCAACAACTATTAAATTAATTTAAAAAGTGAGCTAAAATAACTAAAATAGTTACGCTTAATAAAGATTTAATTTTAATATTGTTGCCGCAATAACTATTAAACAAAAAACATAATTAGCTATAAAATATAATAACTTTAGCTGTGTACTAATTATAACAGATTTATTAAACACTAAACCGCAAAAAGTGAAAATAATCATTTATCATTTTAATGTGCAGAATATTGCAACTGCCTCTTGTTTATTTTAAAAAGCATCACGATCGTGATAACGAAACGTAATCGGATAATAATTTTCCATATAAACAAACCACTCTGTTTTACACTTTTATAGATCCGGGTAATACTATAAATTTATTTTAAGATCATCTTCAAGGTCTTATTATGTAAATATTTAATCGTTATTTAAATTTTGTTTATGGAGACGACATAATTTAGAAAATACAAATTGTTAACCTAAAGGTCACCATAAGTTCTAATGTAATTTGCAAATAGTTCACCATATGGCGATATATTCAAAGAAAGTGTAAGTGGTTTACCATTTCTTTGATTATGATTTTTTATGTCTATATACATACTATTAAATATATGCAAGAGAAAGTGAATATTGTCACATTGAAGTGAAATTACGTTATTGAAGATGAATCGTAAATATTTGATTGTCACAGGTGAGGCCAGCACTAAAATTATTTATATTAATTATTGTATTGGTTGTTTTAAAACATCATTCCTATTTGCAGATATACCATATTTTATCAACTTTCAATTAAACGTAAAAAAAAAACGTAAATCCAGTCCAACTTTCTATTTAGATATAAAACCGCGAAACTAGTTGGTTATGCTTTTACAGCGTAGTAAATTATTTAAATATTTGATCCTGTTTTATTTTCCAATAAAGTAAATCATTGCATAATCGTCTGACAAATAGTTTCACTATTTGATTTGCATATATACAAAAGGGTTAATTTTATGCATTATTTTACAATTTGAATGAATTTCTTTATTTTGTAATCTTATACCATGATATACAATAAAAAATATCAATGATCAAATACTTTCATTTGCAAAACTTGTGCTTATGTATACTTTATATGCAAGAAAGCAAGAAAAGTGAAATTTGTGTAGCCGAGTGTCATAAATATGTACAATATATACTTGCAATTTCTAAAAACTAGTACAATAGTTCATTACACTATATAAAGCACGCAAATTAATCATAATATTTTTTTAGAACATTGTTTCAATTAACCAACATTTTTATTTATGTATGTTTATATTTCATAAACTCGTTACAAATATTAGTAGTTTATAACAAACAATTCGGAAAAATTTTCCCAGCCATTCTCTCTCGCGCGATACCTACATAAACATAATACAACATACACCCTTTCAATAGTAAAACCAACAACTACCATGATCTAGTATTAGAGACAACTTTAGATAGAATCATATAAATCTTACAATAAACAATTTTCTTGCGTAAGACTTGTGATATTCCTTCTTCTTACACACTCAACAATGTCTTATTCATTTTTATTACTGTTATTGTTTCTTTTTTGTTTTAAGATATTTAACTTGATTACAAATAATTTATTGTTATATTTTTTTATTTTAAATTATTTTTAAAACTATAACAAATTTGAATGAAAATATTTTTTTTTTTTTATAGAAAAGAACATCTTTATATAGTTAATTTTGCGCTCATTCAATTCCTATAGGTAATAGCTATATTCTTCAAGATTTTATGAAAGTTTATTTACCTTGAAAAAAGTTGATGATGCATCATCAATGAGATGATTATGTATCATCAGTTGTTGAGCTTAATTGATGTAGAAAAAAAAATAAATTACTCGTTTAAAAATTTAATTGGATTCTAAACCAAATTAAGTAACTTATTTATTACATAACACATCAGGTACAGATTTTACTAGTTTAAACGTAAATAACATCTATATGGTACAGCTTCTCTTAATCTAATCCATATCCTTTAAAGCTTTAGAATTTTTTCTCAAATGTTCAATAAAATTGAATTTAATCGTAATGCGACTTTACTTAAAAGGTTTAGAATTGGAAAGTTTAAAGGTTAATTCATTTTACAAATTAATTTATTGAAAATGAATTAATTTGGCGCGGATTTAATTCAGTTTTTAAAAAATTGATATTGCAGAATTAATTCATGCCATCCGTTCATTACGAGCATGTACATGACAACCCAATGCACCCAAGTTCATCATAGAATTTTCCTTCACTTAAAATAAGCAAAATATGCTGTAGGGAACCTAATGCCGTATTGTACTAAACACAGTACCCGAAATATACCCTAACGAAATATGCCGTAGTTTGCCTTATGTCACAGTGTACCATATGCGCTTTACTGAAATATGCCATAACGATTGGTCCTTTAATTCATGTAGAATGAAACTTATGAAAAAATAATTGCGCAGATTGTTGCAAAATTAATTTAATTTTTTCGGTGGAATTCTCTGATAAATTGACTTTTGGTTTTCATATAAGTATAGACGAAATACTTATGCGTATATATGTATATGTTGGGTATCGATTAATGAGAGGAACCAAAAACTCATGTAAACCCTATGTAAAAAACCCATGCAACCCATGTAAAAAACTTGCAATAGTTATGCCATCCTATTTCCTGTAAAAATAAACAATTATCGCTTTATTTGGGCTTCAATGTAATTATTAAAAACAATTTGAACCAAGGTTCGAATTAAATAGTCACAAAACATATCATGGTGGTATATCCATTGCACTCGTCTGTTACATGTGAAGCTATTAAAAGTGATTTTACTAAGGAACTGTTACGCCTCACGCTCAGCATCTTTAATTGATCGATTTATCTCATTGGTTTATATACTCCACCTAGATGTCGTCATGCCAGTGCTAGCTAGTCAGGTTGAAGCGACATTTTTCACGTTTCGAGAATAATTGAAATAAAGTTAATTTTGGAATTTACAATGAACCTATGCAAAAATTTTGAAAAAAAATTGTATCACCACATAAAAAATATTGTTATGCAACATCTCCAATTTAAAATGTTGGCCGGAGACATACTATCTTTCAGGAAAATTGGAAAATGTAAAGACCTTTCGGGTGCAAATTAGTGTATCTCCAGCCAGTAAAAATATTTAGGTGGACTTACACCAAAATAAAATTAAATTTTCTATTTTGTAAAATTGTTCAATATCCACTTTCCATACGTTTCATTAATTCATTACGAAATTTCCTTAGCTTCAAAATTAAAGAACACAAGAGGATAAGTGATTTATATGAAATATGAAACAAGAAATATTGTTATAGTTAAAATAATTCATTTATTAAATAAAAATTCAGATCAGTCATAAAATAATAAGTACAATAAATTCAGTATTAAAATATTAAATAAAACTTTTGATCTCATTATTTTAATTATACTCTATAGATAATATTATAATATTTTTCGTAAAGTAAATTTTATAAAACTGTGCATCAGCTTCTGACATAAATCTGCACATCGATTTGATATCTTTGGTTTTCTCTATGGAACATTTATAAATAAATTTCACATTACTTTGGTTAGGTAGAGCTAATACATTATTGGAAACAGCATTTTTTTCAATCTATGAACTCGCCAGCAAACTCTTTGCGATATTTTAATGAAAATGATTTTGAATAAATAATGTGCTTAATTAAAGCGAATGGAGGAAAGGGTAATGAAGAAGAGGACACATTATAATTGAAGAAATCCATTGATTTTAGTTGTATTATTTTAAGTTTCACTCTATTATAGTTCATCGATTTTAAAAGTTTTAGAAGTGTAATCGGACTATAAATTTCGATTCCTTTTAAATGTCTATCGATGCTGCTATGTACCGCATCGATTTCCTGGATCTGGGAATGCCCAGGCTCGGAAAATGTTTGCTCTATTTTAGTAATATGAGGAAACTTCTGTAAAAATTTAAGAATAGCTAATGTAGTTAGTCGATTTCTATTTTGAGGTATGCAAGAATCCGACCAAAGAATTAATTTAGTGATAGATGGATTATCTTGAGCAACATTTTCCAATATTTTAACTAATGCCGATGAAATGTCATTTCCCGACCTCCCACTTAGTGCCTTGTGCCAAATAGTACAATAAGTCACGTTGTTGTTATTACAATGGCCCGTTAAATTGAAAACACTGAATTTCATTTTATAAAAAAAACTGGACACATTGGCCTTTGGTAGCGAAAACACGTTTTGCAGATCATAACATAATCCTATCATTATTTCGCTCCATTTTGGCTAAGTTATACGAATTTCGATGTGAATCAAATATTTGTTTATCGCCATCGGTTGGATTACTTAACAATTTAAATGCAAAGCATCGGTCACATTGATCTTTTTTTGGATGATAAAATGATAAGTTGAATTCCTCGTTAAAAATTTTTGCGTACATATGTAATTTCAACGGGTTTTCTGTTGAATCAACGTACAACTTATATATTTTGCTTAAATTTAATCCACTCTCAAGGTATTGTTTGGTAGAATTGGCTCGGCAATAATGGGAATGTTCCGAATTCCGTTTAATTTATTTTCGGGTATTTTATATTTGACATGTTTGCCCTGCATTATCGGCTTTGACAAACCAACATCATGTAAATGCTGATTATTATAATAATAGTATACTCTATTTTGTGAAATATCGAGAGTATTTAAGAAAAATACTTTGCAAACTCGAAACAATATTGCATTCTTTTCAAAATAGTATTCATAGGTGTCCTGCCGTCTTGAAGTTTCCTTTTTGGTCCGTTTCCTACCTGTGGCCGTTTGTTTTGTAAATTTCCCATAAAAGTTTAATTTAGAATTTCGGTCTAGGTTCCAAAATCCTTTATGTATTATTTCTCGCTCTTCTGCAGGAAAATTAATATTGCGTTTGTACGCGCATCCATCTCCACAAGAAGCTTGTACAGCTTTGGCACGGTGCAATTCACCTCGTTGACTAGAATATTGGTCACCTTGATTTCTTTTTTGTTTCAAAATACTCCTTTTCCAACCGTCGACATTTCTTTTACGTTTACGTGATTTTCGGGATATTATATTGGATACATCTGATGATGGTGAATTATCATACTGATTTGACTGTCCTAATATAGAAAAAATTAAATATAGTTTGATAACTTAAACTTTTTGTATTATGGAGAAATGACAATTTCTTATTTTCCGTCAAAATATTAAGTTGATTTGGGATAGTATTTTCCGGTACGAAATCTGGATCGACGTCCGAGTCGTCAAAAGGACTGTCAGCATCAATTTCATAATCATTCATAACACTAATTAAATATAATTGATCGTTTGCATTTACTTTTATTTAAATTCGCTATAATTTATTTATAGACAAAGATCATCGCTAGACTGAATTTTTGAACATTTTTTTTCCTTTTACATAATAATTTATCACGTGCTCAAAACTCTTAATTCCTATTGGTTAAAATATGGCGATAAACCAAAATGTGAAAAACAAAATTGGAGTTGCAAAATATAGAAGGAGATTGAACAAAATAACTTTGAAATTATTTAATCCTATTTTGTTCAATTGCATACCAAAATTAGTAAAAACGATAGATACACTAAAACAAATTTTTAACTTTCGTTGTTTCTGGTGGTTACCCTAAATTTACTACTGAATATCTCATTAAGGAGAGGAGATACAACAAAATGAATTAAAAAATCGAAAAGAGAGTATTGAGTTTAGTAAGAATCAATTACTAACTCAAAAAATTGATTTTTGGAGATAAACCAGGCTAGCACTGGTATGACGATGTACCGGTTATAGTTTATGCTAAATATTACAATTAATTGCTGGATTCCAATTATTTGAGGAGTGTGAGGATGCAAATTTTCTCAATCAGGTGAAGAAAATTTATGTATTGATACAATTTTATCACAATGGCTTGGTCAGACCAATAATATTCCAAATAGCCAGGAATCAATTTTGGACTTATTTTTTACAAATACAGCTAAATTATTTACTGTAAATGTTCTAATTACTCCGTATCCTGTCAAGGAATCCATGGAAATTATTTCCATTCTCAAATGACACTAATAACGCAAAAATCAACGAGTCGGTGTCAAAGAATGCATTTTGGTCTACAGTAGCAAAAATAGGTGGAACTGAATAGATCATTAACAAATGAATAAACAAAGCCAGAAAAACATTCAGCATTTTACACAAAGTTTACAGTGCATCAGTCTTATCACTTAACAACAAGCTACGAATGTTCAACTCGTGCTTGAAATCGGTATTGCTATATGGGTGTGAAACATGGAAACATATGTTAATGAATAAATGTCTAAAAAAAATATTGAAATGCTTCTGGTCGAACACCATAACAAAAATCGAGCTTAACAGGCAAACAAAACAAACATACATTGGCACAGATGATAGAAAACGAAAGTGTTGTTTATTTTCGACTAACTTTAACATTATCCATAAAGTAATGTCCCCCGAGGGATGAAACTCAATAAAATGGTTGAGTCAAATTTATCGGGGCGTTCTCTGTGAGTTTGCGCAAAAAACTATTGAATGCTGATATGTAGAGCCCGGAATTTTATGTAAATACATGTTTGAAGTAGTTAATTTTTTTCAATTTTCTCTAATATACAAATTTGAATTATCTAAAATTAATTATTCTGGCATCGGTTTGTTTTTGAATAAAAATGCATATCTGTACCCTAAATACATATTTATTGTTTTAAGTGCATATTTTTACATATTCGACTCATGTTTTATTTTACACAATTTTTGTAAATTTCCATACGAATTCCACATCTATGACACTTTGTACAAATTTGGTATAATTTTTAATGGTACAATTTATTTAAATTTAATTGTTACGTTTTAGGGAAATCACATGATATAATATTTGACATTTGGTCAGGTAAATCAATTGAGGTTTGAGGTTACCTGTTGTTAGAGAAAAATCTTTGTGAGATGTGTGCTAACTAAAAATTATAGATTAAAATTTAAACAATTAAAAATATTACTTTATAAATAAAGTATTTTTTAGTTAAATAAATATTTAATTCTCCGATAATCACTCGAAATTTATTTTTTAAAATGCCAAAAGAAAAACCGACCAAAGCTTGTCGTTTAAGTAAATTTGTGAAAGAAATTGGTGGTGGTATTTTAAAAACCGATGGAAAGAT
This sequence comes from Tipula vernalis, assembly GCA_958295665.1. Classification (NCBI taxonomy): domain Eukaryota; kingdom Metazoa; phylum Arthropoda; class Insecta; order Diptera; family Tipulidae; genus Tipula; species Tipula vernalis. Next base: position 62,295,989 of record OY282559.1, on the reverse strand, counting down.
TTTACTTTGCACATTGTGCGATAAAAAAGTGGGGTCATGAAGTAAATATCAGGTCGAACAACATATAAAAACAAAATTACATCAAGAGCGTTTGACAAAAAATAACAACAGACAAGAATTGATAATTGATTCAGTTGATTCAAGTAAACGAAAATCGGAATTTAGTTTTAAACCGTGTGAAGCACTGATATCGACAGATATTCCGTTCTGGAAATTAGAAAATCCCACATTTCGGAAATTTTTAGAAACCTACACGGATAAAACAGTACCATTGATGAAACTTCCGATGTGTTAGGCAGATACGTCGCTAATGTAATCATAGGAATTTTGGATGAGGCAAATTTTGAAGAAAAACCATTTTTGTTAAATGTTAAACAACTGGAAAAAACTCAAAAAACCAATTCAACAACAATCGCCCAGTGTTTTGATGAATCGATAAATATCTTAGGTTAGTTTACATTTTAATCTTAAATTTTTTTAATTTGAAGAATATTATTTGGTTTTAGGTCCAAACATTTCTAAAGACGATGTCTTACTTTTTTTAAGTGATACCGCACCATACATGATTAAAGCCGGTAAAGGATTGAAACTGATTTACCCAAACATGATACATGTAACATGTATAGTTCATGGCTTACATAATGTAGCAGAAGCAATTCGTGATCAATTCCGAAACATCAACAAATTAATTGCCAATGTAAAACGGGTATTTTTGAAAGCTCCATCACGAGTATAAATTTTCCGTGAGATTGCTGAAGGTATACCGTTACCACCTGAACCTGTACTCACACGGTGGGGAACATGGTTGGCGGCTGCCGTATATTATTGTGGTCATTTTGAAAAAATTAAAGAAGTTTTCAATAGTTTGAATGATACTGAGGCCATTGCATTTTAGAGGCTAAAAAATTACTTCAAAATCCACAGGTTCAAAATGATTTAATTTTTATAGCAAGCAATTTTGATTTTCTGCCAGAAATGATCAAAAAGCTAGAAGGGCGATTGCTGCTCTCGCAATCATTAAAAATACTAAATGATATAGAAACCAGGATTATGTCTGAGGAGCAACCAAACTCTAAGGTGAAGACTAAATTCTCGTCAATATTCTTCGAAAAAAATTTAAATTTGAAATTATTAAAAAAAAGTGAACCAAATTTTGTCTGGGGAAACTGATGTTACTCTAAACGTACCTTCAGATCTTATTAAATTTTATAAGTACGCTCCTTTAACTTCTGTTGAGGTGGAAAGGAGTTTTTCCAAATAAAAGTCTTTGTTGAGTGACCGGCGGCAATCATTTACGTTCGACAACTTGAGAATGAATTTTACTATTCATTGTAACACCTAACAATAATGCCGATGCTTCTATATACATATGTACATATTTTGCTAAAATAAAATAGCACATAAAGAATTATTATTAATTGAATTGTTAAATATTGAATTTTAATACATATTTTTAATGCATATTTTACGATTTTTTGATATTTCGCGTGTTTTTAATTCATAAACTTCCGGGCTCTACTGATATGAAATATTTAGGACCGATAGTTTATCGAAGATCGAAACTTCCCTAACGCCTATTTTACACCAATCACAAATCACTAAGGAAAACAATTCAAGCTAAAACAGGCCGAAATGGAAGTGGGGGACGAATTTATTTTATTTGTTTGCTTAAATTTTACGACACTCCATTTTGAACATATTTTGCTCATTGCAATTAGGTGTCAGAACAAAAGAAATTCTGCTCTTAATTTTGCGTTTATTAATTATGCCGAAAATTTTGTATGGCGAAATTAATTTCATTTTCAATATGAATTAATCCGTCATATTAAATTTTTCTAAAACGAATTAATTTCATTCATAATGAAAATTATTTAGAATCAGATTTATCGGTGATGTTAATTCATTTTACGAATTAATTCATTGATGTCGTTTCTGAAATAACACATGTGCAATACGCGTGCTAAATTATGTCTAAACTAAATTTTCTAGCTTTGATTGACTTTGAATTTTAAATAGCGTCGTGTATAGCTTCTAAAATAGCTGACACTTTCCAGCAAGAAATTTAGTTTACCGTTTTCCACTGGGAATTGGAAATAGGATAATTTAGGGGCGCCAGATGCCCTTCAACGTGTCAAAAAATTGAGCTTTCTTACGTAGTTTTCTCAAAATTCTGGCATCCTTGCGTTCAACGACTATCTAGAGGTCTTTCATAAAACATGTTTTTCCTAATTTAAAAGGTTAACGTGACAAGGCCCTTTAAATTCGGCTAGCCTGTATAACATCCGAAAAAATGGATATCATTTGGGTTATTTAGTAAAATATGATGATTTAATAGAAAATATTGATGTCACCGCATTGACAACAAAATTAAGCTTTCGAAGTTCGTTCTTTTATAAGTCAACACTATATATATAATAATACATATTTTGGCTTATCTCAATTTTATGAGATTTGTACCTAATTTGTAAAATGTATCTCTCCAAAATCGAGCTACACTAATTTAAATTGAGTGGATTTTCTTGAGCCAATTAAATTATTTGTCAACTAGTTTTTAGCCTGATTAGCTTACTTATAATAGCGTCTGACCGTCATACCACCAATAAAATAACCGAAAATTTGATATTTTAATTTATGTAAAATAAGTTAAATTTGGGTATGATTTATAATTAACACGAGTAATGCAATTTGGGGTTGAGAAATGAGATAATGGATGGAAATACGTAGGTCCAAGTTCAATTTGGTTAAAGAAACGCGTATACATATGTAGCTTTGGAGTTTGTATTTTGTATACACAAATTGGTATATGTTGTTTGTACAATATAAATAACTTATAGCAATAAACAACTCATCACCTTTTAAAATAAATTTCACCGCAAACTACCATTTACAAAAATATCGTATGATGTCATTTTTGCGCGCGCTGACAAGAAGTTAACCCAAAAACGATATCACAAAATTGGGCAGTTGACGCGAATTTTTACTTTTAAAATATTTTGTCATGTTACTTTGTATGTATATAATTGTACAACCGTAGAAGTTTGTCCGCATTGTAGTATGAAATAATCAACAAAATAGTTATTGTTTGGTGTGGTTTCCAAAGAAAAGAAAATAATTTATAACAAAATGAAAAGTTTAAGAAGAAATTCCCACACATACGATTATATTTAACCATTTTTTTTTGCGCACTTTGTAATATATATGTAATTGTAAACAATGTTTTCAAGAGTGACCTACATCTTGAAGATTTAATCAACGCAAACAAATAACAAACAAACAAACAATTAAATTATAATTAAATCGTACAGTGTAATTTACTAATTTAGAAATGATTTAGATTTTTGCAAATAGTTGTTGTGTGTATATTTGTGTTCGCAAAAAGACAATGAATGTTTTGGTGAAATAACTTTAAGGGGTAAAAATTGCATGTAATTAGTGTCTACAATGATTAAAGTTTCGCATTCTATTTAGTTTAATCGTACCGTTTGGTTCATTGAACTAGATATCAGTGTGACTGGTGCAATAAAATTGCAAGTTTCGGTAAAATTTATACAATGGTAGTGTAACCACTTTATTGTCGTAATGAATTAATTTCTCCATCCCAATACTCCGATATTATTCAAGCAAAGCATTTTGTGGAGATTTTTTTCATATTATTCGAGAGAGTATAATCCGAAGAAGAAGAATTGGGCACAATTTGTTTGATCAATATTCATTATAATTCGAAGAAGATGGGCCAAGAGAAGAGTATCACCTCTTCATAACAAATACATATAATTGGGACACGGTTTCATAAAAGGTTGCCAAAATTTGCTTCTATATATGCGAAAATCGCAGGAAAATAAGAAGGCGCTAAATTTTGTGTGCAAACCGCAAATATATTGTACGGTATTAATTTATCTCCTGGCCACAAGTAATCGTGGAAAATATAGTTATCAGAAGGTTATCAGAAAGACAAATTCAGCCTAATTTGAATAACCAAATGTTAGGTTATCCAAAGATATGTAAGCATACAGCATACTGAGCCCAGTTTTTTATTCCTTATCTATATAATATATTGAGCAACTATCTTTAAAGGTTCAAACAGAATTCTTCCGCTACGCTTCGTTCGTTTTTTATCCACTCCACAATGTCATGGACGAAATGGTATACATTCTGTTTGAGCCCTTACTGCTTTGATTATGAATACATATCTATAATGCTACAAGTATTCACTGATGACCATGTAATAAAAAATATCCAGATTTTTTGGAGCTACAGAACGAGCTTTTAACGCAACTTTTTTTGTTTGGATTTTTTCGGAATTTTTTTGACAACTGCTGGTGTTTTGGAAATTATATTTCTTGATCGACGACAAATAACACATAAGCTCCGATTTTATGTGAAAACGTAATGTTGACGTTTCCAATACCAAAATTATATAAAAATCTCATTCACTTAACAATATATGAAAAATACACCGACTTTTTATATCAAAAAAACATCCTTGATATTAAAATTAACTGATCGTCAAATTATTGGAAGCAAAAAGACAGCAGAATTTGTTTTGATGTTAAAGTTCGAATGTCGGGTAAGTTCCGTATATCATTTCAAATTGATACACTCTTGGAATGAGTACGAACAAAAACATGTTTCGGAGGTATTCAATAAATATTATCAGAAATCATGATATCCAATGTAAGCAACAAATTAAATTTAAACCTTTTCTGATAATTTGTAGAACTAAGTTCAGCAATTGATCCATTTTCCATCCTGATACTTTGCGAAACAGTGTGGATTAGCAAAATGCAATTAGCTGAACCCGATCAACTAATCTATACAAAACACGATTAGCCAAAACTGAGGTTGACATACTGCGACTAATATCGCAGCAAATTTGACAACATCCGGCGTAAAATGAACAAAAGAAGGGACCCTTAACAGCTTAAGAATTAGAACGTATAAATCCTACTCGCGAGCTTGATCTCTTAGTATAGAGACATAAATACTGAAAACGCTAGTATTACTGACAAACGGTACCGGTAGTAGTATATTTTATTCCAGATTTTCAATTTTTTTCGAAATTTTCGAGCTATGTAATTATTCTTCAGTTATAATGCCTTTAATAATACTCTTAACAGCCCAATTATAAACAGCCCAACGCATGAATTTTTCTTTTATCTCTGTTGTTATCTCTAAAGTCACTTTAGACGACAACTGTACAACAAAATGGTAGAACTTTCAAATTTTGTTAATTGAGTAATTTTGTTCATTCACAATGAACAATGTACGACACTAAGTCTATACATTTTCCATCAACACCACAAGTTTCATTTTCCAAAAATCGAGAAATGAATTGCTTAATTTCAACATACGATTTCTCAAAGATGAAAAAAGATATCCGGACAAATTCAAATGCGTTTTAAAGAGAAAGAGTTCTTTAGGATTCCATTTATGATTTTATAAAAAAAACACATTTTGATGTAACATAACCTCAAATATCTCGAAAAACTGTGATTTTCACACTTTTAGGTTAGAATATCTTGAAAAACGGAGGAAGCCATCATAGAATTTCTGACCTCCGATTCGAATTCAGCGCGTAAAGACCTTCGGAAAAGTATACTCTGCTTTCTGTATAAAAGGTTTGGCCAGATTTTTTCGGGGTATAGTGCATCACAAATTCACAATATGTTTTGTTTTCTACTCACTATTCAGATTGAAAGAGAGGAGAAAAAATTGAAATATTCATTTAAAAAGAACATAAAGGGAACGCGGCTTTTAAGTCATTTTCCGAGTTTTTTCAATAAGTCGTCGTAATGAGTCGCGCACCGCTTACTGTTTAGCATGAATTATGTTACCATACTATTAAAAATCGATAGTTTTCGGAAATTTTCTAGAGAAACAATTTGTATGTATGTATTCTATAAATTGTTCAGTTTATTCGAGATTGTCGCCAATAAATTCGAGGTTTTTCGAAAATATTCAAAATTAAGCAAGGTGTTACTGAATTTTTCGAAAATACTTAACCTTTTTGAAAATTTGTTGAATTGAAAGATAGTCTATTTAGAACGATTGAATATTTTCGATTTTTTTTACCTTAAAGTTTTCTTTAACCAACTACTTACATATTTTTAAAAACTAGTATTGATGAACTTAGTTTAATTGTAAATAAGCTTAATAAGTTTTTCGCCTCTGGATGTGATTGATCTACGAAATTCATTCAAAGATGTAAATTATTTGTGGCTCCGGTCTTATTTAAGGTTATTAATAATTGCCTAGAAGGTATGGAAGTTTCCGAATTCATTACAGATTGCCAAAGTAATTCCTATTTATATACAAGGTGACAAAACTTATTTGGGTTTTCTAGAAAGTTTGAGTTATTTTTACAAAACAATCTGGTGACACACAATCTGGTGTAAGATATGCCTTGAACGTTATTTCTAATGCTATGGATGATAAAATGTTTCTTTCAGTGTCTTTTATTAATGTAAATACAAGAAAAGCTTACCACTGTGTGAATCACTCAATTTTGTTAGAAATTTTTAAAATTTTAATTACAATTCTTCTTTCCTAAAAGTTACTTTAAAAAATAATACATTTCAATCGGAGGTTTTAATTAGCCTGCAGCTTCGTTATTTCTTAACCGATTTTGATGAAATTCGATAATGCTGATAATGGTGAAGAAAAAGAAAATGTATATTCTGTAAATGGAGGTTTTATTTTAAAATTAGAATGGAAATCTAAATTTTCCAGAATATTCAACACAAAATATTCCCTTTCATAATATCATTACCTGCATGCACCACTATCCTCATTATCAATAATCAACATCATCATTACCATGCGTATTTGGGGCAAACGCAATTTTCATATCGAAGGTGAAAATGTTGATGTTGGTGGTGGTATTATTAAACGATGGGAACATGGTCGTATATTAAATTGTACCGTATGGTGATAAACATTTACGGTTATATCCGGTTACGGTTAATCTAATAATACCTCTCGGCCATTCTTAAGCATTGTGTTGTGATGATATACGTGTGGATATTGATTTTTAATGCTAATCCCACTTCCAATGCCTTTATGATAAAAATAAGCATTTTGGTGGCGGTCATATTAAACGAAGAAATCAATTCGTTCGGCTCATAAATATGCACTTTTATTATTTATAAATTATTTTATTAACACAGTATATTTTAAACATGCACATAAATTAATAAAGCATTTGATTATAAATCAATTTTTACACGCAAATGTCAAAAAATGGTTTGTTTTTATAAAAACAGATAGCTAAAAAACAATACGCCTACTAAGATTTAAAATTTATTTAAGCAAAGGCACGAACCATAATAAGCGATTTTCTGTCATTTTATAAGGTATTTTGGCCGAAGACTCAACCCAAAATTTAGTTTACACTTAATTCCGCTTTTTTAAAAAAATTGGCTTGTTGAAATGGTGATACCTAATAAAAGTGTCCCTTTTTGTTAAGGAAACTAGAAAGTCATTTAAAGCTAACCACTCGGGAAGCATCTGTGTCCCCCCATCATAAAACTAGCTGATTTCGTTTTTTTTGCCGAAGGAACTTACCAAACGGGTTGTAAGAACGAATGTGGTAGGATTAGCACAATTCACATTTTGAAAGGTATTACAACAGGTAATTACAATCCTAGAAGACTTTTTATAGAAAAACAGGGAAGTCCGGTATTATTGAATCTGGATGCGTCGATGGTTTAACTAAAAATCGTGTCACCCTCTCAATAGGAAAGATTTTTATAGCTGGAGAGCTATGCTACGAAAACTACGTTTTTCTGAATAGCACCTAAAATGTATTTCTTAGGTATGCGTTGACCAAATGTACATAACATTTGTGTATGGCTCAATCTTGGATCATGTCGTGATTCATTCATACACAATTGTAGTAAACTTGACACCCATCTTAAAACTAATTTTGATAATGGAATATGCTTTCAAACCAATTTTTCATAGATGATGGTTTAATACTAAACACTCGAAAGCGATTATGAAGCAACTTCAATTAATTATGTTACTCGAAATCAAAAGAAAGATCGGCGTACTAAAAAACAGGTATCATTGTTTGATAGACATATTATACTACAAACCAGAAAAAAACTGCGCAAATCGCCAATGTGTATTGTACGCTGAATAATATATCGACGTGGAAGCGAACAATGAAAATGTTAATCCACGTTCCTTGCGGTGTTTCTTCGGTTCAAACAAGACATCGCTATTCGTAGGCATATCTGAATTCGAACGTATCGTTGACGTTAGACTAAAACTTTTATTCTTAGCCTTATCAAACATTTTATAATAACAAAAGAAGCTAATTTTGCTTTCCTCCAACGGACAAAATGTTTATAATTTCCATGGCCCTACTCGTAAAAAATTGCTTTTCTTTTATTAAATATTTGAAGAAATGAAACATTCTGCTATTTATCATCAAAACGATAAAATGTTGTAAGGAAGCTTCCTCCATCAAAGTCTGTACAAGGAAACGGATGCCCACGTAATTTTTGCCTGATAAAATACAAAGTAAAGCGCAATAGTAATTACTGCAGAATTGCGATAGCATAGAGAAAAGAAGCTAGTTATGTAGCATGCTTACACATATAACGCGAGTCTGTATTTATATATATGTAGACGAAAAGCTATTCGTTTTGAAGCAGTGTGTATCAATAACCATTAGAACAGTATTTAAATACAAAAACCAAAGTTCATTTTGTAAGGATGAGTCATAAGAAAGGCTTGAACTCTTAATTGACTTGAAAGTAATGAAGCTATTTGGGATGAAATCAATAACAGAAGTAAAAAGAAATTACAAGAAGGTTAATTTTCTTAGTTGGATTTGGTTGTGTACAACTCTTAAGGGTCAAATACATCAAGCTATTGCCGAAACAAAAAATGATTTGAGGCGGTATATGCCTTTTCTATAGAATTAGTGTTGATTCAAACTTTTTTTGAAAAATTTCCACTTAGTCTACTTGCTATTATATTTTGAATTACGACGAAATTTAAGTATTAAATCTAATTGATAACACCCAAACCACAGGAAAGACCTTATCATCTTAAAGACACATCTTTCAAACTCCATGCTAAATATTTTTGAACAGATATTAAAACCAAACCCTATAAATATTTTCCGAATACTCACAAAAAATGAGTTATATGTGTTATTCTGATTTCCGAGGCCAAAAGAGGTGACAAAATAAGCGCGTGATATTCCAGACAATATATTTATACATTTATGCTCAAATTACGATTTCCTAATAATAAATAAGTAAATTAATGTATGTATAATTAAGTTTGCCGCCAACACGTCGCTCTTGATGAATTTCAAGCTTAAATGATAAAACTTGTCTTGGAGGTTAATCACATAATTAGTCGTCAGTTTAGTTTTGGCAGCGTTTTAGGGTGAATCGACACTGAATAGAACACAATCAAATAAAGTACAGCAAAATTTCAAAAATTGGCTAAGCTAAACAAGACAGATAAAGGAGCTCAGTTAAAGCAAATAATCATAGTAAGCATTTTGAGTTTCTGTAATTTATGAATTAATAGTCATAAGCCGTAGCCTAAGTCGAAAAAATCGGTGTCAGGCACTTGTTGAATGTGTAAATATGGATTTAGATTTCGTACTAAACCTGCAGTACATAACCTGCAGCCTCCTTAAAAATGGTGTCATAAAAACAAATAGTTTGAGTATTGCTGATTACGTTTTTAAATTGATTTTCTTAATGAAACCAACGTTTTTGAATTAAATATGTGTGCACAAGTCTCTTTACTACGAGTATATCGTTGCTTTATAGATAGTTTAATGTGTCCGCTGACCAAGTTTTAAATTATACAATATAACTTGCCTTCAGTTTTAAAAATTAAATACCTTTTGTATGTAACTTATGACCTATTTCAAAAGAATATATACGATTCGTATACATAAAAAAAAAAGAAAAACCATCATAATCTTATAACGAACGATCAAGATTGCTTTTATATCTTGACCATTATTCATAATTCGTGTAAAACCTAATTGTAATTTAATCCATGAATTTAAATTGTTTATGGCTTAAGGGGACAAAAATGGAATAAACCTAATTAGTTAAAAATTTGTACGTAATAAGATTTATTCAGATTCAGAACCTCAGTGCAAACGATAAGCCGCAGTAACAAAATAGTGGAATAGTATTCTTTAAAGTTTTAATCTTACTCTTATACTCGTACCTAACTGTTGTTTGGTACGTGTATGACTAAATTTCTTATTTGATGAGAATTTGACACAAAATACATTGTGTTAATGATATATAATTAAAACCAAAAAAAAAAAAATTGATTATAGCTGTAAATTAATTTGAGGTTCTACTGTGTGTCTTTTACGTGCTAAGGTAGGAAATTTTTATTATAAAATCAAAACATGCCTATGCATATTATAAATGTGGTTCCATTCGGTTTGAAATACATTTACTTGTGACATGCTATCCAAAAAATAAATTTTACACTTGGATGGTTTTTCAATTGTGTCTGGAATACATCTTATATCCAGAGGGACTTGTCAATTGGTTAAATTTTAGAAAATTTTAATAATTGTTTGATTATGTGGAGGTTAACCCTCTTATACCTTCATCTGGAGACATACATTTAGTATTCTAAAAACTATTATTAACACGAAAAGCACATATCATCAAAAAAATTCCTATGCTTCTATTGAAATTAAACATCATTAAAGCTGATTAATGTTCTTAATTGCAAAATCTTAAGGATTGTTAATCGTTTTTTAATTGAAAAATGAAATTAAAGCTGAACGAACGTCTAAACTGAAGTAGTTCTGTGTTAAGTATAGGCAACGCATTTCTTTCGTTGTAGAATTTAACAGACACTCTCAACCTTAAGCATACGGTTCTTAGTGGCAGTGGAAGAAAATTACTTCGAAAAACCGAAAACTAATCTGTTTTGCTGGTGGTGAATCAATAACCGAATTCATATGAAAATATGTGAAATGAAATTTTACATGAAAATAACGTTTGGGGTTTTAATTCTGGTTACAAAGATATTTTATAAATTTCGAAATTAAAACACGAAATTCACTTATGCGGATTAAGATCGGAATCGCAAACTCTTAGTACTAATATACCGATTGGGAAAGATTAGATAAATTTATTTGTCGATAATCACCAAGGCAGAAGAAGCAAAAGTAGTTGTCAAATTTCATCTTTTAATTGTGGTGAGCCGGTCGACTTAAATGCAACTCGAAAAGGTAATTCGCAGCCTAAAAATGATTAAGCCTACTAGCGTTAAGCCCACAAGAATATGAAAAGAAAAGCTGCATTTCGTTCTTACGGAATAATTTCGAAGTTTTACTTTTTTTAGCTAAAATCTTCTGAAACTTGAGGGAGAGTTCTGCTTTGTGACAAAAATACCATATATTACAACAATTTGTGATGCAATTAAATAAAACCGCTGGAAGACGTTTGTCGATCGCTACAGGGAGTAGAAAAAAACCTCATATATAATTAGCTATTTAAAAAAAAACTTCCAAACGACCTTGTTAAGTAGTAGTTCTGAATCGAAACAAGTTGTAACGAAATACGCACCCATTGAGTTTCAAGAGTGTGATTATTCCGAAATTCACAAAAAATGTCAATATCGTAAACGATAATGTTAACCTTCTTGATGATCTAATTTATCAAAATTTTGTCGGAACCTTAATCCGTGAAGTGCGTTTTTTTGTTCCGGTCATTTGAAGCATAAATTATTTGCAATTTTCAAGAATGTCACGTTGGGATTGATGTACAATTGTCGAGAATACAACTCGAAAATACCGGTTTCCAGGTTTTCTTTCATTGTGCTTATATGTAGGTAGCATTAAAAAATAAAAATTCCTGCATCGAATACCGAAAGATGATTACATTTTTTGTGGATATAGATATAGGTGTGTGCTATCCTTTGGAAGTAACTGTTCGAAGTGCAATTTTGTAGGACAAAAGTAGGTCAGGCTAACGACTGATTTTATTCATATTTGGTTTTAATATCAATAGAGGATAACAATATTTACACTAAATTCTACAAAAATGATCGAATTTTTATTTGACACTTATAACAAATTGTCGGCGATAATGATGATTGTACGGGAGATAATGCACTGGGTGATGTACCATAATTTTGATTGAATGGTCAATTTCATGTAAAATACACACCAAAAGAAAGTCAGCGATATGTTTGCCAATTAACTGACGATTAAATCCGAAATCGGAAAACAATAATTTTAGAAGATGAGAAATCTATTTATTATATAGACCTAGAAAAACATCAATCTTAAAGCAAAAGTCATTGATGAACGTACGGTAGAACGGCTAAAAGATGGAATTTTGAAGCCAAGTGTTTGAAATTATTCAAGTCAATTATTGCTGATTGATAAGAAGGATGGAACAAAAACAGGCTTTGTCTTACTTCAGAGCATTAGCAAAAAGGTAATCGAAGATCCACTGCCATTGATAGAACAGAAAATAGATAAACTAACTGGTACGAGATGGTATTCTACGTTGAAAGAACAGGAGGGTTCGTTTCAACAAATAAAGCAACACATCCTCGAGGTATCCAAGCTGGTACATTATCGCAAAGGCCGGTGTGGGCGACGGACCCGTCGCAGTACTGTATTGGGATCGTGCTATCACATTTGTACTCCAATGGTTTCGAGCAGCCCCTAACCAGATGCGTTATAATCAGATAGAAAAGGAGGAATTGTCAGTAATATTTGGAAGCCAGAAATTTTACCAATACGGTGTGGACGCCAATTTGTATTAGTAACCGATAATACCGGACTAATGTCAATTTTCCATCAAAACAGTTACTACAATCGATGGCAGAAATTCGGTTGCATCGATGGTCCAGTTTTCCACTGTAGCACCAAGTAGCAATTTGTACTGCTCAAACCCCATAGTATTGTTGAAAATTAGAACTTCGTACAAGAAGGCTGAATGCCATCAAATATATAAGCAGCTCTGGTTATGTGGAGTAAGACAGAATTCTATTTTCGTTTTTAATAATTTTTTACTTTTCGGAATGACTATAAACTCGACTAATTATGTACCAGCAAGTTTACACAAGTCAATATGCTGAAAGTGCTATTGTGAAGGGCATTGGAATGCGGTACGAAGCAAGAAGATGGCATATATGTCATAAAAATATACGTATCCACGCTTATCATGGCCTATATGTCATCAAAATGCACGACATTACCGCCCAATCGAACAGAATTATCATTCTTATGAATTCGATATTTTGCCGGTAACTGAGGACTTAAAATTTTCGTTATTATTTGATTGGGCAAACGTTTAAAATTTTGACCGACTGCCTAACTCATAATTGAAAAAAAACCTAGATAGACTAGATAGGTCCAAGCACGCAAAGTTATTGAAAACCACAGACGACTACAATTACTAACTCAGATAGTAGTTCATTGTAGATCTGTTGTCAAAAAGATTCCCTAGTAGCAATGTAGAAAGGTTAGCTTGTTTAGCTGTAGAAGACGAGTTCACAAAGTCTATGTGAATTTTTAAATTTAAAATATTACCAATTGATGAGACATTGAAGAAACTGAAGATTATTCAAAGAACCTTCGGAAACCCCGATACATCATGACCGATAGAGAAGCAAGTTTTAGATGAAAATCTTTTGAAAATTATAAATCGAATAACTATCAACATATTGAGGAGAACTTCTATTAAAGATCCCACTAAATTTGATTTTTGTGTTTAAAGTTCAACGCATCATTAATAGAACATTGCAGAGAAACATCTAATCCGTTTGAGAGTTCAATAATAGTTGACCGAGTAAATTACACTGTGTAATTTACACAGTTTTTTATACGTAAAAGTGTGTAATTTACATACGGCCATTTTATACATTAGCAAAACATAATGTTTTCACAACATCATCTCTTATCAAATTTATTTACCGTATTATCTACTCGCCAACACATGATTCACGTTTGTTGAAATTTTCAGTTATGAAATGAAATATTTTTTATGGCAAAATATATTTAAATCAGGGTCTTTAAACCTACAACTGAGTTTTTATGATAAGGGGCTCCATTTTGCTTAATCAGAAGCCGTGAAAGTTTCATTGTAGACAAATCGTTATATACTCAAAGTAAATTGCACCAGTTTCATTGAAGTAAAGTCCAACACACTAGACAGACCGCGATTCAATAAATCTGATTTACCTAAACTTCTTCAAGTACTCTATGTAACAAATCGATTAGCTAAAATTCAGGTTAAAAAATCGGTTTTATTAAATCGCAGTGTGTCAAGGGTAAGCCGTAAGAAACTTAACAATAACCTGCAACAACGGTTGTTAGTAGTGTTGGTAATAATTTACCGCTGATATACTAATGCTGTATTTCTTGAAAATGAAATATCGCGGTCAAGCGATCTAGGCAACCTAGAAAAGAAACTGTACTAATTAGGATAATTGTATAAGTCAAACAGCAACCATTTAAAATATGGAGATTTATTTTTAATGTGCTATTGAACTAAAAGGTACACATCTGTCAATATATTTAAATTACAGGTTAATAATACGCCCACACTACCAATTTTGTATACCCTTTCAGTGGCAAATTCTGGATAACTGTGATAAGAAGAGAGCTATTTCATTGATGCATTTATTTACTTTATCTATTTTAGTATTAAAGCATTAAGCCCTGTATGCTGCTCGAGCTAAATAGTTTTTAGCGCGACCACAAATCTCCACGAAATCACAGATATTTGTAGATTATCGTTTTGAGATTTTTCATCATTTTCACAAAGCTAATTAGCTTGAGAATTGGAAGAAATTTTAGTGCAATTTAAAGAAATGTCATTGCCAGGCGTACCACAGTAGGTATATAGAGTGGAAACCATCGCCTTATAAAAACAGTACAGTTGTTCGAAGTCTCATGTTTTTTCTCAAAGTTTCCTTTAAACTTTCTACTTAGGTTTTATTTTCATAGAAACGTGGGTATGCTTAGTACTTAATTTTAAGACAACTCTGTGCATTATTTTCATCTGAAATATGGTGAATTAGGATGAAAATTGACTATTCTTAAACGGTTTTGAAGAAATTCGACATATGTGTATGTGATGGAAATAGGACTCTAAAATGAAGTTTCTATTTCCGGGAGACTGTACTACTATTAGAAGCATCACTTCAGCTACGCACACTTTGTTTTAACTTCAATCAATAATTGAATAACTTTATTTAATTATCCCTATATATTTTATAACGGTTAACATTTAACACTAGAAAAAAGCAAAAAATAAAACACAACTATTTAAACCTTAGGAAGCCTCCTTATAATCGAACGAAGATGGTTTAGGATTTTTAGAATAATTTATTTAGAGAAGTTCGAAGTGAAACCTTAAATAAAGAACTTTTATTAAAGACGCCGACAATTTTAAGGTTGAAAGGGAAATACGCAAAGAATGACGTGTTAGCGTTAAATTAGGATACGTTAGAAAATCGTATTTTGGGCAAAAAAATTTAAAAGTTTTTTATAAAAATATCTAAATATTTCTTCTATCATATTCACAAGTGAGTAAAGTCTTAGCCTGCTTATGTTGCCCATTTGCCGTCTTATTTAAAAGAAAAAAAAAAAATCGACACGGGCAAAATTTTAAGAAAATTGTTTATAATTCACTAATGCCCGATTTCACAAAAAAAGAAGTAATCTCTAGTTAAATAATGTTTCCTCCCTTTCTTCTTTTATTAAATTGCGATTTATTTCATAACACAAATTCAACGCATGCTAATTTTATTTTTTTTTTACGTGGACATTTTAACTGGAGAGCTAAATATTTAACTGCCCAATTTCGTCAAGCTAAATATTTAGCTGAAGGCTAAATATTTCTATGTAAAAATAAAATATAGTCAACTTGCATAGAATTTGTATTATGAAATAAAACGTAATTTTATAAAAGATGAAAGGGAGGAAATATTATTTAACTAAGGGTTGGATATTTTTTGTGAAACCGGGCATAAGTCATTGTATCTGTGTGATAGTTTTGTGTGATCTAAAACGTTGTGTAAGTAATCGGATAAACATAAATATTATGTTGTTGATTGTGGAATTAGAATTTTGGAGTTCGATTGAAGTTAGGGGCTTGCTCCACTTCGTTTGAGAGTTGATCTAAGTTTTAACAGAGTCAGCCTGATAAAAAAAGGAGAATAGCCAACAGGTTGTTTCTCTCCAATCAAATGATGTAAGTGTCAGTTTCTCAGTCTCAGGCAGGCTTCGTATCGGCCCGAATAAACCATTTTCAGTGAATCATTCATAACCAATCGGTAATAAGAGCTTTGTATTATTCTTTCTTACCCAAAATTCAATATACTCGTCTCGCTCTTTACCCTTTACGTTTCACATTCGATTATAACCACCATCTTTTGGGCAACTTAAATTTTTCGCTTTAGTTTCATTCATCAAACTACCGCACGTAAAAAGATCTGCCGACTTCTTTTCGCTTTTCAAATCGAAAAATCAAGTAAATATCGAATATCAACGTCAAAATTTGAGAAACCCGAATAATAATGAATATCGTAAATTTTAACTCGAGTTACGTGTAATACATAATCGACGCCAGAGGTAGCCCTAGCAGGTGAAATTAAATATGGATAGCGGATTACAACAATCACTACTGAATCACTGTGAAATCCAAGAACAGAATATTATAAATTTCTTGTTGATTCTAATGGCTCAACCACAATGGTGTCTGTTTATTTCTAAAATATGAATTTGGGTCAAGTGTGCATGTGATAGACAATAATTGTCTATCTGGCTAATTCAAAAATAATTTATTGTTTGTATGCGTTTTACTAATACTATAAAATACATGGTCAATTTCTATATATATATATATAGAAAAATTTTGCATAACTCTTAGCAATTTCTCCCCTTGGTGATATATTGATAATTTTTATTAATTTTGTATTGTAAATTTTCAGTTAAATACTTATAATTGTTTTTTTACAAGTATTTAATGTAATTTACGTAGTTTGTTCATTTTTTATTTGTAAAATGTAAAAAATGTTTTTTAAACGAATTTGCCAAATTTTAATTTAATGCTGACACCAGCAACCACAGAGCAAAGGAGCCATGGCCAAGTACTTATGTTGAGAATATCGGGAGAAACACTGACTGATACTGGCTATGGTATTGTTCTACATACTCTAACCAGCACCGCTTTGTTGGATAGGTGCTTTTGTTATATATCTACATATAAAAACGTGCGACAAAAAAAATGATTCGTATTATGATTGGCTAATAGTTATTATATTGGGCTATATCATGCAAGATAGCTTTATTTTGATAATATGGTACCCCATAAAATTACTCCAGATAAGTTTAATAATTTTTAGTTACTTAAATATTCCCTATGATCAGGCTAAATTTTATTTTAAAATTCGCAACATCATCAAGCTTCAAATTAATTTCCATCAATGAAATTCGATAACATTCTCATGTGGGTTAGTAAATCGAAGATTAACCGGTCTCAGCTTAATTTGACCCAAATAAAATTCAAAAATTTTAAAGTAAAAAGCAGGTTAACTTGAATTGATTTATGCAGTTCGTATGGATGAAAGCACTAAAGTTATATCCTAATTAAATATAGAAACTCGAATTGAAATAAAAACCACCTAGACAGACAACTAGCCTCTCCCAAGAGTGAAAGGAACACACACACATACATATATCAATGTTTCAATTCATTAACAACAATAAATGTCTAAACAAATTATTCTAATTAATGTACTGAAATATGTAAAGAACAAAAAATGGATTAAAACAATTTAATAACCACAACACGTTTCTGTGTCGCGTTCTTCTGCAATAAGAAAATGAACAAAACATAAAAAAATTGGTTTTATTTTACTTTGATTTCGTTACTCAACAAAACGAAGTTGTTAAATTTGGAAGATTCTTATTCTTATAATAACCTATGTATGTATATGTACGATTGTATGTTTTGGAATTTTTTTATTTTTTAAATTGAAACAGGTTTGTCCAGTTCAACAGCTGAAATATGGTGAATGTGATATTAATTTGAAAATTGTTCTCTTTCATCTTATTTCTTAAGGTAGTAATTCCAATTTGTTTTTGTTCATCTTTCATACATTCATAGAGGGTCTCTTAGTTTTTTCCCCTCCCTTCCATCTATCTACTTACATTTTATGTTCATCGAAGACGATTTAGAAGCTCAAGTCATACAGACTCGACTATATATTGGCAAAATTCCAGTCGATCGCAATATACAGTATATTACAAAAGTTTAATTTTTGGTAAAAACAACTTTTCTTGTTTGCATCATCGCTTATTATAATATCGTTCATTAAATAATTATCTAATCGACCACCTAATGTTAGTTTAATTTCTATATACAACAAATTTTACACTCCAAAATCTCATGTATGACACCAAAAAAATAAAAAAAAAGAAAAACATCATCGTATATCGCTATGCATCATTGAATTTAAAAAAATTAATTAAATTTCAAGAAAGTAGACGAGCAAGGTGCTTATAAATATCTACAGTTAATTTTCTGCCAAAAAATTGTGTAAAATCATTTCCGGAATTTAGTTGTAATGACCAAAAACTAAAATGGAACAACAGTTTTGTGTTTAATGATTCAACTTTTCAAAATGATTTCGCGCACCATTTCATCAAAACACATTCAAAATGCTCGAATTTGTTTTGTTATTTGTGTCGGGTTAATGATACGTTTTAATGATAGTTTATATGGGCTTACACGAATCAATCCCTTCACGAAAATTTACAAAATATGCGTCGCACAATAATATACAAATAAAGTGACCGATTTATTATTTTAATGTAGTGGAAAAATTAATTTGCCTGCGCATTTTATATACTTATTTGGAAACTTTTAAACTGATGTTTAATTAATTGTAGGGCTGGCAATTAATTTACAATTAATGATGTACAGTAAAACCTCGATAAAACGAAGCCAAATTTGTAATCAATTTATAAAAAGGCAAAAATGTTCTTACATACTTTCTTATACTGAATTTTCATTTGCTATAGAATGGAAATTTTGTTATGTGGAAATGCGCTTTGGCTAACCAAATGAGTTGCAAATCTTCCATATACTGACGAGATGAATTTTATTAATGCCTCATTGTGTCACAGAATAAGAAAGCTAAATGTCGTCAGCAAAACCAGTACACTTTCAAAAATAGAATCTGTTTCAACACGGAACATTGTGGCACACCGCTTGTTATATTTTGGACATCGCTTAAACCGTGTTTCAGTCGGACTACATTTATATCCTCGTATATACGTTTATCTTCTCGTATATGGAATTAATAAACTGAATTAATACATCTTCTGTGCCTATGTTTTTGCTGGACTCAAACTGGTATTTCGGAACAGAACCAGTCTTAGACAAAAAGTCCCTGAGAGTAATCTTTACACATTTTTTCAAAAGCTTTGAGAAAAACAGTAAACAGTGCAATAGAACGGTAACTAGCTAAAACTTTAGTGTCACTTTTTTATCTATTGGAACTATTTTGATCAATTTCAGTCTAACTGTACAACGTTCTAAACTTTTGTTAAAAAGAAATACTACAACAGGTAATAAATATATGGGAAGAAAAATACGTGAAATCACAAATCCTTTATATGTGACCGGAAGTCATGTTTTAATTTTATGATTTTTACGCGTCATATTTTAATTTTATGATTTTGACGTTTTTATGCATTTTGTTTATATTTTTCGATATATTTCAAAATTTTTAAATTGTTGATGAATATGAAGGGACCAGCGCCAAAGAACTCTTCAAGAAGCAATCACAGGTACGTATCTAGAAACAAGACTGCATACCGCTCAAAACTTGTACAAATGATACTATCGACGACGAAATTAGAATCATATCAGAAATTAATCCAAATCTAACCTACTTCCAAAAAAGAAAACAAGTTAAAAGAGAATATGACTTACTGCTGGATGATATAAACTAACAAAACAACAAACATCAACAGCTAACCAAGTTATTGTCCCGTCTAAAACCGATCATGAAGGTGAGCCAGCGGCAATTGAAAAAGGGACAGAAGTCACACATTGCCATTGCTCAACGAAGCCGAACAAATTGGTTTTGCAGCTAGGCGTATATAAGATAAAACTAAACAAATAAATAATTTCCTCCAATTAGATGCTATATTCGGAAAAAATAATTAAAAAGTCCCATCACAAAAATAATCGAAATGGTCAAAAGACTGGCCTTGGCTCTTGTTGATTGTTATTGCAAAAGCCAACATCAGCGGGGAAATTGGCTACGCTTCATTCTGAATGACAAACTACTCTCGGTCGGCTCCAAACCAAATCAATTCTAGGAATGCAAATTTCTTCTCCCTTATTACTTGAAGAAGCATGATAAATGCACCAACTTTCAATTTCACTTCCAATTGGGATGTGGCAGCATTCCTGATGGACATGGAATCATTCTAATCATAGAATCAATGCTCATATAAACAGTTTCATTTCATGTAATAAGTTACATAAGAATGGCTTTGTTGGCAGTTTCAGCAACTTCATAAGAATTTGATGTTCTTATTGAACAGCCAAATATTGAGGTAATGATCTGTTCCTTTTCCACCATTGCATCAGGAATTTCAATCAATTCTGAATCCAAATCTTCACAATCGTTTGTTAAGTTACCATGACCTAAGCGTAACACCCATTCATTAAATTCATGTTGTCCTGCTGAGCGTATGTTGGTAATTAAACTGCATTGTTTGACTTGACGGCACAGTGGAGAATTTTTGACGCATAATTCAATGATGATTCAATTATTACACTACCTCTTGGCACTACATTTGACGTTTGACAAAAGTCATCTCCCAATATCAGTACTTTCCCTCCAAATGGTTGAACGTCGTTCATAATTTCTCTCAGTAACAGGTCTATTACTCGAAGCGAATGAGTGGAAAGCACATATACTTCGTCGATTATCAGCAGAAATGCTTTCTTTAATTTGTTAGACTCAAGTGATGGTATTTTCATGCCTGAAACAGTTTGATATCATCAAATATTTGGTGTTGTAAAGGATTGTGTGTAGTGATTAAACGATTTGCTCACTCTGCTTGTTCAGCAATATCGAAAACATGTTAGATATTGTGGACCGGACCGGGTTCGGGTAAATTGAATTCACTATATTTCATGCTTAGCATTCGCAGAACTACTTCAATATCTTGCGGTGCTTTCTTTTTTGCTATAAAACCATCATAGCGTCGGATATATAATCGGACAATAAGAACTCCTTATACTTTTCAAATAGATCAACAGAATGTTGTGGCGAATGAAGATGTACTGAATTACTTAAAAGCTCCTGGAGATATGACGGAAAAATACGTCTTTGCTGTCCATCTGATTCCAACAAAACATTACCTTTGCGGCAGCAGTAGTTAAATATACCGTCTGTTGAATTTTTCGCGAGAAAATTCAGAGATAGATAATGGATGCATTCTTTGTATATACAGCTACAACTGTGAATAGCCGTATTCTTTTCATTAAATGTGGCATTTGTATAGAAGATTGTTGAGGACGGGCTGCAACGGTGCAGCCTGCTCTTCAGATTCTTCGGCTTGTTGTCTGGTTCTTGATTGTTACCTTTGTTGAGAAGCTTGAATGAAGCGGGCAGCAGCCTTCTTCTCTGATTCCTTAGCTCTTTGTATCGATCTCGATAGTCAAACTGGATCAGCAATTTGTGCTCTCCGTTCTTTATCTCTCCATCATTGCTGTCGCTCACGACTTATACGCAGTTTACGTTCTTCTAAAGTATTGTGCCTTTTGATAATGGTGATGGTGATAATTCCAGGTTCGTTCAAAGAAACGATAATAATTAAGTCTAAAATATCCATCAACCTTTTTATAAATCTTTGACACATTTGAATATTAACAAACTTACTTTGAAATAAGGAATATGTATATAGATTACCAACAGTTTATTAGACGGAGTAATTAAAATATCACAGAATCAACCAGTCTCATGGCACAATCACTGCTTGGCCCAACAATACAACATGATCTATTTACAATCATCGCAAGGTGTAGAAAACACAAACTTGTGTTTATCGCAGACATTGCAAAAAGCATTTACCAAAAAGGATATATCGCAATTTTTATCTGTTTAACAACAAAGCCCATGCATATAGAACTAGTTAGTGACCTGACAACACGAGGATTTAGCTCGAAGAGGAAATGTCGCAAGCTTTTACAGCGATACCGCCACAAATTTTGTTGCTTCCGATAAATATTGCGTACGTATTAGGAAAGTAAGGTATTCAATGGCATTTCATTCCTCCAGGATCAATGTATTCGGATGGCCCAAACGAACTTGAATAACTAATACCTGGACATTTTTTTTTATTAGGTGATTCTATGCTCGCTATAGACCGGATGTTGAGTCACTTCAATCAAAATCAAACTTATCACATATCTGAGATAAGTTCTCAAACTATGGTATCGGTGTTTTTAAAAACCACTTATCTCAAAATATCATCGATTTACAACGAAACGGCTGGACGTATAGGATTAATTTTTAAGGGCCATAAGAAACTCTTCACTAACTTCCTTTTAATAGTCAAATAACTTGTATGATAATAATTGACACTTTTTTTAGTGAAATGAATTTGTAATTGGTCTCCTGAAAAGTACTTTAAATATAGATAAGTGGTTTTGATGAATTGCCACAGAACTGAAACCACCTTCAGTTACGAAATATTCATTTGACATTTTTTTCTGATTCCAACGTGATTAGTAAAATATAGCATACCTCAAATATAAATTATTTTTAATAAATTTTTTAAAGTTCTGCTCACTTACCGCAAATCGAAAGTGCCTTTCACCCAACTATACAATAAATTGAAGAAATAAAATTAATGATATTCGTTTCTCTGTTTTATAGAGGTGAACAATTATGTGGGGTGTGGAAGCTTCAATATAAACACTTTAGTCAACCCCAATTTTAAATATTTTTAATCTAAATGAAGTTATTGTAAAAATTTTAAACATCAAAAACTTTATCGTGTGTGTTAAGTGAAAAGCTTAACTAGTTTTATGTAAACAAATTTATATCCATTACCAAAACGGAAAAAATATAATCAACTTCATTATAACAACAATGAAATTATATTTGTATTTATTTACAAACAGAATTGTGTTAAATGCATATTAAGAAGCAAATAAAACGTAGAACGTTTTCACATTTCTATAATTAGTGAAATAATCGAATAAATAAGATAATCGTGAAATATTTTCTATTTATGTAATTATATATAAGATATGAGCACAATCCCAATTGGATTCACATTCAAATACTGTGCTTTTTGTTCAAACCTAATCGCTTATAATATTTTGTTATGCTTGCCAATTTGGTATAACAAGTTATTGATGAGTCAGATTTTTGCAAAAAAAAAAAAAATGTACGCCTGAAGACTATCCCTATATAAGAATCTTCAGAAATTAATTAACCAATGGTATTCGAATTTTGATCAAAATCTTTAAAACTAACTCTAAAATATCATTAATTTTTGAATATTTTTACTCTTTGTACTTTTGTGTATATGTATGTATATAAAGTTCATAAGTATTATGTTTTATGATTGACGCGGTTGTTGTTTGACTAGATATTTTTTCACAGCGAAATCAAAATGTTTCTAAATAAAATTCAAGGTCTCACAAAACAACACTCTTCATAAATATATATAGGTATACAAAAATATTTTTTTATACAAATACTGGGGTTAATTCAAGAAAAACTCAAAAGAAATCTGAATGACTAAGAATATTGGTATAAAGACGAATTAAGATTTGTTTTTTTTTTCTTTTGGAGGGAAATATCTACGCACAGCATGGGCACAGACGCAAAATTCGCGCTCATATAACTATAACTCTAGAAAAAATTTTATTAACACTTTAATTACCCAATTAACCGTTACACAATAATAAATAATCATCATTATTATGAACCAACAACAAATTATAATGTCATTCTGCTGCAGAAAAAAAAGACGCCTTTTACAGTAAAGTCACTTAGTACTTATATACAGTATATACTCGTACATGTACAATGTAAAGACGAACTTATATGAGTAGTAAAATTCCCGCAGGCCATTTAATGGCTTAAACGTACACGTAGAGTTAAAAAATGTTATTGCTAATTTCCTGTAATCAATTTAATTATTGAAATCTATATGTATGATTTTTCAAATGCGAAAGAAATTAAAAATTTCATTACTATCTCGTTTTACATGTAGCTCATGTAAAATATAATAGTATTACAACGTGCTATTTATTTAGTTATATAAATTCTCACATAAACCAATTAGATTGCACTTTTAACATAAAACATTATGTGAATTATACTAGCGACACACCAAAGTAACCAAAGTTTCGAAACCTTAGTTTCCCAACTGAAAATGGGTGACACACTATAATTTTGAAAATAAAGATTTTAATTGACAGTTCATCTACTTTATTTCATTACAAGTTTGATATATAGAAATATATAAGCGCTGCTTGTTGCATATGTTGCCTTTTAGTGGGAACAGCTATTCCTGATGAAGCTACTGTATGCAAATCTCATCTTCATTTGTTATCTAAAGTGGTCAGTAATCTTGATTACTGACCACTTTAGATAACAAATGAAGAAAAGCAAAGCTTACAACAAATCGAGTAATTTCAAACTCATAAAGGCAAGTTATGGTTTTCACAAGTTTATACAAGTTTGGAAAAACAATTCTTTTCTACAAGGCAACCTTTTCCACGACATTCTGCAGGAGACGAACTGTAATGCAAACAATTTAATGAGTCGTTCTTGAATTATGATTTTGCATGCAATTACTCGATTTGACTTACTACTAAAATAATATCAAAAATAATATTTGCACACGTTATCAAGTTTACACAGTATCTTATTTTTTAGAGAATCAGCACCCTGATCCTTAAAAAAATGTCTTTCCTCAGATCTAGTTCTTCTCACAATTGACATGAGACAGAGCCACACTCCACCTTCTCTGACGGTTTCACAAACTAGATTATTCACTTATTTATTGAATGTGTAATCTCGGCCAAGGGCATCCGTGGTTCCATTCTTATAAAATATACAGAAATCTTTGAATATTAACTTCGATGGGCTCTGGAGTTACTGTTTTTTTACATATCATCCCAATATGTATTACCTAAAGACCAGCACGGATACCGAAAGTTTCCTCAGGATTATACTCGGCTCATCGCAATTTGTCTCTCACAATTTATCATTATGTTTAAATTTATGAAATATGCGCAACAAAAATCAACGGGCCATAAATCGAAAAATAAACACCAAATAAATAATCGGGCCATCAGTAGTTTGGACTAGGTCGGGTTATGCTAAATAAGTGAAAAGTTCCAACTTCATTAACCATCACTCTCCATTAAACCAACTCAAAAGCCGCTTGGTCGCTTCCATATTCCATTGCTTGCGTATATACCAGCGCTGCGGAGTCCGAGCAAACATGTCCAGCTCCGGCTCCGGCTCCGACTTCGGATATTTATAAACTTATTAACGGCTCCGGCTCCAGCTCCGACTCCGGCTCCAGCTCCGACTCCGGCTCCAACTCCGGCTCCAGCTCCGGCTCCAACTCCGGCTCCAACTTTGACTCCAGCTCCTCCCCCGACATCAAAAATATATCTTTCTATGCGTAAAACAAATAGGGTTTCCATTTCCGTGAAACGCTGTTATTTATGTGCTGAAAAACTGTGGATATTTGGCAAGCAAGCAGTAGCTGGACGATAGCTTGTCGGTGTTAATTTACAAAGGCCGTTGGCTCAATCTAAAGAGCCGGTATTTTTTTATTTTTTATTTACTGAGGCGCTTTAACTGGGAGGGTTTCTATTGATTTATTACCGATTGCAAGGTCACATGTTTGAAACTTGTCAGGTTCAGTAAGTCCCTGTTAATTCTTCTTGATGTTTTTTTTGTCAATTTTTTGTTTGGTTTAACATCAGTAATTTCCGTGAAATGTGATGACATAATACTTAATTAGATTTGCGCGCTTAAACCGAATTTCTCGATTTCTTTCGCCATTATTTAAAAATTGTATTTTCTACATATAAAATAAAAACTTTACCGAAAACCGAACTACGTTGAAAATAAAATATTGAAAATACACAATACAAACAGTTTCTTCTAATTCCCAAAAAAAAAATTTGGGAAAAATAAACGTCAAAACTTACATAAAATGGAATTATATTTTCCCTACATTAAAAATTCCCAATCGCCAGAATACACTTTTGGAAACAATAATTCCAAATTGCTAGAATACTGTCAAAATAGTTCAATTCCCAATTCCCAGGGAATAGCCAGAATAGGGCCACTGGACGATAAATGTGAAGATAAATTTTGACAATTTCATTTGAGTTCTTGCGTTTTGTGGATCGAAGTGAATTTTATTGTATAAAATACGTTGTCAGACACTACATGTGTACGCATGTTGTACGCACTAAAATATTTACGAAGTTCGTCAAACTCACGTCAAACACGTCAGATTTATCTTCCTATATTTTTGAAGACCAGTGAAAATTTCATTTCACTTGAACAGCGTACTAGGCTTTAAAAAAGACGAAGATTTTCGAGAAGAAACCCTAACTTTGGCTAGTCCGATTTTAAATTCCAATTTGAACTGCGCTAATCCATATATAAATAAATGGGTTACGTAAGCAAAACAAATCCGGAGCCGGAGTCTGTCTATTCCACAAAGCTCCGGCTCCGACTCCGGCTCCTTTAAAAATACTAAAATAAACATAAACTCCGCCACTCCGGCTCCGACTCCGGCTCCTTTAAAAATACGAAAATAAACATAAACTCCGCCACTCCAACTCCGGCTCCGGCTCCGACTCCACAGCCCTGGTATATACTTCAATATTTATGAGTACATATGGAACATTTTGGCTGTTAGTGGGAAATACAATTCAACAGAACCACATATCTCTAGTGTTTGTCCATGGTGTATGTAATGGTAAACTCTATTATGGTAAATGTAAATTTTGGATCGAGTCCCTTGCTCGGGTGTAACAAAATCGGTGGATTTAAATTACGAATAACCAAACAGTAAAGTGGTTAAAGCTGCGGCGATGGGTGGAAAGTGTTTGAATAAAAAGATATTTTATTGGGTAGGGGAAAGATCAAGACGAATCGGAATTTAGAGATACTTAAAGAGAAACAGATGTCGGAATTCAGGTAGCAGCAAATATTGCTCGCAAAGTACAAAGAAAGCTTCTGGTATTCTCTTCTGTGGCTCTTAAAATTTCTACTTAAAAAAAGAAGAGATTTTCCGAATTGATGAAAGTAAACGGTTTAAATATTTTTAAGGTAAACACTGAGATAAATCACTGTCAGATAGAGTTTTGATTCGGATACTAAGTATTCGCAAAACTGCATTCATGCCCCAAATGATCCGCAACTTCATTAATCTAGATATGGTAAGGACTTGATGGCTCTTGACAGAATTTGGAAAGTTACATCATGTATGTACACCTGGAATTATTTGATCAACAGCGGGGAGTTTAGAATAACACATCTGTAGTCTATTGCCGTGTCTCTTTATGTATAGATTTATAATTTGCCAAATGTTAGAAAGGGTGTACAAAAACGAACGGCTTAGTCTGTGTCCGAAATCTGTGATAAATATTTGTTAGCACAAATGATTCACGTTTTTTTTAAAAGGCGCACATCCCTAAATTATCATGGCAAATTCCTATGATAATACTTAACAGCTTATACACAATAAATTCATTGTGTGTTGTTTAAATAAATTTTTGAAAATCTAATTTTGAAGATTATCCTACAAACCTCTTGCGTTACAGTTGTAAGGTTAAGATCGTACTGAGACAGGGTGGTCGTACAAGCCATAGCAATAAAAGAGATAATGGGGCAATGTAACTTTTGTTTTGAGAACGTTGCACTGCTTCTTAAAAACAAAATGGCCACTATTAATCCCTTAATAAAAAAAACACCAAATCAATTTTGGCACTCTAATATCTGTTTTGTATAAATTTCCTAATTATAAATCAAATTTTAGTTGACTCGCATGTAAATAGCGGTGAACTTGACAAAACCGCGCATGCCATATTGATTTTAAAGTTATAAAAACAAAAATAGAAACGTCCAAAAATGTTTTATTCTCGTTATGTAAAAGAATACAGTAACATTATAATAATCAAATCCACATCAAAATAAATTGTTTGTTCTTAGACTGTGCTCGAAACCTGTGATAAATATTTTTTAGTACACATTTTTGACATTTATTTGAAAAAACCGCATACACCCAAGCTATGATAATTTTTGACACAAACAGAATAATTGTTCGGTCGACATTTAACATGGTCGCCTTAGCATTTTATATCATCAAAATAAAATGTCAACTAGTCAATACGATAACATAATAAATCGTTTGCAGCAACATAATAATAGCAATATACAAATTTTCAACTGCAGCAGCTTGCCGACATAGTTTATGTCAACTAAGGATTCTTATTTATATGGCATATTAATCTAGGGAGTAAATTTGAGAGCTACCACTATCGCCTGAGAGATTATTGAAGCTATTAAATAATTAATTGGTCGATTGAATTAAAACGTTGAATCGTATCCACCACATCATTAACGATTTATTTTAATCCGTATAGAGTTGCCTCCAATATTTTTTATTTTGCCTTGCAGTTCTGATTTGAGAATACCCATGACCTTCCCATTTCCTGTATATAAACCTAGCTATCGTATTATATTTTCCAAATGTTTGGCGAAAATTATTGCTCCATCATCCTGTTATACTACGTCCTAACAAATATAGCCCTACGCTACAATATATAATATTAGACGAAAACCAATTCGATGCGTATAAAACAATGTGTTGCTTGCCATTAAAATCAAACAACAATATGACAGAAGGGGAATACTTCAAAAAATTATTACACAATTCGGGCAGCGTAATAAAAATTTGTGAATGTAGGAGAATATTTTTCAAACATTTGTCATAAATTTATACTAAAAACTATTTATCACAGGTTTCGGTCACAGTCTAAGTATCATAAACATAAAAGGATGACAGTACGTTGTACGTATTACTGTATAAAGGCGTAACCAGCGAATCAGTAAGAATCCTTACCGAATTTAACGAAATTATTTTCTTACAGAATATTTGACATACCGGCCACCGAAACCGTAACAACTGACAAATACAGTATTAAAATTCTAATGTGAATAAAAAAAATTTATTATTTTTAAGAAAAGTGTGCTTTGAAAATTTTGATGTATTCTGACAGATCCTTCAGTTTGCACGTTAATTTTTGCTCTATTAAGTGACAGCTGAACTGAACGAAAAGTTCTTAAAAATTCACTGGTCAGTAAAATGCACTTTCTGTTTATCGCGTTCTTACTTAAAGTTGTTACTGATTCGCTGGTTCGCTCATATGGCTGATAAAAAAAAAATCAACAGGTTGTTTCAGAGTCATTGTCGGTTAGCGCTGTTGCTCTGAATACTTTAAACGAAGTACGTTTTCAAGGGGAATGTTTCTGGTCAGAAGGGAGTACATACAAAATACAATAGTTAGACCTTAGAGACATAAATTATTGTTTGTATTTTCTGTTAAAAAAAAAATCACGATCCAGAAAATTACACTAAAATTGTTTTTAATTTTTGAGCCAGTTTGAATATTAAAAGAAAATTATTTTATTTATTGATTTAGAGCTCCTCTTTATTTATTTTACTATTAAAGCGTTAGGCTTCTGTATGCTGCTCGAGCTAAATAGTTTTTTAACATGGCCACAACTCTCCACGAAATCACAGATATTTTTAGATTGTCGTTTTGAGTTTTTTAAATTTTTCTCCTAGAAAAGGGTATCGATCACCGAAATTTTTCGTTTTTAGCTTTTTTCACCAAAATTTTACGTGGCAAATGGAAATTTTATCTTAAAGCAACTTTAGCTTCGAACCCTTTACATTTTCGAAAGATCAGACAGATATGCGAATTCAGACATAAAATTGGTTTGGTGGCGACGACTGGTCACAAAAGATGCACTTGGTGAAATCTTTTCTAAAAATGTTTTAAACTTGCTAACTTAATTCTTAATTTGGTGTTGCTATAACTAATTCATTGATCATAAAATGTATTGGCTAAATCAGATAATAAATTTCAATGGAGTTTCTTAAATAAAACAAGGCCAGAATTCAATAAATATTGCAAGACATTATAATGCCACTTTGGTTACTAGAAAAAATTTAAGAAAATTAGATTTTCAGGTTCCAGCACCAAATGGAGCACGTTTGCCAATGGATTTTAGTGAAGTTTTATACCTGACACCTGAGTTATAAAACCGATTATATCTGCAGTTCCTAATATAAAACAGAATTATTCACACTCTGAAAATTTCTTAGGTCACTTCATTTGGGGTCGGATTTATTAAATAAAGTAAGAGAAAATTCAAGAAATATTGCGGAACACCACTAATGATATTTTGGTTGATGTCATTTATTAGAAACATTGTTTCACCAATTTTGCTTTGTTTTTACATAGACATATACATAGCTAATTCAGACTATCTTCTCAGTCTCCAGTATCAAACGGATGGAATAACCGAATAAGACCATTTGTTGATGGATTTTAGTGATATTTATTATCTACGATATTTTGTAAATTCTATAAATAGTTCCTATTATACAACCTATTATTTCATGGCCTGAAAAAAATTTCTTTCTCTTCGGCAGGGCTGGAATCAAAGTTTTTAAAATTAAACAAGACCCAACGGCAAGAAATATTTTGGAACACAATTCGTACTAATGGTATTATGATCGATACAATAAATGAAAAACTAGATTTGACTAATTTTTCTTTTTTTTACACAGCCAACCCAGACAATTTTCTTCGCATCCAGCACCGAATGGAACACACATATTTGTTCCTATCTATAAAGAGTAAACATTGGGCGGCCAGTCATTTGGGTTGGAGTTCAAATTAATTTTTGTTGAAATTATTATTTTTCTGGTTCCTATTCCTACCTACATCTAACCTAGGCGAGAAGGAAATATCTAAATAAAACTGAAAGAGAATTTCTGCTGTCAGCATCTAATCTTGCTAGACAAGAAAGATGCAAGGGAGACTGGATTTTATTCAAATGTATGCAAAGGATTTGAGAATATTGGTGTCAAGGCGTATTGGACGAATAAAATTTCCCTTATAACGCTACATAAACACAGACTTGCATACAACTTTCTTCATAGAATCTTAAGTTTCTGCAAAAAAGCATTGTGAAGTTGAGGTAATTTAGTTCGCAAATTTGAAATATTTGAATTGATATTGTCTTCTAAATTGACTAGCACATTTCTGCGAGAAAACCGTTTTATGGGTTTTTGCCTTAGAATGACTATTATTAGTATAGCAGTTATTAAAACAGGGGAGTACAGAATGAGATAGCGGAGTACAGGAGTTTCTCCATTATGTTTAAGTTGGAAGGTACGGAGGTTCTCGCAAGAGGCCCACGGTTTTTGTTTGGATCCAGGGTACTACTGTTTTTCGTTGTGAATAGGGACATTATCATTTTTAAATTGTCGGAAAGAATTTTCCGGGATACCAATTTATAAGATTTTACGGCCATTTTTGAACTTTCAAATATTAATTCGATCATACTGTAATAGAAAGCAGCTCCCTGGACCATTATTTCGCCTTCTATGATATGGTGTCTGTTTAATTTTAGCAGGCGATTTGCCAGAACTTGATTCCACTCGCAGAACGACATGCTGTTCTTTCACTGAAGTGGCTCGATAAGTGCGACCCTTCATCTTTTTTCCATATACCACAAGTCACCTTGTGACGTAATTACACGGTTTGGTTAACTGCATCGTTGTTTTGTAAAAAATGCATTTCACAAAAACTTTATCGGAATAAATTAAAATTGTGATTTTTTGAAGTGACGTATCTGTATTTTATTCCATCCTACGTAAATTGACACTGATTCAAAAACTTAGTGTTAATTTTGTAAGTCAATTATAAATTTTAAAAAAAACTGGATTTTTTGTTGCGCTATTTCACATTTTTGTGGTTAGAGTATTAAAAGATAAAGCAAAAATGGTAAAAATTAAATGAAATCATGTCGGATCATGTAAACTCATGAAATTAATACAATTTGTTAATCCCTTGATACGTTTACATAATTCTTAGAATATCGCGATAATCTTACGAAATAAATATTTTTGGACTTTACATACGCCTTTTATAAATAGATGAGTAAAGTAAAATTCGTGAATACACCATTAACTTGACCCAAATGAAATCACCACCCGGTTATTTACAAATTAGTATGTAAACGTAAACTTGAAACAAACATTCTCAAACCAACCAAAAAAAAAAAAAGAAAACCACGGTATTTCCAAAACTGGTGGACAATTTTTTGTTCAGTTCTTGTTTATTGGTTTACATATTGTTTTATTGCGAAAGCACTAAACTTAAGTAAGGTTATACAATAATAAGAAATAATGACAAATTGAATAATGTTCGCGAATTTCAATTAAATTTAATCTTGTAACATACTCGAAATATTAATGATGCACACGAAATTACCCTTCATAAAATTTAATAATATATCCTCATACTTTTTTATGTTTTTGTCGTATATAGACACGATGACGAAATACCGGGAAATTTTCAGGAAATTCTAAATATTTCTAACTCTGGCGCATGCGTGCATTTTAATAATGTGGTGTGCTTTATAACTATAAAAAAATATCTTGACTGTATTTATAAAATCGACAATCAATGAGTCAACTTATAAAATATATAGTTTAGCGAATGAATGGAAAGCATCACCATCATGAAGATGATTCATCTTGGATAAAATATACATTTTGTGTTGAGGTGGAATGAAATAGAATTCAATGAGTTGCAACGTCGAAATGTTAAATTTACGATGCAAGTTTATTATTGAATCGGGCTTAAAAAATTGCGAATGGTAAAGTTTATTGTGATCTTGACTTTATCTTCCGTATTATTAACTTGAGTTACAGCACGTATAAGTGGAGTTGTCTGATAATGTGCTTACTTCATGTGGGATTTAAAATGATCGTTTTGCAGTTTGATTTATAAGCTAAAACTAGTTTTACAAATTGGGTTAATTCTTAATTGTTGAATTCGATTTAAATTTTGCAATTTAAATTCTTTGGTTCATTTGATTTTCTTTCGCATTTCTACCATTTTGAAGAGTGCTTTGAAATGTTTTTAGGGTCAGATTGTAATGGTAATTCTGTGTTTTTACTTTCTTCTACTTAAGTCAAATAAACTATAGTAATCATAAAAATTTCGGACCTTGAGATTTTTAATGATTCATCTGTTGTAACCTATCGAACTGAAACTTCATATTTAAGCTTTTTTTGATAAATTGGGAGATGCCAGTGAGTTTTACTCCAAATCGGCTAACTGGAAGTGGCCACTCCCTTGGTCCAGAAAATTTGTTTTGCAAATATTTAAAAAGTATAAGGTTTACAAAAAACTACAATACTTAATACAAAATGTTTCCAAAAATTAAAAAATTAAAAAAAAAATTAAAAAATTTAAAAAACAATTAAAAAATTTAAAAAAAAAATTTAAAATTTCTCAAAATTCTATGTTCGTAAAAGAAAGTCGTGTGTTGGCCACATCTCCATTTTTTTTATTTTGAGAAACTACTTAACGGCGTTTTTCTCCATTTTGGACTCGACCATTGATCGGTCAACCGTTTGCCAATGATTTGTTTTTGTAGGTTGCTGCCTTCTACAGTATTAAATGGTAATTTTTTACAAAATTCGTTCGGATGTTACTCTTTGTCTCTTGATTTTACATCTCGTGAAGAGAAAACCGTCCTCATTGCATTTGGCGAGAGAATAAAACACGAATGTTGCCGTTATTTCTAAAAACATCAATCAGCCGTTCTTGAATGGTGCGTGTGTGAGAACCAATTTATTTAATCAATGTTTTATACTTTCAGACTAATAAGACACAGCATCTAAATTGATAAATTTAAGAATTCTGACAAAAACTATTTATTAATTATAAAAAAATATGTCAACAAATGCAGTTCAAAACTTATGCTGGTAAATTAAGTGAACAATGGATTATTGATTGATATTTCTTAGCAGGTATCAATAAATTCTACGACATCATTTCTCGACATAAAAATCGAGCCAAATATAGATTAACCTTACTATGATGATCTTCTAAAGTTTAAGTAACTCTTGGGTACAAAATATGTTACAGTTGACAAAATCGAAAATCGATCAACTTGATTCTAGACGAGCGCAGTTTTAAACAGTTTTACATGAAGAAAGCCTAATAAATTCTAAATTAGCAAAATGTTTTGAAGATTCATCATCAATTGATTAAACAATTATATTGGCCAGAGGACATAGTAACGTGGATCTATGGTCTATCCATTTCTGTACAAAATTTTTAAACTTTACCTATGGAAACCAATAATCAAAAATTATCGAATAATCTGGAAAAATCGATACATTTAAAAAATACCTATAATCTCGAAAATCTCGATAATCTTCAATGATAATCTCGGAAGCGTCGAATAATCTACATACTAAATAATCCAATGCCTTTCCTTAAAAGTCCCAATGATTTTCTAAAAACTCATCATACTTACTCCAAATTTATCTTAAGCAACTCAACGCAATGCAAATCTTGGAAAACTCACAAACAAAAGTCCCGATTAATCACCAGACGTAACTAAACTTCTTGCAAATTTTGAAAAATATCGTGAAAAACGGATAGTCTCGACTATTCTTAGAACTCTATCAAATTTTCGATACTCACAAAAAAAAACCGAATATTCCTTAAGTTTCGACAAATTTCGAATAAAATCTGAAAAATATCATTGGCATCGCAAAACCACGAATAAATCTCGGATAACACTCAACAGCAATCTGAAATGTGCAGATAAACCTCTAAAAATCTCAAAAAATAATGAAAATCTCGATATAAACAGCCTGAAAGAAGCGTATATAGAAATCTAATCTAGATTCCCGAGGTTGACTAGTGTTAAGTGCTTTAGCATCGAAGGTATTCGATATTTTCGAGGTTATGCGACGTCTTCCACTTATTTTTCGCAGACAGACGTTTTTTTGTGCTTTTGAATTGCTTAGCATTGGGATATTTTTTTATTACAGATTGTTAGTGATTTATTGATTTTTCAAGATCATATTGATGAATTGTAATTTTATTCGAGCTTTTTGA
Organism: Tipula vernalis; assembly: GCA_958295665.1. Taxonomy (NCBI): domain Eukaryota; kingdom Metazoa; phylum Arthropoda; class Insecta; order Diptera; family Tipulidae; genus Tipula; species Tipula vernalis. The sequence goes on along the minus strand of OY282559.1, from coordinate 62,260,707 downwards.
GATTATTCAAGTCTAATCGAGTTTCTGTCACTGAGTTTTATGTAACAGATATTATTAAGAATTTGATACATTTTTCGACATTTTTTTTTTATTTTCTCGAGATTCTTGGAATTATCCAGATTTCCGGATTTAAATAGCGCGAAGTTGTTTGGCGCCGGAGTTATTCGAAAATATCGATATTATTCAATATTTTCAAAATTATTCGTGCGAAGTCTGCATAATATTTTTCAAATTTTTCGAGATTCTTAGTGATTTCTTGACTTTTTAAGATTAGCCCAAGATACTAAGAGAACATTCAAGTTTTTCGGGAAATTACAAATGTTTTTGTCCATAATTCTTCGAACGTTTTGTGATTTTACAGGTTCGAGGAGATGTTTTGATATTATTGAAAATTGTTCGAAATCACTTAATAATTTACTAAGATTCAGTCTAGCTGCTTTATTTAAGTTGTATTAAGATCTTTAATATAACCATCTTACAGTGTTAGTAGATAGGTAACAGTAATGTGTTATGGACCCTTGGACAACATTGTATTTTAATTAATTGATCATGGATCTTCAAAATATTTAGCTAATTTAGCATTTATTCAGCTTTCTCAAGAAGTTGTTGGTGAAATTAAATAAAAATATTTTTGCTTCGCACTTTTTTGAACTTAAGCTTACAATTTATGCATTGCTTTCATATATCCACCGGCTCTGGTAATAAATACTGGTACTAACGAAATTTTTATTCGACCAAATTAGAAATCGAATTTTCTTCGATACATTTAAAATGATATACTTTAACTAAATTTCATTGAAAACCGGTAACTTGTTCAGCCGGTCTGCTGCCCGATCAATGACCGACTTATTGCTGTGAAAACCGGTTAGTTGGTATCCTTAGCGCCACATAAATTTGGAATAAATTTCAAAATATTGAGAAAAATCACCTAAAATATCAAAATACCCGAGTACCTTTAAATGGTCAACATTTGACGCTAACCCATCGCCAAAATTACAGAATTTCGAGTAATTTCGAATAATTTCAAAGCTATAAAATTTAACAAAATTAAAAATAAAATAAACCTGAGGGTCGATTTTGAGTTACGAGATTTTTAATTGTGATTATTATTTTTTACCGATTTGTCAGAAATGATGACAAATTGGTGTCAAGCTGAAAGTGGTTCTAGACATTCATTATCTAATAACATTTTTTTGTTTAGCTGAGCATTCCTTTTGCATTTTCCTAACGAACGTCTGAGTTTTCGATGGTTGTTTGACATTAAAGAAATTCAATGGCAGACAATTTTCGCGGTTTATGGCCGAAGGCAGACGAGTTAAACCGGTAATCTTCTGAATCGCAGGTGACTAATTGGTGTTAGGCTAAAATTTCTTGCATATGCACTGGCATTGTACTTTAAGACACGTGAAGCAAGAAAATCCGGTTGGCAGTCGTTTTTCGCCAAAGTGGTCAAATCAATTAGTCAATAAGTTATTTTTTCTAAAAAAAAATTAATTTGGGAATTCAAATGTGATTTTTCCAGAAAGTAAGCTTAGATGGTCGTAAAATCTAAAGACGGTGTAATGTTAATATTCCCAACTCTTCTTAGCTTTGCTATCCTGACACTGGAGAGGGTTAGCTTCATTTTCCGTAAGACGTCACTGAGTATAAAATAACTGAACAATTTTAGTATTTCACTTCACATTCTCTAAGCGCCTCGCGAGAAAAAAATTGAAAATGATGCTAAATCGGCGAAGGGAAATACAGCAGTAGCTGACTGAGTATTGTCGTTCTATTTAGAATCTAGTTAAAAATTAGTATTATTTAAGTAAGAAAATCTCCAAAGCATGTTTAAACGTCAAATTATCACGAAGCCCAGACAACCACTACCATAAAGCTTTAATAGAAGAAAGGGTCACAAGGCACAAATCAGCCGCATTTTTTGACACCAAGTGATCCGGTTCAGATGAAAGTTTACATTAGACGTATTTCCTTGACAAATTTATAACAACAATTGAGGAATTAAATAAATCAAAGAAAACATTTGATTTATTTAAATCTTGTTCGGATTAATTATAATAATACCGGCCACTAGATGTGTTTTCAAATAAAACTTATTTCGAATTGTTCGATATTTGTCAATATGAATTAAATCTCACTTGGGTGTTTCCTTTGAAACAAGAAAATACGCTTATTTAAAACAACAACAAAAATTGAAATAATATTTGTTTTTAAATCAAAATTTTGATCCAAGTAGTTGTTTGCGTTGCTTGTCATTTCAAATTCTAATCCGGGTCAGATTAACTTGTATTTTCTCGTTACTACGTTACTCATAATGCAAGAATTTTTGTTTGGATAATAATGGAAAAGGAGACATTTCAGTGATATCAAAGCCATAGAAAAAGACTTAAGAGGGTAAATTTTAATATGGCAATTCCTGATCCTCATTCGAAAGCTCAACCGTTCCGGCCTAATTAATTTCCATGCTGGTTAGTATAGTGTACAACATTATTTTCTAATTAAAAACTAGGACCCAACAAGATGATTAATTATTAGTTAAATGATTTCTTGTTACCAATTTTAAATAACTGTCTACTAATTATACGCCTCCTCACAGACTGTATAATTTGAGTCATACATTTTAAATGAACTGATATAAATTTTATATTTCTTCTGTTTATCATGTATTAAGAAAGTATTGGCACCTTGTACTTCACCATAATTTAAGTCAAAAATAATTATTGACAAGCAATTTCATTTAGCTCTATGTAGGGGTAATAAACTACAAATAAAACAATGTTGACTCGTACCAGAGCCTTTGCCATCAACAATCATATTTCAACTTTCCATTAACTCGAATTCAATTTGTTGCCTGCGTATAATGCATGTATGTAACAACGTTTAAATGTAAACTCAAGTATTCGAATCACATAAAAATTTATTATCATTATTTACTTATTTCTTTCATAAACTGAATATTAAATTAATAAAAAATATTCAACCATTTTGAATAATTAATAATGTAACAGTTGATTGAGAAAAAAAAATTGTATAAACTTAATAAGATTCGCTGATTATTTTATGTAATTACGATTATTTCTTCGATCACAACTTTGTAATTATTTACATTTGAATTATTTTAATATGAAGAACTGATTTACCTTAAAAAATTCGGCTAAAGCATATCTAGAAGTGTCAAAATTAAAGGTCGTTATATTATGTATACTAAACCCCAATTTTACGTTTTAAATTAAATTATTTTAAGCCAGTTACGCGTCAGTTGTTTAATACTTTCATCATGGAAATTATGAGAAAAACTGAAAAACTAAACAAAATGCGTTTGCAATGACAAAACTAACAACGTATTGTTTTTGGTTTTAATGATGGACTGTACAAGTTCATCAAATAGTTTGCTGATGAAGTGGCATAAGAACACACGAGTCCAACTGTGAGAAAACAAAAAATTAACAATTCATGTCAGACATCTTAAATTTTAATTTCTTAGGTAAATAAACTGAAGTGAATTTTGTTTTGAAAATTATATATTTTTGGTAGCAGTGTAGTTGTAGTAGGCGGGGGAATGTTGAAAAATTATAATTTTTTGTCAAATCATTCGGCCTTAGTATAAATTATTTAAATATGGGGTTGAGAAATAGAAGATTGGCTACTTTCGAAAATCACGCATAGAGGTTATTACTTCCACTTCAATTGCAGTCAGCGCTTGCGCGGGGTTGTAAGGTGCTCCCTTGTGAGGTTCACCATTATTTTTCTTATAAACAAGGTCGTTTAGATAATTATTTGTTCACGAATCGTTTACAGAGTACAGGACCAATCTCCACAACCTTCTCCATCAGTAGGTCTGGGTGCTTTCATTTTTTTGGGCTAAAAATTAGTGATAAAATAAATGGATTCATTCATTTTGATACCAATACTGAAGGCATTAAAGTAATTTTATTAAGCCGAGTTATGGTCGCAGTTATTCCTACACTTACCAAAAACTCAAATATTAAACGGTCGTTTCAAATGCCGGGAACCGTTTCTATGAATAAGGAAGAGAAATGAAATTCATCGCGATACAAACCTCTCGGTTTATCGAGAAATGAAATTTCTCGCAAGGAAATCTTAATCTCTAACCACACCAGTGGCGTAACTTCCAATTTCTATCCCCTCCCACGCAAAATTTTTCTTGAGCCACAAGAATAGGTTTTATTTTAACACGAATTTCCGTAACCTCCTAGTTTACTTAACAACTTATTTCTTCTTTATTTCTTCCTAAAACATTCAAGTTCCAAAAACGGAATTTTGAAACGCCGCAATACCCGTCCTATTAGTGTTCGTAGTTTCTCTACCGGTAAAAACGTTTACCATTTGCCGGTAAAATTTGCAGTTTGTTATTTACCGCAATGTTTTACCAGTAACTTACGCGGTAAGGAAACGCGAAACTCAAAACTTAGAAGAAACAAAAACGTATGGTCTCAGATAAAACGAAAGATCTTGGAATCAACTCAATGCTTTGCGATTTCTAAATACTTTGATATAATTTGAAAAATATCAACAATTTCGAAATAGGTAATCTCAAAAATGTTGAATTTTAATAGTTTCTTAAATGTTCCAGAAATTTCTCAAATTTCAAATTATCCATAAATATGTAAAACCAACGAAAATCCTCTATGCGCGCAGTCACCATTTAAAGCGTAAATAATCTGGCGATTCTTGAATAATTTGAAATAAGCTAGGAAATTGAAAAAATATCGAAATTTTGGCACAATCTCGAAAAATCTACAAACTATCATTATTCAGATTTGTATGTGTAACTCTGCAAGTTCCCATATTAATCTCGAATAATCCAAAAAATGTCGAAAAAATTAAGAAATCTAGAATAAACTGCGTACATAATAACTCGATTAGCCCTGAAAACTTCGAATAATCTCTATATATTATGTTAACCTCTATTGATCTCGAAAATGTCAATAATACCGAAAAATCTGAATATTTATGAATACTTTCGGAAAGCCTTTAACAAAAATGTAGAAAAACCTCGAAAAATTCGGAAAGTTCCAAAAATTCGTAGAATTATCGAATTATTTGTCAAGTAACTAAATGTTACTGCACAACAAAACGATATGCTAAATTCAAATGAGATTTAAACCGTCAAATAGAATCGGATAATTTCGTAAATATCGAACAACCGTATTCTTCGAATAGACTCTTAGATTCTTAAGTAACATCGAACCATCACACCCGATAATCTCAAACATAATGATTTCGAAAATCTCGAATGACGTGACTGTTTCGATAAATTTAATTTGTATTTACCATTTACCGATAATCAAAAAGATCCAGTAATTTAGAAACTATTTGTTGAAAGAACGCTATTTGATTATAGCGACTGTCGCGGTTAAATATGTATTTTTCTAGGAAGAAAGTTTCAACAATTTCTTCTTGATTTTTACGACAATCTCAATGGTATTTCGCAAGTTGCTTAACAGCTGCCCTTTAACAAATTAACATTTTTCAAATCAAATTCAACTTTTGCAAAAAATAATGAATCTATTGTCAATCACATCCAATCTTTTGCAATCAAAACTTGAATTCCAAAAGGCTGAATTTGTTTTGCAAAACACTGAATTTGATTTGTAAAAGGTTGAATTTGAAGTGTTAACGGGGTAAATTTTTATTGGAAAACCTATATTACAACATCATTCATGTTCAGTCTTAGAATTATTCCAGATTTTCAAATTAATTTTTCGGCATTTGAGTAGCTAGAGCAAAATACAATAGAATGTGGTTCCATATATGTACAATTTAAGATTTTCAATCACCAAATGATTACTTGAGACTATTCGAGGTTCTATTACTATTTAGATGATTATTATTTAGGTTATTTAATTTGGCTAGCTATGAGTTGTTTTTTCGAGTTTTGATATTTTCGAAGACTTTGAGTAAAAAAAAGTTTAGGCACGGTTTTTAGGGATATTGGTAACTTTATAAAAGTGCCATTTTTTTTAAATTTAAGAATGTCTTCTTGTTGTATAAATACCGAAGATTATTGGAGCCAGACGTAATATAACGTCTCAGGGAATAAGTTAGTGGTTTCAGAAAACTGCTCTGCACCAAAACTATAATTTTAGGTGCAATTTTCGAAGCTGTATTTTGATAAATATGTATTAGTTTAGTTTTAGATAATCAGTGCTATTTTTGGGATCCCTTGTTCTTGGCACTTACGAAGGCGAATTGTTCAAATAAAACCGGAACTGGCTTGTTTCATAAACAATCGGAAGGAACTGGATTTGAATCTAACAGAAGCAGAATGTTAAAGGCCTTTGATGAGAATTAACACAGTACGAGTAGCGAAATCCAAGAATAAATTTAGGCCATAAAATTAAATGGAACTTTTGGGGAATTTTTTTCAAACTCACAAAACAAAGCATCTAGTTCATATATGAGCACAATATTGTACATAAGTTTCACCAAAAATTTGAATATAATATTTAATTTACCATAAAATGTTTACCATACAATTGATAATTGTAAGTTAATGAAAAGAAAAGTGTGATCGGCAATGAACAAACAAGGTGAAAGTTTTCCGATTGCTATTGAGAACGAAACACAAAACATTTCATTGGGGCGAATTATTTTTGTTTCATTGGGGCGAATTATTTTTGTTTCATTGGGGCGAAAAGAATTCTCTTTAAAAATATTAAAGAGAGTTCTTTTCGCCCTAATGGAAAACCGAAAAAAGAAATACACTAGCTAGAACTAAGGGTCTCTTAGCCATTCTTGATTATGCAGAATATTTAAAAATGATAAATACTGGAGCGAGTGATCACCCTATTTAGATTTTTACTACACCAAAATTCGAACTTTGCACTTTCTTCTGTGGCACTCTGTTCAGCTTTTCATAGTTAAATTAAAATCGCTTTTGGCTTTGCAATTTTTCCCCGAAATTATCACTAATATAATATAGGCAATAAATCTATAGATTTTCACTTTTAACTAGCCCAAAAACATCACTTCATATAGTCAGCAAGACATTAATACCAACGATAATTGAATTTTAGCCTCTTAGTTAACAAAAATTGAAACCGGTTAAGAGTGTTTCAACCGAAAAACGTCATTTTCAAAAACATGTTTTTAATTTAATGGCACGAAATTGAGAAATAAAATGCCAGGTTAAGCTTTCCACCTCTAATTTGATTTGTTGTATGTGCTAGTAGTGATTAGTAAATGACACATAACTTTCATGACTTTCTTATTCGCATAAAAATCTATATTTGGCAACATAAGAATTTTATTGCTGATTAAAAAATATCGCAGTCGTATGTAATTGTCTGCGTACATTGGAGAAAGGTAAGCACACAGATAATAAATGTATTTGATAGTTTTCAAAAAAAAAAAAAAATTAACAACAACAACAACTTGTAAAAATTTTATACAACAATGTCAATGCCAAGTTTATCATACTGCTGCGCTGATTAAAACGTCGTCGTCGCGCTCGATGAAACATAATTGGTTTTTCCACATGAAGTGTTAACCAACGCAAAATTTACATTTCATTTAATTAACAAAATATTATTTTAGTTTTGTAAACTTACCGCAGTTGGTGGATGTTATACGTTAAGTATATGTATAATATCGTTATATCCAAAAAATAATTTAAAAATTTATGATTCACTTCACAAAAACTTTCTTTTTGCAAAAAACAAAAAATTAACAATAATTAATTTAAAATTAATTTAAGTTAACAAAACACTTTTTTACGCTTAACAAAAACATATACACTTACACAATTTATCTTAAATATTTCTATCTACACTTATTAACAATTATGTATTATAAATTATTTAATTAATTAACTTAAGTTTACGAACTGCAACAAAAAAATGGAAAAAATACACAAAAAGTAGTTAGCACCAAAAAAAAAATAAATCGTATCGTTTCAATTTAGTCTTTAATTAGTTTAAATTATTAATTAAATAATAAAAGCGGGGTCGAGTACATATAAACACGCGCGACTTCTTTAAGATACCTTTAAATCAAGACTGAAATTAAACTTTTAATTTTGATTTCTTATTTCTGTTATGTTGTTGTTTTGTATTTTCTTTATAAAGAAAAAAAAAAAAGTTGAATTGAAAGACGACAGTTAAGATTTTCTACTTTTGTATTTTTATTTTTTTTATTTTTATAGTGTTGTATTGTTGAACAACAACATTACACACATATAGATAGACATGTTATTATAAGACGAAGACGGAGAAATATTTTGATGAAAAAAATAATTGAGAATATAAGCTTTGGATATGTTTGAAGTTAGTGGTTGTTTACGCGACCTTAGTTGTATATGCAACTAAGCGTTCGATTGAGTCAAATTATTTTAACTAGTCGCCGGATGTAATTGTAGAAATTATCGTTGGGCCGCATTACTATACTATATAATTATTAGTCATTTTTAATTGGATATTGCTGTGTAATTTATTTGATGCGAAAAACAATGTAAACAATATTGTCTTGGTCATCTATTTACCAGCGTAATTAGGCGTGGAGGTTGTTTGAAATCATCGTTATGGATCTAATGTCATATCACCTAGAGTATTTCACTTGAATCTGGGGCTGTGTCCAAGAGAACTTATGATGAACATTTTATGCCTTAAGCTGAAGCTATAGAGGCCCACACAACCGTACATATATTTTTCGAACTCTCATTTTTAAAAATGCATCAGAGTGGGCTCTGATGTAGTAAATATTTTTTCTCTATTTAGTGGTTTACACCAATATCACATTTCTAAGTACGAATGTCTACATTTAACGATTTTACCTTAACCGAGTCGTATTCAGTGCCATTTATTATTCGTTGTAGGTTTGACTAACTGTTGGGTCAGGGTGGAAGTTAATCTTTTTATCTTCTCTTCCTGCATGTAATTCAGTAATGGCGAGTAAGAATAATACATTTAACGATTTTATGATTATGGTGAGCCAGTGGCGCAGCTGGGGGTGGTACCCTTGTTGAGCTTAGCGTTAACTTAACATTACTGACACCCACAAATGAGACTATTTTAGATTTTTGACACAAACTTTAAGACTTTTCGAAACTATTCATTAGGAAGATTATTCGATTTTTTCTAGCTAAACGAGTTTATTCCAATTTAGCGGTTGACGATTAGCTTGAGTTCCGGCATCTTAGAGACATGCACACAAATAAATCTCACTCGCGACGAGTATAATAGATTTTGCTATTCAAATTTTACATGGCGATGATTAGCGGTTGGGGTTCAGTTTATTTAGTTTTACATATTTAATTTGGATAATTCAGTATTTCTGGGATTTTTCTAAAATTGTGAACATACTCGTACATACATTGAATCTTCCGACGTTTTGAATATTACTTTAAAATTTAGACTTTTCAAAATAAATTCAAAGTTTTTGATATTTTTTGAGAGAGATTCTCGTTTTTTGAGTCCTTTAATACAAATACAATATTAACTGAATAAAATTTCAAATGAATTACGATATCTATAGAAAGGTCTATGATACAACTTCGAGTATCACCGTAAAAATATTTTGTGAATTTGTTTTGCTTTTTTACAATTTTTAACTTGAAATTTTTTTAAGTTAAAAATTGTAAAAAAGCAAAACAAATCACAATCTGAGTTCTATAGGTGGTAGAGCGAGTAGAACGCTTGCTTTATCATACAATAGTCCTGGCTTCGATTTCTGGTTGTGACACGCTATATACACGTACTTCCCTTCTTCCCTCGCATAAAAAAAGAGGTAAGGGAGGCCTGAAATCGCACTGGTTTTGCTTCAATTTGCTTAAGTTCTAATAACATAAGTACTCATTGCATTCTGATGGATTTTGTAATGGGCTCAATCCTCAATATCGAATCACATCAAAATAAGTGCGGTGGATCCTTCCTTCCATTTTAGAAAATTTGGCTTGGTCCTAAATAATGTTGTTACGATTTTCATCAGTATTTTAAATTTTTTTTAAAAATTCGTATGTAAGGTGAACGGCTAAAAGGTGGTGCCATTTTTGTATTTCTTGACATTTCTCAGTTCGGTTTGATTTTTTGTGAAGTGCAGCTAATTATTTGAATAATTGGGGGCTTGAAGTTTATGGTAATCCGAATCAGGATTCTTAATCTAAATTGCAAGGACAGCTGAATCAGGTTCTTGTAGAAATCTTAAAATAATAAATCTGCACGGATTACATAATTGTATCATAGTTATTCCAGCATAACAATAAAAATAAAGCAGCTTCAATCTTTTACGTGTCCTCTGCAAACAGAAATAAATCCCTCAAAATCCAAAGAACATTCAGATATCTGGAATTACTAGAGCGTAGACAAAATAAATGTTCATATTTTAAGATGGTCACAGCACATTGAAATTAGGCCAACCAAAGATTAAAATGAATTTTCTTTAGTGAATAATTTGTAATTCATGAATTCAAATTAGCTTTTAATTTATTAATTTTGTCATTATACCGAATAACGATTTTGTTCTAAATTAGAAATGTGGCTTTTCTAAATTAGAAATGTGGTATTATGAGTGGCGTTCAAAAATCGTCGTTAACATTTTAATTCACGACATGATGTCGATCGTGATCCTTATATAATACCAAAAGAAAACCAGCACAATAACAGAGAATCGTGTCAATTGTTAATCGACTCGCCAATCGTTGTCTACGTTAACGTAGTCGAATAATAATCTAAGACTTTTTCCAAATATTACCTAAATTGCCAAATCATATTGGTTTTTCAAGATATATGCAGATACCAATCTTGCTGGTTCAAAAGTATTCTACGTTAAGCATTGAAAAAAATTGTTTAATCAAGCAAAAACTAAACTAAGCTAAAACTCGCAACATGTATATTAATGATAAAACTAGTAGCAATAAAAATTAAATTCCCTAAATGGAGTTTTTTTTTATTTCCATGACGAATATTTTTATTTAGTTGCGATATAATTCGCTAGTATTACTAGCACATTTATTTTCGTATATATGTTACAAAAATTCAAAAACGTGTGGGATAGTCCGAAGCTTCATTGTACAAGAAGTATGATCTACTTGAAACATGATTACTAAATTATTCTAAAATTAAAGCCAGTGACTAGCAAAGCTGGATAAAGATTACGAGAGTACTAAATGGTTCCTAGGGAAACTTACTTTGAAGTGTACCAAATTGACCATTCTTTTTGACGTTTTGTTTATTCGTTCAGCTAAGAGAAAAGGAAATATTGAATCAATCAGCGAATTTTTGTGCTACTAACCTTAAACGATATTTACGTTATTTAAGCTCGTATTTGAGTCTTGAAATCAAGGATTCTCGATTTCTAGACTTAAGTGGTTTTACAGTTCCTTTTAAATAAAGCGATTTTCAAGATTTTGTGTAATTTTTTCAGGCTTTCAAGCTTACTTCATGTTTATTTGGTCTTTAGATATTATTCCAGATTTTATAATTGTTATGAAATATAAGCGATTTCCGAAATTCGAGGTTTTGAGATTTTTATAATAATCTAGATATCTGGGTTTGAAAAGCGGTAAGTTGCTCGTTACCTAACATATTCAAAATTATCAGCATTTTCGAGATTATTCGAGATTTTTTAATTATTTTTGCGAGAAAAGGTTTTTTTCTTTTGAATTGAGATTTTCAAAATTATTCTAGCAATCTAAGTTTATTCGATATTTTCGAAATTATTCGAGTCTATTCGAGTTTCTCCATTATACTCAAATTTGAAAGACGTTATGGAGTTGCGTGCTGCTCCAGAATTAGTGTTGTATCGAGATTTTTGATATTTTCTGGGACTTTCCGAGGTTTTTTAGTTTATTATTCGAAATTTTGTAGGCTCCGATGTTGCTGGAAATTTTTAATATTATTCGAGTTTAGCGTGAAATTGAATTATGAGTAGGTATAGCACTTAAATGAATTATCTTACAGAGATGAGATTCCCGATCCAAGTTTTTCTGAAATTACACAAGCATTTCGAGATTACTCGTCGTGTTACTCGATATTTCTTGAAATTTGTAATGGGTTTCGTTGCATACGGTTATATAATTAGTGATTTATCGAGAATTTGTTTTTTAAAACTTCCAGGATTTGCATTACGTTGAGATATATGGTATACCGATACATATAAGCTAAGTTGGCGTGATGTTTAGTTATCTAGATGCCGTTTTCTAATCTATTTGAAATTCTGCAAGATTATTCATCGACGTTAATCGCGAGAAGTTACCGATTCTCCAAAATTAATGAATTTGAAATAATTTTCGAAATAAGATAGGTAACAGTTTATTAATATTAACTTGTTGAGTTACTGCTTTAAGTTGACTTGTATCGTATATGTATTGTAACAAGATCGCTTCACGGTATCTCTAGTTTTTATAGATATTTTATAGGTAACAGTTTATTAATATTTTTTGTATCGTTAATTGTATACTATTTAATTCGCTAGTATTACTAGCACATTTATTTCCGTATATATGGTACAAGAAATCAAAAACGTTTGGGGTGGTCCGATACTTCAGTGTACAAGAAGTATGATCTACTTGAAAAATGATTATTAAATTATTCTAAATCAAAGCCAGTGACAGGAAAGCTGGATAAAGATTACGAGAGTACTCAATGGTTCCTAGGGAACTTACTTTGAAGTGTACAAATTGACTATCCTTTTTTGACGTTTTGTTTGTTCGTTTAGCTGGAAAAAGGGAAATATCCAATCAATCCAGGTTTTTTTGCTATTAACCGTATCCGATATTCATTTGTTAAAATTTCGGATGTCCGTTCATAAAAAGGCTCTACAATTTCAATAATGTATAACTTAAACCAATTGTAACGTGATTATAACTACAGTTTCATTGCAGCTCAGTCTCGTGTTGTTTTATTTTTATAAATTTATAAAAAAAAATGTTAGTAAGCTCACAAATCTCAAATACTTAGTTACTGAACTAATAACATCATTATGAAGGGATTTTTTTTCTTTTTATATTTGCATCACGAATATTTTTGCCCCCTTATTTCCAATTATTATTTTTCATATCATAAATTTTAGTTAGTTGCGTAATAATTCGCTAGTATTGTTAGCACATTTATTTTCGTATATATGGTACAAGAAATCAAAAACGTTTGGGGTGGTCCGATACTTCAATGTATAAGAGTATGATCTACTTGAAAAATGATTATTAAATTATTCTAAAATCAAAGCCAGACCCAATAAAACTGGATAAAGATTATGAGAGTGCTCAATGGTTCCTAGGGAACTTACTTTGAAGTGTACAAATTGACTATCCTTTTTTGACGTTTTGTTTGTTCGTTTAGCTGAAGAAAGGGAAATATCCAACCAATCCAGGTTTTTTTGCTATTAACCGTATCCGATATTCATTTGTTAAAATTTCAGATGTACGTTCATAAAAAGGCTCTACAAATCTAATAATGTATGTATAAAATGTTAGTAAGCTCACAAATCTCAAATACTTAGTTACTGAACTAATAACATCATTATGAATGGATTTTTTTTCTTTTTATATTTGCATCACGAATATTTTTGCCCCTTATTTCCAATTATTATTTTTCATATCATAAATTTTAGTTAGTTGCGTAATAATTCGCTAGTATTGTTAGCACATTTATTTTCGTATATATGGTACAAGAAATCAAAAACGTTTGAGGTGGTCCGATACTTCAATGTATAAGAGTATGATCTACTTGAAAAATGATTATTAAATTATTCTAAAATCAAAGCCAGACCCAATAAAACTGGATAAAGATTACGATACGAGAGTGCTCAATGGTTCCTAGGGAACTTACTTTGAAGTGTACAAATTGACTATCCTTTTTTGACGTTTTGTTTGTTCATTAGCTGAAAAAAGGGAAATATCCAATCAATCCAGGTTTTTTTGCTATTAACCGTATCCGATATTCATTTGTTAAAATTTCAGATGTACGTTCATAAAAAGGCTCTACAAATCTAATAATGTATGTATAACTTAAACCAATTGTAACGTGATTATAACTACAGTTTCATTGCAGCTCAGTCTCGTGTTGTTTTATTTTTATAAATTTATAAAAAAAATGTTAGTAAGCTCACAAATCTCAAATACTTAGTTACTGAACTAATAACATCATTATGAATGGATTTTTTTCTTTTTATATTTGCATCACGAATATGTTTGCCCCCTTATTTCCAATTATTATTTTTCATATCATAAATTTTAGTTAGTTGCGTTATAATTCGCTAGTATTGTTAGCACATTTATTTTCGTATATATGGTACAAGAAATCAAAAACGTTTGGGGTGGTCCGATACTTCAATGTATAAGAGTATGATCTACTTGAAAAATGATTATTAAATTATTCTAAAATCAAAGCCAGACCCAATAAAACTGGATAAAGATTATGAGAGTGCTCAATGGTTCCTAGGGAACTTACTTTGAAGTGTACAAATTGACTATCCATTTTTGACGTTTTGTTTGTTCGTTTAGCTGAAGAAAGGGAAATATCCAATCAATCCAGGTTTTTTTGCTATTAACCGTATCCGATATTCATTTGTTAAACTTTCAGATGTACGTTCATAAAAAGGCTCTACAAATCTAATAATGTATGTATAAAATGTTAGTAAGCTCACAAATCTGAAATACTTAGTTACTGAACTAATAACATCATAATGAATGGATTTTTTTTCTTTTTTTATTTGCATCACGAATATTTTTGCCCCTTATTTCCAATTATTATTTTTCATATCATAAATTTTAGTTAGTTGCGTAATAATTCGCTAGTATTGTTAGCACATTTATTTTCGTATATATGGTACAAGAAATCAAAAACGTTTGGGGTGGTCCGATACTTCAATGTATAAGAGTATGATCTACTTGAAAAATGATTATTAAATTATTCTAAAATCAAAGCCAGACCCAATAAAACTGGATAAAGATTATGAGAGTGCTCAATGGTTCCTAGGGAACTTACTTTGAAGTGTACAAATTGACTATCCTTTTTTGACGTTTTGTTTGTTCGTTTAGCTGAAGAAAGGGGAATATCCAACCAATCCAGGTTTTTTTGCTATTAACCGTATCCGATATTCATTTGTTAAAATTTCAGATGTACGTTCATAAAAAGGCCCTACAAATCGAATAATGTATGTATAACTTAAACCAATTGTAACGTGATTATAACTACAGTTTCATTGCAGCTCAGTCTCGTGTTGTTTTATTTTTATAAATTTATAAAAAAAATGTTAGTAAGCTCACAAACCTCAAATACTTAGTTACTGAACTAATAACATCATTATGAATGGATTTTTTTTCTTTTTATATTTGCATCACGAATATTTTTGCCCCCTTATTTCCAATTATTATTTTTCATATCATAAATTTTAGTTAATTGCGTTATAATTCGCTAGTATTGTTAGCACATTTATTTTCGTATATATGGTACAAGAAATCAAAAACGTTTGGGGTGGTCCGATACTTCAATGTATAAGAGTATGATCTACTTGAAAAATGATTATTAAATTATTCTAAAATCAAAGCCAGACCCAATAAAACTGGATAAAGATTATGAGAGTGCTCAATGGTTCCTAGGGAACTTACTTTGAAGTGTACAAATTGACTATCTTTTTTGACGTTTTGTTTGTTCGTTTAGCTGAAGAAAGGGGAATATCCAACCAATCCAGGTTTTTTTGCTATTAACCGTATCCGATATTCATTTGTTAAACTTTCAGATGTACGTTCAAAAAAAACTCTACAAATCTAATAATGTATGTATAACTTAAACCAATTGTAACGTGATTATAACTACAGTTTCATTGCAGCTCAGTCTCGTGTTGTTTTATTTTTATAAATTTATTAAAAAAATGTTAGTAAGCTCACAAATCTCAAATACTTAGTTACTGAACTAATAACATCATTATGAATGGATTTTTTTTCTTTTTATATTTGCATCACGAATATTTTTGCCCCTTATTTCCAATTATTATTTTTCATATCATAAATTTTAGTTAGTTGCGTAATAATTCGCTAGTATTGTTAGCACATTTATTTTCGTATATATGGTACAAGAAATCAAAAACGTTTGGGGTGGTCCGATACTTCAATGTATAAGAGTATGATCTACTTGAAAAATGATTATTAAATTATTCTAAAATCAAAGCCAGACCCAATAAAACTGGATAAAGATTATGAGAGTGCTCAATGGTTCCTAGGGAACTTACTTTGAAGTGTACAAACTGACTATCTTTTTTGACGTTTCGTTTGTTCGTTTAGCTGAAGAAAGGGAAATATCCAATCAATCCAGGTTTTTTTGCTATTAACCGTATCCGATATTCATTTGTTAAAATTGCGGATGTCCGTTAATAAAAAGGCTATACAATTTCAATAATGTATAACTTTAACCAATTGTAACGTGATTATAACTACAGTTTCATTGCAGCTCAGTCTCGTGTTGTTTTACTTAAAAAAAATGTTAGTAAGCTCACAAATCTCAAATACTTAGTTACTGAACTAATAACATCATTATGAATGGATTTTTTTTCTTTTTATATTTGCATCACGAATATTTTTGCCCCTTATTTCCAATTATTATTTTTCATATCATAAATTTTAGTTAATTGCGTAATAATTCGCTAGTATTGTTAGCACATTTATTTTCGTATATATGGTACAAGAAATCAAAAACGTTTGGGGTGGTCCGATACTTCAATGTATAAGAGTATGATCTACTTGAAAAATGATTATTAAATTATTCTAAAATCAAAGCCAGACCCAATAAAACTGGATAAAGATTACGAGAGTGCTCAATGGTTCCTAGGGAACTTACTTTGAAGTGTACAAATTGACTATCTTTTTTGACGTTTCGTTTGTTCGTTTAGCTGAAGAAAGGGAAATATCCAATCAATCCAGGTTTTTTTGCTATTAACCGTATCCGATATTCATTTGTTAAACTTTCAGATGTACGTTCATAAAAAGGCTCTACAAATCTAATAATGTATGTATAAAATGTTAGTAAGCTCACAAATCTCAAATACTTAGTTACTGAACTAATAACATCATTATGAATGGATTTTTTTTCTTTTTTTATTTGCATCACGAATATTTTTGCCCCTTATTTCCAATTATTATTTTTCATATCATAAATTTTAGTTAGTTGCGTAATAATTCGCTAGTATTGTTAGCACATTTATTTTCGTATATATGGTACAAGAAATCAAAAACGTTTGGGGTGGTCCGATACTTCAATGTATAAGAGTATGATCTACTTGAAAAATGATTATTAAATTATTCTAAAATCAAAGCCAGACCCAATAAAACTGGATAAAGATTATGAGAGTGCTCAATGGTTCCTAGGGAACTTACTTTGAAGTGTACAAATTGACTATCTTTTTGACGTTTTGTTTGTTCGTTTAGCTGAAGAAAGGGGAATATCCAATCAATCCAGGTTTTTTTGCTATTAACCGTATCCGATATTCATTTGTTAAACTTTCAGATGTACGTTCATAAAAAGGCTCTACAAATCTAATAATGTATGTATAAAATGTTAGTAAGCTCACAAATCTCAAATACTTAGTTACTGAACTAATAACATCATTATGAATGGATTTTTTTTCTTTTTTTATTTGCATCACGAATATTTTTGCCCCTTATTTCCAATTATTATTTTTCATATCATAAATTTTAGTTAATTGCGTAATAATTCGCTAGTATTGTTAGCACATTTATTTTCGTATATATGGTACAAGAAATCAAAAACGCTTGGGGTGGTCCGATACTTCAATGTATAAGAGTATGATCTACTTGAAAAATGATTATTAAATTATTCTAAAATCAAAGCCAGACCCAATAAAACTGGATAAAGATTATGAGAGTGCTCAATGGTTCCTAGGGAACTTACTTTGAAGTGTACAAATTGACTATCCTTTTTTGACGTTTTGTTTGTTCGTTTAGCTGAAAAAAGGGAAATATCCAATCAATCCAGGTTTTTTTGCTATTAACCGTATCCGATATTCATTTGTTAAACTTTCAGATGTACGTTCATAAAAAGGCTCTACAAATCTAATAATGTATGTATAAAATGTTAGTAAGCTCACAAATCTCAAATACTTAGTTACTGAACTAATAACATCATTATGAATGGATTTTTTTTCTTTTTTTATTTGCATCACGAATATTTTTGCCCCTTATTTCCAATTATTATTTTTCATATCATAAATTTTAGTTAGTTGCGTAATAATTCGCTAGTATTGTTAGCACATTTATTTTCGTATATATGGTACAAGAAATCAAAAACGTTTGGGGTGGTCCGATACTTCAATGTATAAGAGTATGATCTACTTGAAAAATGATTATTAAATTATTCTAAAATCAAAGCCAGACCCAATAAAACTGGATAAAGATTATGAGAGTGCTCAATGGTTCCTAGGGAACTTACTTTGAAGTGTACAAATTGACTATCTTTTTTGACGTTTTGTTTGTTCGTTTAGCTGAAGAAAGGGGAATATCCAACCAATCCAGGTTTTTTTGCTATTAACCGTATTCGATATTCATTTGTTAAAATTGCGGATGGTTGTTAATAAAAAGGCTATACAATTTCAATAATGTATAACTTTAACCAATTGTAACGTGATTATAACTACAGTTTCATTGCAGCTCAGTCTCGTGTTGTTTTATTTAAAAAAAATGTTAGTAAGCTCACAAATCTCAAATACTTAGTTACTGAACTAATAACATCATTATGAATGGATTTTTTTTCTTTTTATATTTGCATCACGAATATTTTTGCCCCTTATTTCCAATTATTATTTTTCATAATTATCATTAATTTTAGTTAGTTGCGTTATAATTCGCTAGTATTGTTAGCACATTTATTTTCGTATATATGGTACAAGAAATCAAAAACGTTTGGGGTGGTCCGATACTTCAATGTATAAGAGTATGATCTACTTGAAAAATGATTATTAAATTATTCTAAAATCAAAGCCAGACCCAATAAAACTGGATAAAGATTATGAGAGTGCTCATCAATGGTTCCTAGGGAACTTACTTTGAAGTGTACAAATTGACTATCCTTTTTTGACGTTTTGTTTGTTCGTTTAGCTGAAAAAAGGGAAATATCCAATCAATCCAGGTTTTTTTGCTATTAACCGTATCCGATATTCATTTGTTAAAATTTCAGATGTACGTTCATAAAAAGGCTCTACAAATCTAATAACGTATTTATAACTTAAACCAATTGTAACGTGATTATAACTACAGTTTCATTGCAGCTCAGTCTCGTATTATTTTATTTTTATAAATTTATAAAAAAAAAATGTTAGTAAGCTCACAAATCTCAAATTCTTAGTTACTGAACTAATAACATCATTATGAATGGATTTTTTTCTTTTTTTATTTGCATCACGAATATTTTTGCCCCTTATTTCCAATTATTATTTTTCATATCATAAATTTTAGTTAGTTGCGTTATAATTAGCTAGAATTGTTAGGACATTTATTTTCGTATATATGGTACAAGAAATCAAAAACGTTTGGGGTGGTCCGATACTTCAGTGTACAAGAAGTATGATCTACTTGAAAAATGATTATTAAATTATTCTAAATCAAAGTCAGAGGCAATAAAGCTGGATAAAGATTACGAGAGTGCTCAATGGTTTCCTATGGAACTTACTTTGAAGTGTACAAATTGACTATCCTTTTTTGACGTTTTGTTTGTTCGTTTAGCTGGAAAAAGGGAAATATCCAATCAATCCAGGTTTTTTTGCTATTAACCGTATCCGATATTCATTTATTAAAATTTCGGATGTCCGTTCATAAAAAGGCTCTACAAATCGAATAATGTATAACTTAAACCAATTGTAACATGATTATAACTAGAATTTCATTGCAGCTCAGTCTCGTGTTGTTTTATTGTTATAAATTTATAAAAAAAAATGTTAGTCATTTATTGTTAAATAAATAATTAACTAACTGTTTACTTAAGTTTCCATATTTTTGTGGTAAATGCTGTGTTATACTGTAAATGTCGTAGATTAATATTACTGCTACAAGATATTGGTTTACCAGGTTTTAATTGCTTCTACTAAATCAAAAGCTAAATGTCCACATTTTTTTTTGAAAATTGTAATAGATATTTTAAAGATGCTGGTCAAATGCCTCTCTTTGGGGTGCAGTAATGCATTTGCAACCTAATAGATTTCGAGAAACATTTACGAATACACAAAAATAAAGAAAATGCTAGATTTAGGTGCTACCGAAATTATTTTACTAAATTTAATAATTTTTATTCCTTCGAATCGCATTTATTTCGTAATTCTATAATAAATATTTGTGGCACAATTTTAAACTATAACACAGAAATAGTAAGGCATTATTGCCCGCATACTTTAAGCAAAGAGAAAGTTAACCGCCCTTTTTTCTATAACAAAATTTTCAAAAACTGTAACACTTTCCGCAGCCACAAGTTTCAGAACCACAAGGTTATTAAGAATTTTGAATCGACCTTGATGTCCGAAAATAACTTTGATAGTCATACTCAACCGATAGTTTCAACCATGCTACAAAATTTAGAAGCTCAGCCATCGGTAAATGTTAAAACACTTGGAAAATTTGGTTTAGAAATGTAAAAGTAAATATATTGTACCTGGTTCCTGGTAACATAAATTACATTTTTGAAACGTTCCTTGGCAGCCAGCTTTGGCTTGGTTGACTGATAGTGGTGACCTTTGCTGCCGGGTCATTGTACAGTGGGTTCTTATAGGTGATATTCGTTTGATTTTTTTTTTATTACTTCTGATGCTTATAAAAATTAATGGACTGTACTATACATAACATATTCTACAGATTTTATTGGTTTCAGTGTATAAAGTTAGACGGCATTAATTTCATTTTAATTTGGGGGCAGTGAATTTGTTTGTAACTCCTCTAAAGAAACCTATTATGCAAACATTGCCGTGTGGTTACCGCAAAGGTTTCAATGGCTGTTATTTGTTGTGCAGTTCTACTTAACAGGAGAATGCATCAACTAGGCGACTGTATTGAAAACTTGTAATTGCGACTATAATTTATTGCAGAGATAAAGTTTTCCGGTAGAAAAATAACTTATCGTTTCCGATAAATCTCTTCGTGTGCGTCGAACTATTATTGTTGAAGAAATAAAATGAAAAATACGATTAATGACAATTACTTGCAATCATAGCTTTAATAAGCACCTATATGTCTCTTTATATACAAATTTCTTTTGCAATTAAATTAAAACTAAAAAGAAAGAAGTCGGGTTTTCCAAAATATGAATAACTTTTGTAATTTAAAAAGTTTACTTTCCAATTAGAAAAGTTTTTCGACACTTGTAAAATAATTTCAACATAATTTTAGAATAAAAAATTAAAAATATAACTCCTCGGTTAAAACAAATCATAATTTAGTATTTTCGTTGCATTCAAATATATTTGTTTATTATTATCTATACGAAAGCTTACTTTGCCTTTGACTAATTATCAGAACAAAAACTGCTCTAGAAAATGTACTAATATTCATTCATACTCTCAAAGCAGAGAAATTAATTCCAATATGTACAACCAAAAAAAAGTGTTAAAAAATTTTAAGAAGTCATCCTGAAGAATAAGAAAACCCAAAATTTAACCATAAAACATCTGTGGTTTTCACCGTTATTTTCACTCCGAAATGTTTTCAGGTCTTCCCGAGCGTTAAATTTCTTCTGAAGAAACTCCAAAAACTACTTATTATATGGTAGGATATTCCTTATCCCTCATCCGCCTTTAATCGCAAAGCCTTTAAAGCCCGTAAAATTTTATCAGATGTATAAAGCAAATGTTTCGCCCAAGAACGTTCTTCCGGCTACGGTTCATTCAGCGCGGCTGGTGTTTTGACTTAAATATGTTAATAAATTATTTTATGATAAAGATGTCACTTACAATGTCTGACGGTAAGTATTGCTTTCTGCGTGTCTTCCATAGAGACCGGCCGTTTTATTAAAATGCCGTTTATCAAGGGTATTAAGATCAAAATATATTATCCTATACGTACTACCCAAGAAGGTTAGCCAAACAGTATTAATTTGTTATGTTAGTTTGTGTGGGTGCCGAAAGCCAATAAGCGCTTATAGCATCGTGTTTAATAAATAAAATATTGATGGTTTAATTAAATGGCGTAATCGGTACATTTTATGTAATTTATATAATATAAAAGTTTTTTAACGCCGCCAATGGTTTTATACTTGAATTTTTCTACAGAAGAAACTAACAAGAAGTACTCAAATCCTTTGCTAAAATTATTACAGTTTTTAAGTCTTAACCAATGTTCTTACTTATTGTTAGGGTTTACAATTATATAAAAGTAAACAAATCTTATAGTAGAAAGTGGTGACATCTAGGATTTAAAATATGGCATAATTAATTTTTTTTTAATTATTTATCTAAAGTTTAGTTTACTTCTCTACTTTGATGCCCTTTGCAAGTGCTTGTTGTATCTAACGCGGTTCACCCAGGGCCTAGATTCTGATCAAGTGACAAATGACAATTTTTTGTGACTTTGTACTAAAATTTTAACTGCTATAAAATGACAATATACATAGTTGTGAGTTCTAAAATGTGATTCTGATGAAGTGACTTTTTCAAAATGTCACAAGAAAAAAAATGACAAATTAAACAAAATTGTCATTGATTTGGTTTTCCGTGACAAAAGTCAGCTGCATTTTTAAATAAAATTTGTGTGAGTATATTTTGTTAATTTTTAATAATTCTTGTTATAAATTTTAATTGTTTATATTTTAATTAAAATAAAACAATATTTTATCTATTTATATATAAAAATATATATATATATATATATATATATATATATATATATATATATATATATATATATATATATATATATATACTATAGTATATAATGTGTCTGTAGGTTGTAATATCATTAAAATTAACCTTAAAATATAACTGCGGTAAACTAGAAATGCAACTGCTGTAAACTGCTGTTAATGTCATAACTCATTTCATCAGAATCGAAAATTTTCCGTGACAATATTTTGTACTAATAACCAAATGTGACGAAAAATTGTCATTTCATCAAAATCTACCCCAAGGAATGCAACATAGTAGGCATGATATGATTTATTTTGTAAATTGTCTACAAGTTTTTCGCAATTCTAACTTTTTGACGGATTTTGTTATTAATTACCAGTTCATAATTACATGTTAAATATTATTAAGAAATATTTTTGAGTTTAAAATTAATCTTTAAACTTCATTTTTGTTTTGTTGATTTTGATTAAGAGAATCATTTGGGAATAAAAAGGAGAGCACTGACCTTTTGTCGGTCTTAGGGCAACAAGCCTTCTTTATCTTCGTGTGCCTCAAAATAATGTATTGTATGTTCTCAGAAACTGGCTTACATAAAATATTCGGGTTATCAATATATTTGTCTTATACTTTTCAAGTAAAAAGTGCTTCCTATTATTGATAAGCCAATTTATATTTTTTTTTATATAAAGCGAAAATATTTTGAATTTGCCGGTCAGTCTGTACAATGTCTAGGTAAAATAATTTTAAATAATTTGTATCACTATACTAAAATTTATTTTCATTATAGTTATAAAATATATAAATCCCAAACAATTATTTTTTGTTGAAAGCTAATAAAAAAAAAGCACAAATTAAACCAAATCAAAACTAAACAAAAACAACATTTCTTAATACAAAAACAAAGTAAAAAATAAATGAAGTTTTACACTCTTACCAAACAAAAAGAAAATAACAAACGATTAAATTTTGTGTTTCCAAAGATCCGCAATTTCACAACATTTAACTATGTACGAAAACAAAACAAAAATTCCTTTTAAAATTACAAAATTTCGTTTAAATTTGGTAAACGAATCAAGCAAACAAAAAATCGTTGTACGTCTGCCTTACTAATTTCGAATTCATCGGATGACTCAAAACAGATATTATATTGTATTATATATAAGGTGTATTGATAAAGGTCGAGACATCGTTGTTTTACCGGATATATTTTGATCGTCACTAACTATTTAACTAAACCATTTATTGAGTTGGTCGTTAAAAATGTTATTCTGAAATATTTAGCAAATAATTCCCAAACGTTTCGTTCCAGGTAAACGTTATACGTAATTCGAATGTCAACTTGACTGCACCGCACAACAACACACAATTGCAACATTAATGTATAATTACCTTAAAAGATTGTTTAGATAAATTTATAATTGTTGTATTCATTTGTTATTTTAATTTACTATACAAAGTTGTACTATCAGATTAAACGACATGAGAAAATTAAAATTTGCCCAGAGACGGTAATTTGTAATTTATTTCTAGAAAACCTAAATATTATGGATTTTCTTTGCACAACCAATATATCGTTTTAAAATTCAGGTAAGCCTTCATAACCAGACTACTGCAAAGAAATTAGCACACTACGTATACGTATATGGTCTACGTATGTATGTACGTATAGCTCCAACAGTATACGCTTTTAAAGCATATAGGAAACGCGAAAGGGCTAGTTATATAAATGAAAACGAAACGGGCTGAAACGAAAGACGAAAGAGTCATTATTATTATTATTATTATTGGAGGGCCATGCGGGCGATCAGCCACCTCGCACTGCGACCTAAAAGATCTATTGTGCTGGACCCTGCTTAGTTATCCATTCAGTTAATATTCAGGTTCTTAATGAACCTGACAATACTGCCTCCCGGAACGTGATAGATCTAGAGTAGTAGATAGATTTAGTGTATAGATTGCACACATGTAGGAATTGTTCCACCGCTGAAAGACAATCAGGAGTAGCCCGAACATGTCTATGTGAACAGAAAACATTACCATTCAATAAATGTGCAATTGGTAAAATTATTATATGCGACACAGATTTGAAAACCCTTAAGGTAAACTCCAAATATCCTGGCTCTACATATGACAGCTTCATTTGGAACAATTCAAAGGTGCTTCCTCTGATGCAAGAGTTACACGAGAGATAACTATGGAATTACTGTTTGTTAGGTAAATATTTTAAGTTTTATTATTTACGTCCTTGGAAGATTACGTCCAAAGACGATTCCTCGCAGAGTCTCTACGCGGCTCAATTGCTTGCTAAAACATCGTGTGTTATATGCTACTTCTAAAATTATAAACATGTTGGGTTTTTCAAAACCTGTGCATAACAAATAAATTAGACAACGTTCCACCCGAGGTAAACGACGATTTATTGGACGAGATGATTAGCACCGGAAGCGACGAATTAATTAATAATAAACAAATAAATCCTTATGTGAAAGCAGGTACGAGGATTCAACAAACTGTTGTCAACATAAAAAAATTGAAATTGTAATACTTTTAAAATAATTATAATAATTATAATATTACGTTTACGTTCTAGAATTACACAAGACAGTTAGATTTGTTTATACCTATTGTATATAGAAAGTAAGCTTTGTACGGTACACAAGGGGGTGTGAACACAAGATAAATGTTCCTTTTTCCTCCAGAGCATCACTTAATTTGATCAATTGGGCCTGATACTTGCAACTGATATTGATGGCTGGCCTGGTTAGGATTATCGTACAAAATCAACTTTGCATCACACATAATGATTTTATGCAAAATATTCTTTCTTTTGTACCAAAAAAGCAAATTCATGCAGATATCAACTCTTCGGTTTTAGTTTTTTTCGGTCAGTTTATTAGGAACCCATTTTCCATCCTTTTGTATTTTCCCCGTTGCATGCAATCGAAGTGATATTGCTTGTTGAGTAACTCCTAATTGTTGTGCAAGCTCTTTTTGAGTTTGACACAATTTTCATCCAGTAAAATTTTAAGTTCCTCGTCTTCAATTTTTTTTACTTCACCTGGACGTGGATCGTCCTCAAGATGCAATTGGGTAAATGTTGCTTATCGACAACCATCTCTTAAAATTTTTAGAAGATTAGAATACAATGGCGTAAATGTTGCTTATCGACAACCATCTCTTAAAATTGATGGACACGGAATGACAGCTTGTAAATAACTGAAACTTATGTCATAAAAACAGCCATGACTAAGCTACGTATATCTGAAATGGCAGGTGATTTGAATGCGATCAAGTATGTTTTTAACCGATGTATTTTAATATCCTCTTCATCCAAATAGATTGATCTTTATATAATCATGATATAAATATGAGGAGAAATGTTTGACAGTTGAAAGCACATGGAACGTGACTTCATTTTGAGTTAAATTGGATAGTTTTTTGCGAATTGGTTTTGGTTCATAAGAATATTTTTAGGTTTTGGACATGGAAATAAGATTCAATGACTGTACAGATATAAAAAACACAAATCTCAACCAAATGGACTCAACGTTGCAATATATATAACTCGAAATGACGTCAAAAAAAGGAAACATGGTGACAGGTCAATTGTTTGGAACATATGTAACTCTGTAAATATTTATATTATATTACATAATAACAATGCCGATTATCTTTTGCAATCGCAACACAGGGTGATCAAAAAGGAAAATCCCTACATACATTTAAGGGGTTATATACAGTTGTAGCAGGTGAAATGACGACATTTTCTCGATTTTTTTTTCGACAGCATACTTGTTAAGACAGGCTTGTTAAATTTTTTTCATGTATATTATAGTTTAGCGGCAGAACGAAAAATTTGTCAAAATTTAAATTTTTAAAAAAATGGCGACAGTTTTAGCAAAAAGTTTATTTTGGAAGATTGAAATTTTCGATTTTTTTGCTCAAAAAATGTTTTTTTTTAAAAAAATCCTTCGGTTGGCAACTAGCTATTATCATAATAAGTAATTAGTAGAAATTTGGTGTTGATCGGATTGATAGTTTTTTAGTAATCGTCTCCACCGCGAAGGTTCTTTCAATAAAACACGATTCTGAGATAGTCGCGTTTAAATTTACGCTAGTTAAGTTTTTAAATAAATATTTATTATGCTGTCAAAAAAAAAATCGAGAAAATGGGGTCATTTCGTCCGCAAAAACTGTATTTAACCAGAGTCTTCTAGAGTATAGAGCCATAATCAAAATGACGTATTTTTTAGAAGCTTATTAGCAGTATAACTTTTCACTGATTTAGATAGAAATCCATAGTAAAACTGGTGTTTTTAGCCTCAAGTTTTTGAATGAAAAAAGGAAAAATATTATAAAACGTTTATATAAATGTTTTCTACATATCTCTAATAACAATATATAAGAAGGTTATATTGTTATTGAATAAATATTAATTGCAGAAATAATAAAATTAAATTATTTCTAAAATATATTTTTCGAACTTTCATTTTGAAAAATACATCAAAGTTGGCTCTAACGAATTAAAATAATACTTGCTAAATTTATCTATAGTTTTACTAGTGTACTTAAGATGTCTAAAATGTTAACAGAAAAATACGAAAAAAAGTTATTTAATCACAAAATTATCACACGTTCCTATATTTTGCGAATTTGTTTTGCTTTTCCTACAATTTTAGAACATGAAATTTCCCCAGGTGGCAATTTTTGGTACAATTTTACCAAATTTTTATTTGCCATCTATAGCTGGGTGCCTCAGAAGACTTTTCAAATTTTGAAGCTTCCGCTATTTCCTCATAGATGCTAGATGAAAAGTCAATTTACGAGATTACTTTCCGACGAATTTTCAATTTGTATGAAGTACTGTTTAAAACATATGGTATGCGTAGTATATAAATGTAATTGAAAAACAAAAAAATTTCAATTCTAGTGATTTTAAAAAAATCGCCCGCCATCGGTTTTCATTATTCCAAATGCATTTTCCACAATGCTTCGTGCTTTGCTATGCATAACGTTAAATTTTTTGTGTGATAATAGCTACCGCGTCTAATAAACATTTGTATTCACTATCACCTAATAGAAAAAATCCATGTGGTGGGAATGTTTTTAGCGATATAATTGACTATTCCGTAGGGCTCTTTGGTCATGTACAGAACCCGAGTATCCACAACAAATATTAATAAATTTACCAGAACTGTCGCTTACTGCCACTAAATTAATGCTGTAATCACGTTTACGATTCATATATTGACTGTGTAACGCAGTCGGTACAACAATTTTTATGTGACATCCATCGATAACACCTAACGCTTTCGAAAATATCGAAGCGGCCGATCGTCGATTAAATTGTTCGCCAATAAGACTATATAAATCTAAGCTTGGCAATTTTACTACCTTTGGTGCGAGCTTTACAAACATATCAAGAATTTTGTGAACAGTTGTTCTCACAGAATATCTTGATATATTGAAACTTATACCAGTGCCCCTATAGTCCGCTCCACTGGCCAGCCAATATAGAAATACAAAAACACGAAATTTTATTTCAAATTTGAAACCTTTAAAAGTTTGATGTTGAGCGAATAGACAATCATTAGCAAATACTATATGTACTACTATATAGTATATGATTGTAAATTTCAGTTTTGTTATAGTTTCTTGTAATAAATAAACAAATAAAATAAAAATTTTAATATAACAAACCTTCACATATTAAATAAATTAAATATTTTGAGTTGTTTATAAATTTGAATAACATTTTAAAAGTTTAGTTGCGGGTATAAGGCACAATTGAATACTTTTAGCCTAAGGACATCTATTTAAATATTGCCAGAATTACTGGGTCTCACAAAAGTTTAGTTTGAAAAGTCTTCTGAGGCACACAGCATATGTAATGTATATTGACTTAATGACCAAACGAATTGTAGTAAGCTTTTATTTCAATTTGACCAGATTGCTGTTATTAAGAAATTTTTATTAAATTTTGGTTTAAATAAATCAATTATTACAAGAAAATGGAACCGATTTACTTAAACGACATTCATATGTGTTGAAATTCAAACATTTATGAAAGTATTTCAGAAATTATAATTAAGAATTTGTAACGTTTTCATTTAAAAATTTGTCTTAGAAAAAAAAGTGATTTCCCATATGTTTTGTGTGTTTTATTATGAAAAGTTTGGTTTTTTCCTCGTTTGTAATCCCCTTATAAAAGCTTGGTTTTTTAGAGTATTGCTTTATATAATCAAGGTTGCTTTGATATAACCCCTTAACAGCCAAACCATAAGATTGCGACACGCACATCTACTAGAAAAGGTGCTGAAAAAGTTACGTGGAATTCCAATTGGTTTTTATTTGTGTTTATATTTCAAATAAGAATGTTTGAAATAAAACATGACTACTAGTGTCCTACCATACAAAATTAAATTAAATTCGATCGAAATTTTATTTATTTACCCAAAAGAAACCTAGTAAGTCAAGACAATTATTTTCTTATGTCAACATTTGTAACAATTTTTTATGACCACATGTTGTATTTGTTGTGCTTTTATGATTAAATATGTTTCCACATGTAATTTTCGAAAATAACTGTTATCCATTTTGGTACGTTTTTACGCAGGATATAACCACAGAATATATATAAACAGAACAATATCTTCTATTGCGCTTTAATCCTAAGTTTGTGAACAAATATTTAAAATATGATTTAGAAGAGATAGAAAAACAATTTTGTATGGAATCAATGAAACAAAACCAAAATACAAAAATGTTTGTACCCACCTCTTTGTTTTGACAATAAAAATCAGTACAATTTTAAAAGGAAAGGGAAATCTTTACACTTTGTAATGTGTTTAAAAGAGATAGACGTTCATAAATAATTTTTGATTTTGGTCTAGTTAGCTTTGCGAAACTTTAAAATCAAATCAAAAAATAAACAAAGGACCACTTATTGTTTTTGATAACGAGATACAAAATTATACAAATAAAGGTGCTATTCCATGAGAAAATTTTACTGAACAGTAAAATTAAAGCAAGAAAAAAATATATATTTGCTAGATGGCGGAATGAAACAAAACATCGAATCAGTAAAAAAATATTTGTGTCTGTAGTTGTGACACTCCTCTAAAAAGTATCAAATCGAGAACTTTTTATAGGAGTGTCACTAACACACGTACATAAAATTTGTATATGATAGAAAATAATTCTCGCACACACTAATAATTTTAATAGGAGAACAATTTTATGGTGGAGATATTTTTTAATTTTTTATTCTGTGACGGAAATTGTTCGAAAAAATGAAATTCTGATATGAGTAATAATAATATTTAATTTTTTAGATAATTTAGAGACGAATAAAATATCGAATAATACTAAATACATAATTTTTTTAGCAATTATTGGTTATGTTTGGTTTAATGTCAAATTTCCCCTTAAAACTTTTGCTATAAAAAAATAAAAATAAAACAAACCTTGTCTTTGTCTATTATATGGCGTTTGATTTTTATTTTCTCTTTTTGGCGTATTTTACTATTCAGTAAAATTTTCCCATGGAATAGCACCTTAAAAGAGAAATGATACATAAACACATACCCAACCTTATTCAAGTTTTGTTTTTGTCTTTATTATTTGTTTGATATGATTTGGTATCCCGTTATCGAAAACAATAAGAGGTCCTTTGTTTATTTTTTGATTTGATTTTAAAGTTTCGCAAATCTAACTAGACCAAAATCAAAAATTATTTATGAACGTCTATCTCTTTTAAACACATTACAAAGTGTAAAGATTTCCCTTTCCTTTTAAAATTGTACTGATTTTTATTGATCAAAACAAAGAGGTGGGTACAAAATTTTTTGTATTTTGGTTTTGTTTCATTGATTCCATACAAAATTGTTTTTCTATCTCTTCTAAATCATATTTTAAATATTTGTTCACAAACTTAGGATTAAAGCGCAATAGAAGATATTGTTCTGTTTATATATATTCTGTGATATAACCTCAAAAAATTAAACAAATGTCATCAACCATGGTTTTGATCGATCTTTCTTGTTTTTTTTTTAATTGTAGATATTAATGAATTTAAAGTAAACAAACTCGCCTGGCCATGGATTAATCTCGTCGTCAATGTTAATATTGCAAAAAACAAATGTTTTTAATAAACTTGTGGATGCAATTTTCACCTTCACAAAGGTGAATACACTTGTATTTTTAGACATATTTTTGTTTGTTAAAACATAACTGAAAACACAACATGCGGATCGACCTTAAGACATTATTTAATTCAATTGACGATTGGAACAGTAGAAAATGCGATACCTTTCCCACCCAGTACCTTGTCCATAAGAAACACATAGAAAATGTAACTATCGGAAATAAAACAAACTGTTGTACACACCAACAAAATTGTGCCAGTCCAATCGTCAATAGGATATATCTGTTTTTCTTTGAGGGTCGCACAAAAGTTCAAAATTTGGTTTTTACCTATCTACATACACGAATATACCAAAAATACAAAAAGGGTAGTCGATTTTATACACTTCAAAAGTTAGTTCTTAACTAGGGAACCGTTTATTTTATTTATTAAACTTTTCAGTTAAATTATTTTCTGGCTTGATTTTTAACAATCATTGATTAATCATATTAATATGATAGCCTGTAAAGTAGACCATACTCTTGTACATTGAAGTCTCTGACCACCCCGCAACATGTTGATTTTATATCGTATATATACAAACAAAATTGTTCGAGTAGTACTAGTGAATTATAGTAAACGTAAATAAAAATAAACGAGATACATAATAAATTCGAATATGAAATGGGAGTTTTTGTAGTGCAGAAATTTTTTTCATTCATCAAAAGTAAAAAGGGCACCAATACTATTTAATTTTATTGTTATATTGTTTGTAGAAATATAGACTCGACCGTATTGCACCTTTTTCTTTATGATAATCCTAACAAACAACAATAAAAAATGTATACGTTCATATCTTTTTGGTTGAGATACGCTTTGTTTTTAGTGTGTTTGGACCATTTATTTTGATAGTGGTGGAAAATCAATAAATGAAGAAGAAGTATATGGGATTTTGAATTTTGTTATTTTTTACATAAGAATTAGGAATTTATTTTATTTTATTTTAATTAAACAATTACCGTTATCATCAACTCTATTTTTTGGAAAAGATAAACGGTCCATTTGATTCGGAATGTTGTGAATTATTCATTTACGAATTAAATTTGTTCACGAATGTTATATGCCAAAATTTACCTCGACTTAAATCTCGAAACTTATTATTTTTGTATTTACCTATCGGTACAGCCTATCTGTATAGGAATTATTTCCAATTAAAAAAGACACGTTTACACCTCCTTAAATGAAGATTGCTACTTTATGTTCTTGATATTATTAGTGCTAGCCATATATTGATTCTTATGCAACCATTTTCCATTTAGGAGTATCAAATATCGATAATATTTGAATTGGTTTTGAACTGACTCTTCATTGTCATGATAAATCTTTGAAAGTGAGGGGAAATATCTTAGTTGTTACGCCAAATTATATATCTTATGTGGCCTTGTGACATAATATTAATAATTTGGTACATGTACAGCTAGTGGTACACCACCAGTCAGCCGCAAAGCTAACGCTAACGAATTCTAAATTTAATTTATAAACTAAAGGCTTAAAATTAGGAAATTTTCATCAGAATTTCAGTTAATTGTGAAATTTGTTATAAAAATTTGTTGTTTAATTTGACCGTTGTAGCTATCTGGAATAACAAATGAAACGAAAACAACACAACATTATCCACAGGGAACTTATTGTAAACCAATTCAATCATAATAAAATTTTGATTTATAGAAACTGGTTGCAAGAATACAAAAGAAGCAATTAAATAACAACCTATTACTAATACTGATGAGTGATGAGTAAATATAAAAATAATACATTTCGGCATTTAAGTCCGTGAACAATTAGCCAGATAATATAATATATAACTCATACCACAGGAAAACCCAAAAACCAATTCAAAAAAAATGTATCTCAAGCTCAACCAAAAAAAAAAGTGTAGTGTGTGTGTGTAAACATTTTTTTCTCAAGGATTAAGTATCTCACAGAAAAAAAAGTAATACCGATATTTCTACGTATGACAATAAAATCAAATAATAATGGTACCCTATTTACTTCTCAAGAATGAAAAAAATATTTGCACACGGATACTCCCATTTCAAATTTGAATTTATTATGTCTCTCGTTTCTTTTTAATTACGTTTAGTATAATTCACTAGTACTACTCAAACAATCATGTTTGTATATATACAACAAATAATCAATCTGTTGTGGGGTGGTCTGAGACTTCAATGTACAAGAGTATGGTCTACTTTACAGACTGTCATATTAAAATGATTAAATAATGATTATCAAAATCAAGCCAGAGAAAATATTAAAACTGTAAAGTTTAATAAATAAAGTAAATGGTTCCTAGGAACTAACTTTGAAGTGTACAAATCGACCATCCTTTTTGTTGTATTTTTGTCCTGTTCTCGTGTTGGTAAAAATTATCAGTTTTCATAACTTTACAATTACTTCACAAGTTTATTTTAGTCAAATTTTGGCTATTAACTGTAAGTTGTTGTCCAACCGTTGTATTATTAATAAAAAAATAATAATTAAAAGTACAATGGGAGCAAGTGCAAATGTCAATCTCAATAAGCTAAACCATGCTTTATTAAAATGTGCAGAATTACTGACAAAACTGTATTTGAACATTGTAAGGTGCTAATGATTTAAATTGTAGCAATGCTCTCTTTGCAGTAGCAAATACGTTCGAAATATAATCTAAAAACTCCATGAACTCTACCAGATAGTTCGGCTAAAACGACACCGAGCAACATGCAGCAGCCAAATGTACCTTTTTCATCCATAATAGGAACCATTAGCTGTTTGACTGAACCTCCTTCAGTCGCAAATTCAAAAAGAATTCCAGTCAGAAAAGATTTTTAGTTTTTTTGATTTAACTACCGTCTGAAAAAGCACTTCAGTTTAAAATTATTTTGACTAAATTACCTTCTAATTTTTGCCCGAAACTTCTTGCTTTTTTTTGACTGAACTGATTTTTACTGGGGCCTCGTGTTAGTCTGCGAAGGCATTTCAGTAAAAAAAAACAAACCAAATAAAATATATTCCAGTCTAAAAACTTGTGACTGAAATACCTTTCATGAAGGATTTTCAATCCAAATACATAAAGGGCATTTCAGTCAAACAGTTTTCTGATCAAAACACCTTTATTTTAGACTAAAGTTCCGTTTTAAAATGAGTTTTAGTCATAATATGCTTTTCGTTTCTTGACCGAAATGTTTAGACTGGAATTCCTGGAGCGTGTTAATATCTTTCTAAATTTAAACCAAATAAGGTTTTCGTTTTAAACTCAAACTATTATTGTTTGACAAGCAGCTTTGGCGTTAATTTGCAAAGGTCGTCGGTTCGGTCTATGGTATCCAGCACCGACTATCGAATACTCGGATATTTTGGTTCTTTTTCGAATACTCTATCACTGGGGTAATTTGATCGACTACCCACCCGGATAATTGATTCCAACGAAAAAACTAATAAAAGTAGATATTTATGAATACAATTTGAAAAAAATTTTAAAAATTTATTGAATTATGATAACGTTTGTTTCTGACGGTAAGGTTTCGTCTAGAGTGAGGCGAGAACCGATTTTTAAAGAATTGAAAAAATCGCTTAGGCTATCACGCTCACAATGCAGGGCTTCATTTAGAGGGCCGGATTTAGCATTTTTCCGCGCATAGGCCAATTGAGAATTTGCTACCCTCCTCTTAAATTAAAGCGATATGTTCGAGGGTATAGTGAAATATTAGCTCCGTTTTCCTTCTTTTAGCCCCCAGGCCAAGAGTCAAGTTGTTCTTGTTAGATATTTATTGCCTTCCCTTAATTTCCGAGAAACTTGCCGCCCTAGGCCTGGGCCGATAATTCCTATAGGTGAATCTGCTTGTGTACTGTGGAAGCAGTCGTTGGTTTTGAACTTTTGGTTACTTTTTAGATTTTTTTTGAAGTTTTATTCTTTAATTTTTATTAAATATTTTAAGTATACTTATTATCAAAACTCTTCACTTACATTTTCCAGTACTGTCAAATGACTGTTTTTTATTTTATCTATTGTCAAATAATTTAGTAGATTTGTACATGAATTTATGAATAGGTGTAAAATAAAATATTTGTAACATAGAGTATTGGAGAAAACTAAAGCACTTAGCACATTTTACTTACTTTTATAATATTTGAATAGTACTAAACACCAGCTTTTATATAAAAACAAAAGCTTAGCTTTCAATTTAAAAAAATTACGACTAAACTACAAAATGAGATTTTGCTTCAATCGTCAGTTGTATAACTAAGATCCATGAAATTACTGAACCAGGTGTATAAACACTTCATAAATTAATTGCTACTACAAGTGCTTCATTTTTAACAATGTCACGAGTAATAAATGTTCCAACCATTTTAAGCAGATATTAATTTACGATTTTTATACCGGTCAAACAGTAAATTTACTTGCTAATAAATGTGGAATCAATCATTTCATTATGTCAAGAATAATAAACAGTTATCCTTCTTCCTGTTCAGAGGAAACTATATATACATCGAATATGGCAGAAAACGAAAAATCGCGTAAATACGCTTAATTCACTGATATACTTAAATGATCCAATTATCTCAGAAAAGGTCCATTAAAATTGAACGTTGGACATTTAAACCTTCAAAGATGAACTTTGAAGATTAAGCTTGGAATGGCATCCGCAGAAAGTAATTGATATTCTAATAGAGTATAAAAACTCGAAGTTTGTTTTTATGTTAAAGAAAAGCTGATGTTTAAAACTTTCAAAATTTTTACAAAAGTCACAAAGTACGAATAAGGACCATTTAGTGCTTTAGTTTTGTCCGACACTGTATGTATAATAAGGCATTCTGCAATTTTCCAGACTGAATAACTATAACAGTTACCTATAGAATACCCATATTCTAAACAATCGCATAAAATCATTTTAAAAAGCAAGCGAAATGGGAATCAAAATGTAAAATATGTGCTACTTATTAATCCAAAGACATGAGCAATACGACAGCAAGATAAATTATTTAAAAACCCATGGCATTTTCTTAAGGAAGAAGACATAGAATGGCCTTGGTAATGATATTGAAACTGGCAGTCAGTTTAGCGATTTTAAATTTTAAGATTTGTTTTAAACATAAATATGCATTTTTCTAATACCCGGTTACCATGGTAACTCCGGTATTAAAATAAACAATACTCGACTACCCGGCTACTTTGAAACTCGAGTAATTTGGATACACTATAGTTTGGTCCTAGGAAGCGGTAGATTTTAATTTTTATTTATTTTTCATGAAAATGAATTGACACTACGGCTACATCCTTACTGGGCCATATTCCAGAACTTTAGCCAAAAATGAATTTAGAATCCCATTTCCACCGCACATATTAAATTTCACTAAAATCGGTTAAGAAATGACTAAAATCCGCATTCTGTTTAGCCACAGTCCAGAACTTCATCAAACAATCATTTTAAAATCCCCATTTCCATAGAAAAGGTGAATAAAACAATATAATCGACGTCGGTCAGCTAAATCGATTGGGTTAAACCAATTTTTTGGCCTTTACAATTCCCAACGAAAATTTCAATGATAAATGTATAACATTCCAAAAATTTTAATTCTGCGATTAAGTGGGTTAATTAAGAAATAAAATTTGTTCTGATAAGTATAATTTGCAAAAGGCTAAGTTTGAATTGTAAAAAGTTCAATTTGAAGTATAAAACCTGTATAAACTGTATCTATAGTCGTTCAGTTGATCTGGATTATGATATGGTTCCTTTTGAATGAAAAAGTTGCATTTGGCTGCTGCGTGTTGATCGGTGTCATATTCAATGCGCAACGCCCTACAATTTAAGTCATTATTAAATCAATATTGCACTTTTTAATATAAGTATAGTTTAGCCTATTGAATGGTTGGACAACAACTTACCATTAACAGCCAAAATTTGAATAAAATAAACTTGTGAAGTTATTAAAAAGTGATAATTTTACCAACACGAGAACGAGACAAAAATACAAAAAGGATAGTCGATTTGTAACACTTCAAAGTTAGTTCTTAGGAACCATTTAATTGATTAAACTTTACATTTAATTATTAAACTTTAACATTTAATTATTAAACTTTACATTTAATTATTAAACTTTTTACATTTAATATTTTCTTGATTGATTAACAATCATTAATTTATCATTTTAATATGATAGCCTGTAAAGTAGACCATACTCTTGTACATTGAAGTCTCGGACCACCCCACAACAAATTGATTATTTGTTGTATATATACAAACATGATTGTTCGAGTAGTACTAGTGAATTATACTAAACGTAATTAAAAAGAAACGAGAGACATAAACAATTCAAATATGAAATGGGAGTATCCGTAGTGCAGATTTTTTTTTCATTCTTGATAAGTAAATAGGATACCAATACTATTTCATTTTATTGTCATAGTATACGTAGAAATATGGAGCGTATTGCACCTTTTTTTTATGATAATCTTTAAGAGAAAAACAAAGTATACACACATATCGTTTTGCTTGGGACACGATTTTTTCGATTTGATTTGGGTAAAAAGTTAAATTTTCTTCACTTTTTAATCGTCTTGGTGTTTCAAATGAAATTGGCTAACATTGTGACGTTTACGTTTTTTGATTTTTGTTTTGCGTAGTGAAAATCGAAATATCAAGCTACAAATTTTTAAACTGGTCCGTGGACCAGTTACAAGTTTTGTAGTGAATAAAATGCCAAAAATTTATCTTTTTAACATTTTATGCGGTTTTTTATTCGTTTGACAGCCTCCTTCTACGCCAAAGATAATTGTTGCATTTTATTTGGTGTATGGGGCTTTGTCACATAATATTGGTAATTTTGTACACCACATGTCAGCTGCAGAGCTATCTTTGATACCGCAACCTTTTTGGTAATTTCGTAACAAAACAACTTGACGGCGAGAAACTTTTTAGTAATTTTTGAAAAAAGATAAGGAAAAATTTAATCCTTCGAGTTCCTCTGTTGGGAAATTATCGAGTATGCGGCATGAATTCTAATTTATTTTTGTTAATAGTTGACACAAATTAACGTAAACAAAGCATACAACGATATATACTTTATTTATTTATTATTGGAGATTTCTATCAACTATAGACGGCATCGGTTTCTATTTAAAGGGGTAAGCCAGCGAATCAATAAGAATCCTTAAAAAATTTGACGAAATTACTGCCTTACAGAATATTTGACATATTTGATATATCATTCTGACATATCATTAAGTTTGTGCGATTATTTAGTATTTCCATCTACAAGTTCCTTGAAATACAAAGACGTGCAGCTCTTTTTTGAGCCATACGGAAGTTACTTTCCTTCCATCTCTTTTTTTAATTGGGGTAGCACCGCTGCGATAAAATGCTGTTTACAGATTCTGTCCACCTGAGATCGACCAATGTTTAAAACGTTTAAAAAATACTTTTTAACCCACTGACAATAAATGCTTTTTTCACGATCGAATAAATTGGTTTCCATGTTTATCACTAAAACTGCATTAACTCGACAAGGGGTTTTCATACAGAAATTTCAATTCACTCATAGCCCGCTATACGAAGGCCCTTTATACGGAATTTCGCTATAACAGAACCTATAATTTATATACCCTTTTCGCTATAAAGAAGGAAAAATTCGTTGTAGGGAATTTTTTTTTCTTTTTTTTGAATAAATTAAAATTCGGGAAAAAACCAATTTGGTCAAAACTGTGTTTTTATTATGTACATACATATATGAAATTCTCATTCTTTTATGTTTTCTGGTTCAAGTAGACGTGTGGTCAGGTGACTTAGATTATATCCCGTGATAGCGAAAAATTTAAAATTTGCTTTTGACGAATACTGAAGTAAAAAATTGAATCCTTTCAGATAATTAGTTATTCAGAAGACCTCTACAAAATTCAATACCCTCATTGTTTTATCAAGCTTTAGTGTTATAAGTGTATTATGTTGCGAATAGTAGTGTCCTTAACTCAAAAAATGAACAACAAATAAATTTTTGTTGTTGCTGTCAAAATAAGTAAGTGAAATCAATTCGAATGATTTTACTTACATATTTAAGATGACGTCGAATAAATCGGTTTCGAAAACAGCCTTAGTGCTTATTGTACAATATCGTATCAAACCGTTCGCCAAAAAATGAAATAATTAAGTTTTTAACTGTATGCTTACTTACCTTAATAAATTAATTTTGCTCATTTGTTCATACCTAACAATGCCATGAAAGCAGATATCTGGTTTAGTGGAGGAAACAGCTCAAAAAAGAAGCTAAAATGCAATTTCTTTGAAAACAAAATTAGATGTTTTACGCCGATTTAAAGCAGAAACTTGTGGAAATTGCAAATGCGCTGGGTCTTGCAACGTCGACGATAGGAACAATCAAGGAAAACCGAGATAAAATTATCAAGCAATCTGAATTAACTGCGCCGTTAAGTGCTCCAAAATTAACTCGCCCAAGGACCGCAATGATGGAGCGCAATAACCAGCGCAACATGCCAATGAATGAACTTATCATTCAGGAAAAGGCTCAGAGCCTATTTGAGGTGTTGATGAAGAATCTAACGAAATTTCTTTTTCTGCTAGTCGAGGCTGGTTCGATCGCTTTAGAAAACAACAAAACTTGGATAACATCAAAATGAGGTGTGAAGCTGCCAGCACTGATACAGAGGCCTCTAATAAATAGCCTTATATTTTGAAAACAATTATTGAAAGAGGAAGGTACCTCCCCGAACTGGTGTTCAACGTCGTCGAGACTGGTTTTTATGGAAAAAGATGCCAGAAAGAACTTTTATATCAAAATAATCAAAAACCGCATCTGGGCATAAAGTGCATAAGGAACGCTTAACCCTGCTACTTGGAGGCAACGCCTCAGGTGACTACAAATTGAAAACCCTCTTAATATATTTGTCGGAAAATCCAAGGACTCTTAAGCGATGTGATAAGCTAGGGTTACCCGTAAGTTGGAAATCCAACAAGAAAGCTTGGATGATAATGTCCATTTTCGAAGACTGGTTTAAAAATAACTTAATTAAAAAAGAAAACTTTTTTATATTAATAAAGAAAAATCTTTCAAATAAAATACTTCTGCTGTTGGATAATGCTCCAGGACATCCAATTCATTTAGCAGAAATGTCTGAAGATGTAGAAGTGGAATTTCTACCTAAAAACACGACAGTGATTCTTCAACCTATGGGCCAAGGTCTTATTTATACCTTTAAATCATTCTACCTATGTACAATTTTTCAGCAGCTGGTAAGCGGCATACCGATGGGCAATCGTCTATCAAAGAATTTTGGGCAAAATATAACGTAAAAGATGTTCTAGGCAGCATTGAAAAATCGTGGAATGAGGTCAAGTCAAGCACGATGAACCGCGTTTGGAAACAAAATTGGCCAGAATGCGTTAAATATGACGAATCCGATCTTGATTGACTACAATCCGTCCGTATGAAAGTATTGTATTGTGCAAGAAGTTGATGTGATCGAACTGATAGAAATAGACCAACAATGTTTGACAAATGAAGAGCTAGTAGAATTAGATGAAGATTTACAGACATCGATTTTACAACAGGTAGAGAAACAGAAGTTAATTCGCGTAAATTAAAATCAAAAGGCTTGGCAGCAGCATTATCGCAATTTTAAAGCGGTATAAAAATATTGCAGGACATTCAGGGTCAGGGCATAAATGAAAACATTGAATGCTACAAGCAGCTTTACAAAATAATTAAAACGGAAGCCAGACAGAAAACTTTAGATACATTTTCATAGCAACTTCATCTAAATCTACGGCTAGTGAAAGCATTCGTATAAGTTCCAGTTCAAGCTCTAGCCCAAGCTATAGTCCAGTCTGTAGCTCAAGGTCTCCTTAAAAAAATCGATTTTTTTATCATTATTTACTCGTACCTAATCATTTTTATGTAGTTTTATGGATTTGTTTCGTTTTATTTATTTATTATTTACCTTACGAATTTGAAATGTATTTATTGAAATAAACCAAAAATTTAAATATTTATTTAAAAAGTAACAATTTTCTTTGTCGTTATATTTATTCTACAGCGTTGGGAACGGATTGCTTATAATTTGTTTGAAGTTATACGAAAAATAATGATTCGATGTACGGAATTTCGGTTTACGGACAACTTTTCCGGAACGGATCCCTTCCGTAAAGCGCGGTATGAGTGTATTCTCTTATTTGGTCTTATTTGGATTTGGGAATAACGAATTAGGAAGGTTCTTTAACAGTTTAAATATTAGCATTTTTTTCTCGTTTAGAAAATTTTTGTTTGAGTCAAAAAAAATCGTAAAACTTAGTTTTGGTGTTTGACCAAAGCTGGCGCAGATTTGCATCTAGATGGAACCTTTTGAAGACGATTTTGAAGAAATTTTTTGTAACTGTAGGAAGACTGCTTATTTCAAATAAACTAAAGACAAAATTCCTTCCTTGTTTTTTTCTGGGAGCAAGCCATATCATCCCTTTACCCTCTAAAATTATTATTTGAAAACTTAAAACTACAGTTAGCTTGCCCGACTTAATGTGTCCTAAAATATGACGCCTTCGGATAGGCCTTCGAATAATATGTAATATCTTAGGTAACTCAACAAATGAAAACTGAAAAAAGAACTTATGAAAACATGATGGATACAAAATTGTTAGGAAAAGCTTTTGATATTCAAAATCGAAACGAACAGGCGGCAGGCAAAAAAAGGATAGTCAATTTGTACACTTCATAGTAAGTACTTAAACAACTAAGGACCGTTTATTTTATTTATTTATTAAACTTTGCAGTTAAACATTAGCGCTGATTTTACAATCATATAAATTAATCATTTTAATATGATAGTATCGGACACAATGAAGTATCGGACCACCTCACAAATAAATGATTTCACGTAGTATATATAGAAAGATATATGTACGAGTAGTACTAGTGAATTATAATTTGTACATATTGACAAATAACAGAGAGGAACCGAAAATATTCTTAAGGCAGAGGAATTTGTTTTATAGTATTATTCTATAACAATAAATTTGGCAAATTTTTTCGCTTTACGCTAAATGTTTTTGGTGGTTAAATAATGAGTACTATATCTGTCTAGAGTCTATATAACATATTTGGTTTATGTAGACAGAAATTGTTTTACGGTTAAATTCTTATTCTCAGATCTCTTTGAATGACAAAATTCCAACCAATTTAAAGTTTGCACTCCATCACTAAACTCACCACGGGTGATGAGAGACCGTGAGGGAAACTCCACGACTTAAATTTAAATATGACGAATATTTGGGCTGGTCCGAAACTTCAATATATAACAGAATGATCTTCTTTACTGCCAGAGGGAAAATTGACTATCCGTTTTGATTTAATTACATATTTGAATAATTCATTTTTCTACGAACGAGTCGAAAATGGGGTTTTGGCCAAAGATTTTTTATTTGAAGTAAGGTAAAAGAGGATGCTTTGCACAAAATCTTGTTGCAATTATATCGAAACATCCCACTAAACAAAGCGATTCGTTTACGATACGAAAATGATGTTTGTTGTTCATACAAAATATCGTTTACGAATCGTTTTTGCGATTCGAAATCGATATGTTTACGAATCCAACGTCCCGTGATAATTAGAATTTTTTACGTAACGTAAATAGAAAGATTTTTACGATACGTTTACGATGCTTTCTTTTTATATCGTAAACAGATCTAATTATGCGATATATTTACGTATCGTATTTTTCGTGTTGGTTACGATAGTATTTATTTTGGATTAGCAAAAATAAAAAGCCAATTTTATAATACGATTATTTTATTATTTATTTAGTTGAAGTATTATAATAAAAGAATTATTACATTATATATAATACATACAATTTACTTGTTTATATGAATGACGATTTAATTGTACCGGATTTCATAATACTTCGCTCCTTAATTCAATCGGCAGTAGTAAAATTTGATCACATCTTAAAAAATAAACAATAAGGATTAAATTAATAAATAAAAATGGTTTAAACAAATTAGAAAAGAAAAATATAATTACTTTGTGAAACTCACAACACCAAATATTTCCTAATGATTTTAGTTTCTTTTTACACAAATATCGCCGTCCACTTTTGTTTTAGGTTAAACTTGAATTGAAATGGCGAGTAAGAGCAAAACGCGTAGTATACAATTTTTATTTTCGTTGTTTCTATTGGAGTAGAAATACAAATAAGAAAGTGCGTGGTGTGATATAAAAAAATATGCATCGTTCACGTATCGCAATCGTATCGTTTTTTCCGAATCGCTTTTTTTGTTTAGAGGGATGATTTTCTCCTAATATTTTGTTCATTGTCAAGGTAACAATAATTTTTGTAATGTAGTAAGTGATTTGTTTTTGGGTACGAGAGTAATTTTGCGCATGAGCATTTCTGTCAAGACGTATTTTTTGTTTTTATTGTTTTATTTTTGTTTATTTTCATAGTCGTACATAAAAGTATTTATT
This sequence comes from Tipula vernalis, assembly GCA_958295665.1. Taxonomy (NCBI): domain Eukaryota; kingdom Metazoa; phylum Arthropoda; class Insecta; order Diptera; family Tipulidae; genus Tipula; species Tipula vernalis. Next base: position 62,217,281 of record OY282559.1, on the reverse strand, counting down.
TATTTGTGTGCTGAAAAATTTGAAATTTCTGGAAATGTATCAGAAAATAATTCCACGTGGGTAGTTGCTCATTTTTAACTCCTGTGAGTTTTGGCCATTGGGGCCATTTTTTTTTTGTTCTTTTTGAAAGGGATGCACGAGTAATAAGTTTTACCTGAAAAAATAATAATATAAGTATGTGCGATATATAATAAAACAACCCTTTTTCCAAAACCAATCTTTTGTTATATTCAGGTGTTCCCATTTCTTTTATCTTATTTATAATTATAAGTTATAACTACATTTTGTTGGTGGTTCGGCATCTGTTGAAGGGGGGACCAAAGTTGAGTAGGTTAATCTACCAGCTCTGTAACCTTCCAGAGTAGGGTGCGCATCACGTGAGCTGTTCTGGTCTTGTCATTAGGCAGCTGCGTGGTGGATACAATTGTGTAAGGGATAACCTGTTCACAATTCGCAAGTGGCAACCACTGGTAGCTAAGGCCATTTGGCACATGCTAAAGTACGGCGCTAAAGGAGAAAACCTTGACAAAAAACCCTAAGCTAAGGTGGAACAGCATATCGCCCGCTTCGTGACAATACCTCCTATCTGCAATTTTGGCATAACTGAGATTTTAATGTAGGAATAGGGGAATGTATCGTACGTACCTTTACATGTAAGATGTAACCTAAAGAAATTGATAAAACATAAAAATTGAGAGATAAAATAATTTCTTCTATAAAGGCAGTCCATATTAATATGAAACAGTTTTTCTCGTTTTCTGAAAAATACAATTTTTTCAGATAGGAGTTATTGTCACGAAGCGGGCGATATGCTGATGGATGAATGGCTGATAGGTTAAATAAGTCCAAAATATGAGGACTCTGGATACCAGGACCCCTCCAGTTTTATTTAGCCTTCCTGTGGTAAAGCTGGGTGACCTACAGGCGATTTGCAATTCCCACCAACTCGTAAGAGTAAAATCAAACGGAATACGGGGCAGGAGTAGGAATATACGGGAGTGGGACAACCCTCTCGAAGTCCTTGGGCTCCAATGCTATCGTCTTTCTAGCGAAACTACATGCTGTAGTAAACATCTAGGAGCGAAAGCAATAAGCCCAGATAGTATGTATCACGTACCGGGAGGCAGTATTGTCAGGTTCATTAAGAACTTTAATATTGACTGGACGGATAATTAATCAGGGTGCAGCACAATAGATCTTTCAGGTCGCAGTGCGAGGTGGCTGATCGCTCGCATGGCCCTCCAATAATAATAATAATAGGGGAATAATAATAATAATAACTACATTTTGTTCCTTAATAGAACACTAATTGAACAAAGTGCAATACAAATATATAAAAATGTTAAACTAGCTACACTGAAAGAAATAATTGCTCATATTGATTACAATAGGTATGAAATTGAGCAAAAAAGCTGCTTAAATATGCGCTAAGCAAAGTTTGTCTCATTTAGAGAATAATTTTAAAAAAACCTGGATAATTCATTTTTTACAAAAATGCTAAAATTGAGAAATACATGTATAATCGAAGTAAAGTACGATTCTTCATTTAAATCTAATAATCTTAATATCAAAATTTTGTAGTTTATAAATTGTAAATGTGTTCAAAAAAATAATCTCAATTCATGAAAGTGTAGCTTGTTTTTAAGAATAAAAAAATTAATTTAGGAATAATATGTTTGCAAATCATCAATAGTTTTTATTACGTTTGCTCAAAATATGAATAATTTTGTAATAATTGAGACTAAAGTGATCAAGATTATATTTTTTTTCTGCTTGATCGATGAAAAATTATATTCATGTTGATGTTAATATTCATAAATGATAAGAAAATTCTCTTGATAAGAAATCATTTGAGAACAACATTCATGTCATTTGAGCTTACTGTACATGACTTGAGACTAAAATTCACAAAATTTGAGCGAGTGAGTTTTCATTTGAGACGAAAAGCAGTAATATTAAGAAAAGTTTCCTCAAGTTGAGACTAAAAATCATAAAAATTTGATACGATATGGTATCATTTGAGATGAAGGGCGATGTTATTGAAACTACTGTTCTCAATTTGACATGTTGGGTAAGGTTTGTTTTGAGAATACAGAAGATGTTATTGAAACCAGAATTCTCAATTTGAGATATTGGTTGATTTTAGAATACAGTAGAAATTATTTGAGACTCTACTTCACATTTTGAGACTATGATTTCCATTCTCGTATTCTTGTATCAGAAATATTGACGATTATTATACGGTTAGTAATTCTCCATTTAAGAATAAAATATTTCCATAGTGAGTGTTTAAATGTTAATAAAAATAAATAAAATACTTGATTTAATTAATTTTTTTACTATTTATTTATTAAAATAAAATAAATTATTTATTATTATAATCAAACATAACGTAATTTTCTTATTCTAATTTATTATTAAATAATAATAAGTTTATAATTTTTACATAAATTTTTGTATATATGGAATATACAAAACGGTGAAATAACGGTTCGTGAAAGCAATTTAGCCACTTCTTGTTCGCTAACTGCGTTTCACTTACCTTAACTTCACTTGTAAATTTTGATGACTCGTCTGCCAAATAAATTCATTTTAATTAATTTTCATAAATTTTTAAATTTTTTAATTAGGTATTCAATATTCACCTGATGATTTAGAACTTCGGCGTTTACGGCTGGTAAATATACTTTAGATAGTTTTTTTGAGGTTAGAATTTTTTTTTCTTTTTAAACCCCTAACGATATCAAAAACTAGACTTCTTGATGAATTTTTTCGTGTGCTCAAAAAATTTTTTTCCCCAAAATTGAAATGGGCAGAGGAGAGGGAGTGGCCGATTTGAAAAGAATTCCTCATATATAAAAATAAAATATTTTTTAACACACGTCTTCACTGATTGAATTCTTCAAACAAACTAAATGAAAACAAGAGATAAATGTAATTGATATGTTGTTCTAACGATAGTATGAATAGTATTCTCAAAAACATAAGATAATTCAGTTTCAAATTATTGATGTTATTCTCAATTTAAGGATAAGGCAAGAAAAACCTGCATGAATGTACGTATTTAGTTTCATATTGATATTAGTATACATCACTGGAGTATATAATGTATTTATATAATTCATTTCATTGGATATGTATCATCTTAAACTGAGACTACTACAGTCAAATTTAGTAGTTGTAAACTGTTGATTAAATTAAAATTATGAATAATGCAAGCATGTGAAGTTATCCCAGTTTTTTATCCCAGAAAAAATTAAAATGTTCATCAGGTAACACGATCCCATCCCATCCCAGATTTTGTCTATACGTATATGAAATCAAAGGAAAAAAATAGTATGAAATTTAAATTTTTTTCATCCCATCCCAGTTTTTTCTTATATACTAAGAAATTTAATTATTTTATATTTTTGTTTATAATGATTCTTTATATTATAACTAGACAACAGTAAGAAATAACACTAATAGGTATCCCAGCACCAGCCGTACATTGTAATTTGCACAATCGGCCAGCTTCCAAATGGTTCCATATAAATTCATTATAATTTTAAATATTTTAGAGTCTATCTCCTAAGATCTTAGAGGGCCGGAAATGATTCTTTATGTTTTGAATTAGCAATAATAAGGGTCAACTCTGATAAACATAAGAGCACCAGCCGTTCATTGTAATTTGCACAATCGGCCAGCTTCCAAATGGTTCCATATAAATTCATTATAATTTTAAATATTTTATAGTCTATCTCCTAAGATCTTAGAGGGCCGGAAATGATTCTTTATGTTTTGAGTTGGCAATGATATGGGTCAACTCTGATAAACATAAGAGCACCAGCCGTTCATTGTAATTTGCACAATCGGCCAGCTTCCAAATGGTTTCATATAAATTCAATATAATTTTAAATATTTTATAGTTTATCTCCTAAGATCTTAGAGGGCCGGAAATGATTCTTTATGTTTTGAGTTGGCAATGATATGGGTCAACTCTGATAAACATAAGAGCACCAGCCGTTCATTGTAATTTGCACAATCGGCCAGCTTCCAAATGGTTCCATATAAATTAATTATAATTTTAAATATTTTATTGCCTATCTCCTAAGATCTTAGAGGGCCGGAAATGATTCTTTATGTTTTGAATTAGCAATGATATAGGTCAACTCTGATAAACATAAGAGCACCAGCCGTTCATTGTAATTTGCACAATCGGCCAGCTTCCAAATGGTTCCATATAAATTCATTATAATTTTAAATATTTTATAGTCTATCTCCTAAGATCTTAGAGGGCCGGAAATGATTCTTTATGTTTTGAGTTGGCAATGATATGGGTCAACTCTGATAAACATAAGAGCACCAGCCGTTCATTGTAATTTGCACAATCGGCCAGCTTCCAAATGGTTCCATATAAATTCATTATAATTTTAAATATTTTAGAGTCTATCTCCTAAGATCTTAGAGGGCCGGAAATGATTCTTTATGTTTTAAATTTGCAATGATAAGGGTCAACTCTGATAAACATAAAAGCACGAGCCGTTCATTGTAATTTGCACAATCGGCCAGCTTCCAAATGGTTCCATATAAATTCATTATAATTTTAAATATTTTATAGTCTATCTCCTAAGATCTTAGAGGGCCGGAAATGATTCTTTATGTTTTGAGTTGGCAATGATATGGTTCAACTCTGATTAACATAAGAGCACCAGCCGTTCATTGTAATTTGCACAATCGGCCAGCTTCAAAATGGTTCCATATAAATTCATTATAATTTTAAATATTTTATAGTCTATCTCCTAAGATCTTAGAGGGCCGGAAATGATTCTTACTATCATTGCCAATTCAAAACATAAAGAATCATTTCCGGCCCTAAAAGGTTTTAGGAGATAGACTCCAAAATATTTAAAATTATAATGAATTTATATGGAACCATTTGGAAGCTGGCCGATTGTTCAAATTACAATGAACGGCTGGTGCTGGGATACCTATTAGTGTTATTTCTTACTGTTGTCTAGTTAGAATATAAAGAATCATTATAAACAAAAATATAATATAATTAAATTTCTTAGTATATAAGAAAAAACTGGGATGGGATAAAAAAAATTTAAATTTCACTATTTTTTTCTTTTGATTTCATATACGTATAGACAAAAACTGGGATGGGATGGGATAGTGTTACCTGATGAGCATTTTACTTTTTTCTGGGATGAAAAACTGGGATAACTTCACATGCTTAATAATGCTAAGAAATGAAGAATTAAATTCTTGATGTGATTCTAGTTATGCATACCTATATGAACACGTTTCTTTATACAGATTGAGCAATGCTGAATAACAACTATGAAAACCATCTGTACTTATTTATGATTTAATGAATTATTGGCGCATATGAAAATATATGGAATATGTTGTTCCTAAATCACTATGCGTATTATAATTTTAATCCGTTTATGTGTTTTTTACCATTATCTATTTCACTACAAACGATATGAGTGCAGTTTCAAACAAAACATTTCAATGGCTTCCATTGCCGTTCTGCGGATTTCGATATTGAAACTATTAATGGAAATTGGCCAGCTGTAATGAATCACATCAGTTTCAATAGGTGGTGAATCTCAATGTGACAATTATAGTATCTAAACATTCATTTCATTTATACCAGGACAGAGATTTTGTATAACATTTTTTCCGATATTCGACAAAAATCGATTTTTTCAACTTTACTTGTGAATTAGCTTATACAAAATGTATGCATAGTAGCCCGGAAATATACGTAAATATAGTTGAGCATTCAATAATTGGTCGAATATCGAAAAAAAAGTGATGTTACAAAATCCTAAAGTGCATGCCACATACAAATGAGAAACCGGGCAATTCGGTCGGATTATCGATTTACATCGCCACATTCAAAAGAATTGTCGGACTGCAAAATGACGTCACCCAACAATTTATATAAACAAAAGTTTAGTAAAATTGTCTATACAAATATAATGTTCTTACTGTACATATTCATTTTAAATTATTATTATTGTTACTACAGCACAACATATAAAGGAAAACGCAATTTATTTGAAACTGAAACCAAAATCAAAGCCGACAAAAAAATCTGGTGAGAAATAATGGGTTCGTAAAACAGCAAAAATGCGTTCTTTAGCCGACAAAAATTATACCATTCAAAATTTTGACGGACGGATTTTATTTTGACGGCCGGCAAAATGTATCATTAGGTTTTTGAATGAAATTGTGCTAATTTTATTAAAAATGTCCATGAATGTAATAGTTATATCATCAATTCAAACATTTTTTCTAATAATTATTATGTTGTAAGTTTCCTCTTTTTGTCAAAAAATGGATTTGACGGTTTCAAATGCAGGTTTGCTGTTTGTGCATGGGGCATCGCCTTAACATTTAGTTGCTCCTAAAACCTTCAATTCATTTCAGTAACCATACATCATACTACTTTTCAAATCAATCTGACAGTGGTTAATAAAGAGTAAATGCATATACGGTGCTGCAGTATGAGGTATATACGCTATTTGGAACTTTATAATTTATTAAGAAGGAAAATATTGTTACTGCGTGGAATTTAATTAATAAAAATTCAACATGAACCCATATACACTATACAGTATCAACACAAAACCCGTCATTATAGACTCAAAGTTCTGGTCATTGTTTTGTTGAATAATAAATTGTCAAAGCGTATACTGAGAAACTTATGATTATTAAGGAAAACTAAATAAATTAGGACAGAAATGCCATATTATTCATTTGTGGCTAAACTGATGATGATTTAATCATAAAATAGAAATACGTTTTTAGGAAAACGTTCACAGTTGTGCTATGTAGCAATGCTGTAAACATGATTCGCCAAATATTGAAAGACATTAGTTTTCTTAACTTGATTCTAACAGTTTAGCAAAAACAAGAATAATGTTGCATAATTTCTAAAATTCGTGACGTTTTTTTTAAATTATTAATTGACAATGGAATTTATTTGAGAATAAATGATTCAAACCAAAACTTTATTAAAATGGCCAATCAAGAAAACCAATTTTCTCAATTTAATTTCAAATTTTTTACTTCAATCGTGACTAAATGCTGCATAATTTTATAAAATTGATAAAATTATCATTTGAAGCATACAAGTCTCCAATTCAAATTGATAATACTCTACTACGGCGTAATAGTCTTCAATTATGTATTTTTGAATCCTGTCAAATGGAGAATATAATAATCAATTTGTAAAAGCAAGATTGTGTAGAAAAATTGGCATTTCGTCTTCATTTGTGCATACAGATCTTGATGTGATGCATTTAAGACTTGAAAATTGTTAAATTTTTATTTTGTGCATTTGAGTATTAGATATTCTTAATAATAGAATACGATTTCTCTCAGTGTATCCCTACTTCATATTTGTTTTATAAAAGGTAATACATAATACAAGAAGATTACAATAATTAAGATAAGAAGGGTCAATAAAAAGATTTCGATCTAAAATAACTTGATTTGTACATTAATGAAAATTTTTATAAAAACTGATTCCTTTAAAACAGAAATTTGATTTGTATTTTGGATGGTAAAATGAAGAATTTCCATTTTAGTCAAATTACAAATCACTAAGATATCGATTTTAATTTGTAACTCTCCTCTATTTTTATATGCTATTTAAGACTTCGCGTTTCTTTCGACCTAAGAAAGACGTTCAAACAGTGAAGAACTGAACTGCAGATTGGGACAGTCAATTAAAAATCCATCGTGCACAAGTAAGGTAGTATTACTGTCTGAAATAACAATCTCGTTGTTAGTCGTTGATTGAAGCCATCGAGATCTTTCTGTTGTTAAATTTATAGCCATTAATGGATTAGAATTGTTACTCTCTAATGGTGTTAGTTAACTAAAGCTGTTTTAGAAAGATAATACATATATGTATAATGGTTCAAGTTTGATTGTAATATAGGAATTAAAATTAAAACCAATACTAAACGAACTTATTTTATTCTATTCATTACCATCTCTTATTAAATTTTATAGTCATAAAGACGAGAATCAGATCTTCCACCATTCCATCCCACTTGGCTATATGAATATTAATTTTATCGAAAAGTACGGTACAAAATAACAGTTATTTGTAAATTTGCTCATTGTTAACAAGTAGCCTTAATTAGTAATCTGTTGTTCCCATTTACATAACGTCCATATTTACTAAATCCTCTTCTTTAATTAGGATTTTGCTGGCGAACAATTTTCTGGTTTAAACTATCCTTATTCAGCTATTCCGCTTTATGTCATGTAGGTGATCTCAGCATTTTAAATTTCAATTTCCGACGATTTTTTGTTTTTTCAGGCATTGAAAAGATTCAATGTTAATTCTTTTAGTGGCTGGAAAAAAAACACTATTATAGCAATAATTACGAAAAATTATTAAAACCAAACTTACTTTTATTATTTTTTATATTGGTCAGGTTCATGTCTTCGATTGCTTGTGAAGAAGGCTCTTCGGAAGTTAAATCATACTATTTTTCTGTTGTGAATCGTTACCGTCGTGCTTCATCTTGTACAGTATTAAAAATTATTTTGAGATTTAGTAAATTTGGTCCTAAAACAATTTTTTCACTCATCCAGTTTACGTCAAATTTTTCTAACCAGGTCACTCATATATTGGTATGCTTCCTTTTCATGTATGTAACGCTTCTCAAAATGGTAGGCACAAATACGTTCCGTTCTCCTCATTGGAGTTTAATATTTGTATCCACTCTTTTTACATTTTAACATCCTTAGGAAATCTGTTAAGACACAAGATACAAAAAAAATAACTATGAGTGTAGTAATATGTATTCGGTAAGTTTAACAATTTATTCTCGCATGAAAAAAGTACCCCACAAAAACTAATATTTTCTCCGGCTATGGACACAATAAAAAATTGTTTGTTGTTGTTGTTTGCTTTTATTATTATTTTTTTAACTAACGTTCATCAGTTCATCTTAATTACCAAAAAAAAAAAGAAGTTTAATGTAAATTTGCGTTTTTTAATACTACCTTGCTTCACAGTGTCACAAGTTGAGAGACTATTCTTAATAATTCCCGGCATTTTATAGTTTTCACTAATAATATTCACGTTAAACTTTGATGTTAAACATATAAACACAAAATATGAAAATGAAATGACAAAAAAAATTTGACAAAAGAGTTTTACGTTTTTTTATTCTCTTTTCACAAATTTTTTACTTTACGTTCCCTCCATATTTTTATGCTCGAAATCTGTACTTCTTAAACTGTGGGCCGCGGGCCCCTAAGGAGCCCCGAAATATAGGGTTACCTTAACAGGGGCCCTATTCTCGAATTCCACATCCATTTTCCACATGTGGACATCTGTCAAAATTCATAAAAATTGAATTTTTTCGGTACTAAGGGAATATTTCCGAATGGGTATAAGCAGGTGGAAAAAATTCCCCATATATGAAAATGTCCATGCCGCATGTGAATTACATTTTTCGAACATTTTTGTGTGAACTTTGACAGATGTCCACACGTGGAAAATGGATGTGGAATTCGAGGATAGGGCCCCAGACGTACTCTTTAAAAAGTAAAGTACCTCTTTTTGAGATTCAGCCCTTTCTACACTATTTCCGTTATTCAATCCAGTTTATTTAAATAAACTGGATTGAATAACGGAAATAGTGTAGAAAGAGTAGTAGTAGTGAATTATACTAAACGTAAATAAAAAGAAACGAGATACATCCAGTTTATTTAAATTTTTTATTTTAAATTTAAAAATGCCAACAGCTAACTGCAAAAATATTCAGATAAATTCTGTTCTGTGTTCACACTTTGAACGAGATGGTAACGAACAAGTGCTCTTTCTTTGGTATGGAGAGTTAATCAAGAGCAGATGATTTTGTTAAGAAAGCTTCCTTAAGAGTTGGTTAGCGTAAAACGGTTGGTTGTTTAGCGTAAAACGTTTTGATGTTGGTACCACGGAACGATACCACGGATCGATCACTCACGACTACAGAAAATGCGGACCCCGTCATCGATCACTGAATGATACTTATGAGTTGGCTTATCGAAGGAAATATATTTTTGTGGACCTTACCATATATGAAACTTGCATTTACTACCGATGGAAGCACCTTTTACTGTTAATAATAATTGGTTTGAGTACCGGTCGATTCCGAGAGTGAAAGACGGCAACCAGTTCCTAGATTGTCCAACTTTGGTGTATGTGTCGATAGACTTAAGAAGCGTTTGATGTATTTTACAATATTTAAATTTTTTCGACTAAATAACTTTCGAAAAATCAAATTCAAAAATCGTAATTTGATAAACTATAACTGCAGTGAATGCATAAACGCACATCGTGTGTATGCATGAACGCAGCCAATGACGAGAAAAAGTTGAATATGTTAACACAACATACATGAAGGGAGCTGATGGTTGACCGCGAAAGAGTAAAGACGTAAGAGTCGTATAAAAAAAAATAATAAGATCGCAACTCACAATCCCGCAGACGTTCTTCGTCAAGAAGTAGCAGCCAGGAACAATCAGATATCAAAAAGGAAAATAGCCAACTAAATTGCTATCGATGTGGTCGTACGGGTCATTTTGCCAAGAGCTTGAACTGTCCAGCCAGGAACAAAGAATGCGATAAATGCCATATAAAGGGACATTTCAAGAAGATGTGTCGCACCAATATGTCAAAAGGAAAAGTCCGTTTCGTTGAGAATGAAGAAACGGAAAATACAAATCCCGATTCGAGTAATAATAGTGATGTTCTTTCCATACATAAAGTAACCGAAATCAGAAAGGAGGTAGAAGTCATATGCAAAATAGGAGGAATAAAGATGAGATTGATGGTAGATACGGGAGCTCGGGTAAATCTGATAAGTGAATACACCTGGAAACGAGCGATAGATAGGGGAATAAAGACGTTGAATAAGCCAGTTAGTTTTAATCGGGAACTCAAAGGGTATAATAGCCTAATTAGAGTAGTCGACGTTGTTAGCACTACAATCGAACATAAAGACAATGTAGAAGAGATTGAGCTATACATTGTAGAAGGACAAGGAGCTTCATTAATGAGCTGCGAGACAGCTTTAGCCCTCAAAATCGTATCGTTTAATATAAATGCGATTAAAAATTGCAAGACCATACCGGATTCCAATAGAACAGGAAAGTTAAAACGCATTCAAGTCGAGATACAAATAGACGAGAGCGTAACGCCAGTCCGTCAACCCTACCGCCGCATCCCAATACCCTTAAAAGACAAGGTTTCGAAAATATTAAAAAACCTCATGGATGATGACATAATCGAAAGAGCGGACGGAATCTCTAGATGGTTATCACCACTCGTAGTTACTCCTAAAGACCAAGGCAGAGACGTACGCCTGTGTATTGATATGCGCAGAGCCAACCAGGCAATAAAGAAAGAAATACATCACTTCCGACATTTGAAGACATCATGCCAAATTTATGCAAAAGTGTAATGTTCTCGAAACTGGACGTGAAAAATTATTTTCACCAAATAGAGATTACACCACCATCATGAAAAATAACTACATTCATTACACATGAAGGTATTTACCGCTTCAAAAGGTTGATGTTTGGTCTGAACTGTGCTAGCGAAATTTATCAAAAGTTAATGGAAAGTTTATTAGTTGACCTCAAGGGAGTCTGGATATACATCGACGACATCTTAATAGCTGGAGAAAACGAGAAAGAGCATAACGAAAGATTAAGAAGAGTATTAGATAAGCTGGATGAAAGCGAAATCATATTGAACAAACAGAAGTGTCAATACGGGAAATCGGAGATCAAGTTTATGGGGCATCTCATATCCAAAGAAGGAATTAATAAAACCAACTGAAGATAGAGTAATAGCAATCAATCCTGTAGGGCTCCAGAAAATAAAGAAGAAGTCAGAAGCTTCCTGGGACTTCTCAACTACGTGGGTAAATTAATACCTAATCTAGCAACACTGTCGGAGCCACTAAAGAAATTAACACGGATAAACCACAGTTTCAGGTGGAACGAAGAGCAACAACAAAACTTTGAGAGGCTAAAAGAACTGATAATGACTAAATCAAAACTAGGATTCTATGATCCTAAAGACAAAACGACAATCATCGCTGATGCCAGTCCAGTAGGAGTAGGAGCCATTTTGATTCAGCAAAAAGAGAACCAAACTAGAGTAATTGCATATGCATCAAAAGGGGTAACCGAAACCGAAAGAAAATATTACCAAGGAGAAAAGGAAGCACTGGCGATAGTTTGGGCAGTGGAAAACTTCAAGATGTACGTGACGGGAAAACGATTCGATCTAATAACGGACCATAAGGCGTTAGAAACCCTATTCAAACCTACTTCTAAACCGTGTGCTTGGATCGAGCGTTGGGTTCTGCGACTTCAGTTATTCAATTTTAAAGTCATTTACTAATCGGGGAAAACAAATATAGTAGATCCGTTATCGAGGCTATGTACAAACCAGGAACTCTATAGCACAAATAGCCAAACCGAAGACAATTACAATCGAAAATATAAGAGAAGGAACGCAATCAGATAACGATCTATTAACATTGAGCGAAGCAATGAAAAGCGGAAGATGGACCGAGGACATTGTACATTACAAAAAGTTTGCAGACGAATTAAGCGAAATAGAAGGTATCAAATTACGCCAGGATTGAATCATAATGCCGGAAAGTCTGCATAGTCAGGTACTAAAACTTGCTCATGAGGGACACCCAGGCGAGGGAATGATGAAAAGAAGGTTACGAAAAAAGGTATGGTGGTATAACATGGACAGAGATGCGATACAATTCGTGAAGAGCTGTAAAAGCTGCGAAATAGTCGGTAAATTAAATAATGCTGAACCTTTATACTTAACCGAATTACCAAGGGGAAGTTAGAATCAATTAAGAGTAGATTACATTGGACCATTACCTTCAGGAGACAACTTATTATTAGTAATAATTGACGAATACAGCAAATATGTTGTTGTTGAGCCCATGAGGTCAATGACAAGCACAACAACGATCGCCAAGTTTAAAGTTCTTTTCACGAGGTACGGACTACCTAAGACACTCATCACGGACAATGGACCACAATTTCAGAGCGCAGAATTTAACGAATTTTGTGAAGAATATGGTATAAAGTTAAAGCATACCATACCCTACTCACTTTCCTCAAATGGAATAGTGGAAAGACAAAACAGGTCTCTGGTAAAGCGACTCAAAATAGCGTAACTCGAGAGAGGAGCCGCGAAAGAGTAAAGACGTAAGAGTCGTAAAATAAAATAATAAGATATCAGTAAATGTAAATGTATAGATAGATGTGTTTGATTAAGAGATACGAAAGGGAGATATTTACAATAACAATGACACAACGATACAGAAAATAAAATATTGGAGCGGACTTTTAGTCTAGGTTAGGGCCTAATTATGATGTTTTCGTTCATTAGATATTTTTTCTCGCTTGTTTGTGTAAATAGGCTGAATCATGCTGTTTATATGATTATTCTTATAAGTTGGATGCCAAATGAATAATCATCACAATAAATTTTATTCTCTACTCCCCTCTATTCAGATCGATCAGTAGTAAAAAATGATTATTCGATCGGTAAAGAGCGAATAATAAATTTTAAAGAGCGAGTTTTAGAACGTTGATTTTTCTCAAAACAAAAATTAATTTATAGATTAACAGGAGAGAAACGAAGAAAAATTCTGATGCATGAATACGGCTAAATGAATTCTCTCTGGACGTATGAAAGAAATCGCTTATTCAGTCAAAAATCTTCTATTGACCGACTATAGAATTTTAATGCTGGTAGTTTTATGAATAATACTTCATTAATGATAAAACATTTTTGAGAAAATTAGGAGATGGGTTTTAAGCATAGTTTTTTAATGAATAATGTGGCTACAAAAGTCAATTTAATGAACTTTTAGCTTTTTCTAACTAGGTAGTACTCTTTTCTTTTTTGGACAATATGGTAACCTTACAGTGAACCCTAGTTAACTTTTTCAATTTTAGAAAAGGTTCCTAAATTACTGTACAATTAATCTCCACCTAAAGCGTGCAGTGCACAAACACTAAATTGCCATAAGATCTACGGTCAAGCGATTGATAATATGTACTAAACCCCACAGCAACATCAGAGAGAGAGAGAGAGAGAGAGAGAGAACCATAAAACCATCAAAGTCTTAACATTAACATTAAATATTTCTGGTAAAAGTGAAAATAATCCGGCAGCCTCTTGAAATTTTCGAATCTTCGCTTTTGGTAATGGCTTCGTCATTATGTCAACTACCATGTCTTCTGTAGGGCAATAGACACATTTGATAATACTTTTATCAACAATGTCTTTGACTGAATGTGCTTTGATGTCGATATGCTTCGATCTGTCTGAAAACTTCTCGTCAGTAGCAAATTTGAGACAACTTTGATTGTCTTCGTAGAGCAAAATGGGTTTATTTATGTCGACACCAAAATCGTTTAACAATCGTTTTAACCATTTTACTTCTTTTACTGCATCACACAATGCAATGTATTCTGCTTCCATTGATGATAATGCAATAAGATCTTGTTTCTTGCATCGCCAGCTGATTGTTGCACCATGCGTTTTAAATATGAATCCACCATTCGATTTACGTGTATGCCGGCATTCAGCGAAACTAGCATCGCAATAACCGATCAATTTTTATTCATCAACAGAAATATTTAAATTTAATTTGATCGAGATAGTTCCTTTTAAATATTTCAAAATTCGTTTTGCTTCGTTCCAGTCTTCTTGAGTTGGGTTTGATACCTTTTGTGACAAAATTGCAACACTTGCAGCAATATCTGGTCTCGTGTTTGTTGAGATATATAACAAACTTCCAATCAGTCTTCTGTATTCATTGTTATCACGTAAAATTCCTGATTCATCACTCTTGCCATAATTTACGCTGAGTGGAATATTAGAATTCTTTGCATTAGCCATACCAAATTCGTTCAATACTTTGTTGATATATTTTGACTGATCAATTGAATACATACCATTTCGTTTTTCAACGTGTATACCAAGAGATGTTTTCACTTCACCCAAGTTTTGAATTTTGAATTCTGAATTTAATGTCTGTTCGCATTCATTCTATTAACATTTCATCGCTATCACTTGCAGCCAAAATGTCGTCGACGTAAACGATTATGTGACACACCTTGTCATTGTTCTTTTTAGTGTATAAACATTGGTCATTTTTGCTTTGTTCATAACCACATTTTATGAGCAAATCGTGAATGCTTAAATTCCAAATTCGAGCTGATTGTTTAAGCCCATATAAACTGCGTTTGAGAAGGCATACTTGATGTTCCTTGCCTTCTTCAGTAAATCCTGGCCGCTGCTTCATATAAATGGTTTCCTTGAGTTCACCATGTAAAAATTCTGTCTTTGCATAGAAATGCAAAACTTTCATACCTTTTTCGGATGCAACGATGAGCAAAATGCGAAATGTCTTTTGTCTGGCCACAGGTGCAAATACTTCGTCGTAATCAAATCCATATCATTGTGTAAAGCCTTGTGCGACTAATCTGGCTTTATATCGCTTAACTTCACCATTTTCATTCATTTTAATTTTATAAACCCATTTAGAACCAATGGGTTTTCGGTCTGTAGGTAAATTTACTAACTCCCATATTTTGTTTCCACAAAATGCATGCGGACCCATTTTTCTTTGTCTTCGCCTTTCACAGCCTCGTTGTATGTTAATGGTTCTATCAACACTTCGTCCGTTAAGAAAGCTTGATCGCGATACCCTAACGGTAGTACACCTTTGTTTGACCGATTTGATCGTCTCAAACCGTCGTCTATTTCATCAGCGGTTTCCTCAATATCTGATAAATCGGCAAAAGTTAAATCATTGCCACTAAAATGAGTTTCACTGTCGGTAAATGACACTTCATTTGGGCACAATATGTCATCCAGATCCAAATTACTTTCATTTAAGTCTGCAGTAACTTCAGTAACTTGCACAGTTTCATGATCAGCACCGTTGTCGTGTGAAATAACAACAATACTATCATTACTTTTATTTTTCGTCTTCGGAATTTTATTACAAGAAACTGGTTTTAATGCACTCAGATTACCACTTTTGTTGACAAATTTCACATCTCGGCTAACAATCACCTTCCGAGTCTTCGGATTAAAACATCGATACGCCTTCGAAACGTCGTCATAGCCAACCAAAATTGCGTACATGCCTTTCGGTTCCAATTTCGTTCTTCTTTCCGGTGGAATAAGAACGTAACATTCTGATCCAAATGATCTAAAATGAGAAATTACGGGCTTTCGTCCAAGCCATTCTTCATATGGGGTCGTTTCAATACATCTACCAGGCAAACGATTTTGCATGTAATTAGCAGTCATTACTGCTTCACCCCAAGCCATGCCTAGCCATGCCTACCAACGTTCGGTTTTTACGTTCAGCTACGCCATTTTGTTGAGGTGTATAAGGTGCAGTATACGATTTCGTTGAATATACCCTCAGCATCCAAATAATCTTTAAACTCGATACTCATGTATTCTCCGCCACGATCCATTCTTAAAACTTTAGGTTTCTTTCCAAAGTATGTTTTCCCCATTTCAACAAAATGCTGAAATTTCTCGAATGCCTCTGATTTATTTTTCAGCAAATAAATCGTTGTAAATCTCGAACAATCGTCATTTAGCGTTAATATGTACCGCTTTCCGGATGGCATTTGTGTATTCATCGGTCCACAAACATCCGAATGAATTAAATCAAGCACATTTTCAGTACGCAAGGCATTTTTCGGAAATTTAGTTCGCGTTATTTTTCCTTCAAAGCAGACCCTACAATTATCATCACAACGCTTACATGTATCGGCGCACGGTATAATTTTTACACCCTTGACGTTTCGGTGCCAAGCATGAATGCATCCCGAATGAAGAGAAGACTCAGCATTCTCATCCATTTTTTCGTGTGCAATTAGAGTCCTGTTTACTTGCTTTAACAGAAATAATCCCCCGTACCCGAAACCAACAGCTATTTGTTGTCCTTTGAGTATGATTTCAAGTCGTTTGCTCGAAGTAAAATTAACTCCGACGCCTTTGTCACTTAATTTATCCACAGAAATAAAATCTGTAACGATAGTAGGAGCGCAATACACGTCATCAATTTTAAAGACATTTTCTTTATCGAATTTGTTCATAACCTCAATTCGAACCGTGCCTTTTCCCATTATTTTGATAATCTTACCGCTGGCACATTTAACTTCATGTCGAAAATTAATATCTAAATTATCAAACAACGGTTTGTTTGATGTAATGTGTGACGTTGAGCCTGAATCAATAAACCAACCGCTTACGGTTCCATTTACTGAAAACATAAATTCTTGACGGGCTGGTATATCTTCATAATCATCACGTTCAGTTGTTAAATTCACTTTCTTCTCGACAGCGGATTTATTTTCTTTATCGTTTACCTGTGCTGTACATTTATTCGCAAAATGACCTGGACCACCAGAACGATAACACAACTTCTCCTTTTTTTTATGATTTGATGCCTTTTTATGTTTGTGTGTAACTTTCAGTATGCGCTCGCTTCACCGTCATCGATTCTATTTCTATCTTTTCGTCGCTTATATTCATCAATTAATTTCGATTGCACTACCGCCGATGTCAACTCACTTTCTTTGCGCGATTCCAAAGCCGTAATCAAATTATCGTAGCTTTCGGGCAGACTTCGCAACATAGTAGCCGATTTCCAGTCTTCGGGTTTCATTTCGATGTTTAAATCAACCATTTGTTGGAATAATTCATTAATTCGGCCCAAATGTGCTTCCATGTCGCGTTCATCAATCGCACTTTGCTGTTTGCAGTACTTATTTCATGGTAATCTTGCAATGATGTCCATGCCTCTTTCGACGTTGTAGCCTTACGAATGTGAATTAATTGGTCGTCACACACATTTAGCCCAATTGTTACTAAGCCCTGTTGATCTTTTTTATTCCATTCCTCTACTAACATTAACATTACATATTTCTGGTAAAAGTGAGCTGTAAGAATTGAGAATTTTCCTATATCACAGACTTGATCCGAGAACAAGCATTGAAATGAAGGGCTGTGATTGGGGCAGGAATGTAGAACTAAGTAGAAATAAGCAGCCAATAACAAATAAAATACGCGATGATTGCACTACACTTTTTACAATATTTATTTATTTAACGATGCTAGTCTTACAGTGAATGAAAATGGAATGACGCAATATCCAAATGTGTCAATTTAATACCCTCTATCTAAACAAAGCGTTTCGTTTATGATATGAAAGTGAACGCTTTGTTTAGAGGATGAGCATTATTAAATATAATTTGAATGTATGAAATAAATGAGATAAAATGAATTTATTATTTATTTCAACAAGGAACACGCAATTCCTTGGTGACTATTAAGTTTGACTACTAACGATTATAGGTTAACAACAGTCAACCAAACTACAACAACATTAGATGGCACAGATAGAACTAATGATTTATAGATCAAAATTAGCATTTTGAGGTAAAACCCTACCAAATGTCCTTCTAAAATGCTACAAAACTGACAGTAACTCCAGTCCAAGTATACGGCAGTCTAAGATAACACCACAGATTCTGCGCCTAGTGAAGACAACCAAATTAGTTTTAGACGGATTGACGTGCAAATTCTTCTCACGGCACCTCTCCACCACAATAACGAGAGCGTGTTGTGTTAAATCAGATAAGACATTTATATACCTACGACCAACTTTCTTTTTGGAAGAGGTTACCCTCCATTGAGAAGCATCGTTATTAGCGAACATTCTTTTATGTCTTGTGATACCCAACAGGCTATACAGCCATGCAAAACAAGAGTTAAACATTTTTTTAAAGAAGTAATTTTTTTCGCTCAATCCGAATCTGACAACAGAATTACCCTGTCGTGTCAGGTTTTTGAGATATTCTAGGACTTTTGCACTTGAAATAACTCAAAATCAAAAAGAGATAGGACTTTGACAACGGTAATTCTGTGGCTAGATTCGGATTCAGCGCAAAAATTACTTCAGATACGACTGTTTATTATGAAAAAAAAATCCATGCAGATCTGTGTTATTATTGCTTGTTTTTTTCCTTTTTATGTTGCTACTGTGCATGGAAATGATCAAACAGCATATTGTTTAAATCTGACCAGTTACAGCGAGTACGCTACCGCGGTCACTCGGTTCATCTTTGGTAGGTTCAGAAGCCTTAAATTTCACCGTTCGGTATTAAAAAATTACTGTTGCATTTATGATATTGTTATACCATGAAAATCATAATTAATCGGATTTAAACCTAATTCCGAATTTTGTTGGTATTTCTCGAGCAAATTAGTAAACATTTATAGATCCAAATTCACCCTGAATTACTCGTAGTTATTAGTAGTATACTAAATTCTTAATTAAGTAACATACGAGTATTAAATTTAAATAGTGAGCTAACTAAAGAAAGGCCCTATAATTTATTTGTCATTGTCAATGTAAGCAGTTTTTTTTTGTAAAAATAAAAAAACCGAAAATATTTTCCGTGTAAAGCAAACACGTAAACCCTAGCATACATTACATAAATATAATTACCTAAAAATATGTTTGAAAAAGGTGCAATGTTTCTATATGTGCAGAATAACACTATACACAACAAACAAGTTCCCCTATATTAAGAATTTTATTTATTCCCCTTTTTTATTTTAATGTTGTATTTTGTAGATATTGATTTTTGATTGTAAACCATTTTAAGTAATTTCATTATAATTCACTAGTACTACTCGCACGTTTTTGTTTGTATATATAACATATAAAATCAAACGGTTTTGGGGTGGTCCGAAACTTCATTGTATAAGAGTATGGTCTACTTTACAGGTCATCATCATATTCAAATGATAAATTGCAAATCATTGCAAAATTGAGCAAAATAAAATGTGTAACTGTAATAGTTTACTGAATAAAATAAATTGTTCCATAGTTAAGAACATACTGTGAAGTGTATAAATTGACTATCCTTTTTTGCTTCAACATAATTACACTTATACACTGAAATCCAATTCAATCTCAAAGAAAAATTCTAAATTCCTTTACCATTTACTTTTATGAAGAATATTCCCCTGCATCGATGTGCATTAACACGTTCTCCAAAAAATGTGACTTTCACTAAACCATACTTTCAAAACATAAATTATTGTTTCATTCTAAATATGTACTTGGAGATAGAACAATTATTAATGAAAAGACAAAATTTTCTCGCCATCTCAAAATAAAGCCCTTGTACCATGAAAACATATAAGGAAACTTAATATAACTCAAAATAATCCAGTAGAAAAAAATAAATTCTTAGGACGTGTCCGAATTCCAGGATAAATAATTCTTCTGTAATAAATATGGCGTTGTACTGTATGTAACCAAATTCTCACACCACCCATGTTTTATAATTCTTAAATAAAATAAAAATTTTAATATCCTGGAAAAGAGGAACATATTCTGGAAAAGGAGGAATATTCTTTACTAAACCTTTTGGAAAATGGAGAATTTATTATTTTCTAATTATTTAAATCTCCGCTTTATACAAGAAACGGTGCTACACTCAAGTGAGTGATGAATCCATATTTATATTATTTTGAATCCATGATCAAATTTGCAGACATATCTAACATTGCGTTCCAGTTCAAGAAAACGCAAAATTATTCGTGCTTGGGTTCATCTGGTATTCTTATCTGTGCTTTAAAATAACAATTTCCAATTGAAATATCCGTATTGTGTAGTTCTTTCATCTAAGAAAACGCCTTTTTTGACATCTGTAGTGACATAAATATTCAGTGAGCTTTAATATTTTCTCATGAAAAGATACACTATATACAGTTCAACAATGGCTAGTAATTATTCAGCGCTATTACATAAATTCGCGTTCTGTAATTTTTGTGTATCGCTCGTTACGTGAAAGTTTTCGCAATCGTTATATTCGCCACTATGCTGAAAACAACTGGCTCTGTACTCGCAGTCACAGCCCGACACAGTGAAGAGTCACAGCCGAAAACGTAACAATATGTAACATCTGGCTTATTTAACATCGGCAGGTATCTGTAAACTGATTATCAAAACGCACAAAAATTCGAACAACAAACGAATCAAAGTTTTAAAATTATTGGTATTGCAGTACGGCGAAAGCAAGTTTAAAAATATTTTATTCAAGTTTACAACAACGAATCGGAGACACATTTATTATCATTTTTTGGTTAGCCATCTATCGTAAAGCAAAAGGCAATTAAAACTTAGTCGAGATCACAAATCTAACGTGCTTTGTCAAAATAATTGTATCGATACTCATTTATTTTCGGATTTTTAATTAAAACTTTTCTATTTTAGTGTTAATCTTTTTAATCGTTAATTAATCCTAAGAAAATATATTTATAACCATGCCAAAATGTACAATTTACATAATTTTGCGTGAAAATAGTGAAAAAAAATGATTTTGAAGCGAGCAACTTCATAAAACCTAATAGCAAAATGATTAGGTTACTTGGTTCTATAAAGCCTTACATATTTAATTAAAGTCAAGTTTTTTAGTAGAAAGTACATTAAAATGCAATTATTAGAATTTAGTTATAAAATTCTGCGTCATTGAGTTTACATTTAAGTCGACTGGTCACATATTTTAACTATAACTCCGCCTCACCATACTAAAGCAAATACGTAGGTATACATGTTTACTTACTCTTCCAAACCTATAAATGTTTTCAAAAGATAAGCAGAAAGAAAAATGTCCAATATTCCTATTTCTTATTTCTATAGAATAACACTATAAAGTATGTATACTATATACCCCTACCACAAGTATTTTTTTTATTCCCCTTTGTTATTTCATGTTATTTCAATGTACGTATTGTTGTATTTTTGTATTTTAGTTATAATTCACTAGTACTACTCGCACCTATTCATTTGTATATATACGATATGAAAAGATGATTGCATGGGGTGGTCCGAAACTTCATTGTATAAGAGTTTGGTCTTCTTTACGGGCTATCATGCAAATGAATAAATGATTGAAGCAATTCAAGGAAAAATGAATGAAAAATTCAAACCCGGAGTTTCACGAAAGTGATTGAAAATGATTGAAAAATCAAGCGAAAAAACAAGCGTTAACTTTGCGAAAAGTCTAATGAATGTAATGCATAAAAACAAATGGTCCTTACTTTAAGAACTTACTATGAAGTGTACAAATTGACTACCTTTTTGAATTAATATTAATTTATATATTTATATACAAAGTAAGAGTAAATCGCAGACTAAAAATTTTGCTGTGCTTCCAGTTAAAAAATATTTTCCTTTTTCTTCCTTTACGAAATAACGTTTTGTTCCATAACTGATAAACAACATTGGATACCAGTCAAAAAACGAAAGACGTTTAATTGAAAAATGCCATACAGTCTTCGCAAAACCTAAGCTACCCAAATGCTGTTTGTTGTTAATTTATTATTCTAGAGCACAAACATGAAAAAACACATGTACCTTATACAAAGGAAAAACTAGAACTGTACTTTTATTCAGTGACATGAAAGCAAGATTACATGATATGAAAAACCCTATACACAAGTACAAGTACAAATACAATTGACATTAGTTTAATATTAATCTACTAGATTTCAACACCTACAACATTTTTCTTTTATTCTTTTATATTAGCACTTCCTTCAAAAAGATAAACAGGAAAAACTAAAGATGATTTTGATGATTATACGATTTCATTTTTCCGTACACCGATCCTTTCACAAAGAAAAACAAATCGAACACGTTCAAGCGGCTTCGTCAATAAATCAGCTAACTGATTCTTTCCAGCGATGTGCTCCAATTTAATTTCACCATTCAAGAATCTCTCCCATACATACAGATATCGAATTTCAATATGTTTTGACCTTCAATGAAATTCTGGATTCTTCGCTAATTTTACAGCACTAGCATTGTCAATATAAAGTGTCGGAGATGACTCTGGCATTTCAATCAATTCGGATAATAAACGTCGTAACCAAATCAATTCCTTCGCTCCTTCCGCTAGCTGATATAATTTCTGCTTCAGTTGTGGATGTTGCTATCACCCTCTGCAGCTGACTAGTCCACGATATGGCTCCACCGGAAAACATTGCTACTATCCCGGCCGTAGAACGTCTTGTTTCTAGTCACCAGCGAAATCAGCATCGCTATAAACTTGTAGTCCTTCTTCTTTGTCGTATATTATACCGTGCTTTACAGTACCTTTCAGATACCGAAATATACGTTTAACTTGATTCCAATCTTGAACAGTTGGTTTCTCCATAGCTCGTGCAGCTTTATTTACTACAAAAGCGATGTCTGGACGAAACGCTATTGTAAGATACAACAAACAACCCACTGCTTCACGATAAGGTACATAGGTGACACTGCTTCGTTGTGATCACTTTCTTCACGGCCTATTGGAGTTGAGACACCGTTTGATTTTGTCATTCGAAATCTCTCCAGTATTTTCCTTGTGTACTTTTCTAAGAAAATTATCAAGAGAACCAGTCGTAGTATTAAATTCTTGTCGTACAATTCTTAAAAACTCAGCAATTTCTTTCTCTTCACTACCGACAACTAGACCATCATCGACAAAAATTGCTACATACAATTGAACTTTATTGCGCTTTCGATAAAAGAGACAAGGATCTGCAACACTGTTTTTAAAATCTGCTTTCTTCATGAATTCCATGAACCGTTTGTTCCAACATCGTGGCGCTTGCTTTAGCCCGTACAAACTTCTTTTCAACAAACATACTCTATACCAGTACCGTCACCAAAACCTTCTGGTTGTTCTAAATACACATCTTCTTCCAGATAACCATTCAGGAAGGCAGTTTTCACGTCGAACTGTTCCAGTTTCATTTTATTAGCAGCCGCTACAGCTAACAAAGTTCGTATAGTGTCATATCGCGACACAGGACAGAATGTTTCTTCGTAGTCGATTCCCTGATTTTGTACATAGCCCTTCGCTACTAATCGAGCTTTGAAACGAGTACTTCCGTCACTCGCGATCTTCTGACGCAAAACCCAGCGATTTTTCAAAACTTGTGCTTCCTTTGGTCGTTCAACTAATATCCAATAGTTTGGATCTTGATATTCAACAGCAACTCCTGCCATCATTGAAAATTCATCACCTTCCATCCAAGCTCGTTTTCTTCGTTGCCTTTCGCTTTTTCGATTTTCTATTGAAAACGCCTTACTATTTTGTGTTGATTCACTCGTTTGCTCCATTCCAGTTGAATTTTCCGTCTCGCCATATTCGTCGTAATCCAGACTTCCTTCAGAAGCGGACGACGTAAAAAACTCCCTCTGAGTTTGATTTCCCTTGTCTTGGTATCTGACCTTTTTTGGCTCTTCTCTTATTTCAGATGACAATTTTGACCGATTTTGGTCCAGAACTTCTTCTTGACAAACATCAAATACCGCAGTATCGCTGCGCAAATTGCAAACGAATTCTGGCTTGAATTTCACGTCATGGCTCATGACTACTTTCCTTTTAGAAGGGATCCAGACTCGAAAACCATCTTTGTCATTGAAATATCCAACAAGATGTCCGAATACTGCTTTGTCATCAAGCTTCGAGCGGAAACTCTTGTTTATATGAACGTAGCATCCAGTGCCGAAAATTTTTAGATGATCAAGTCTTCCTACTGTCCGATTATACCACAATTCATAAGGGGCTTTATTCTGAACTGACGTTTTCCCAGTGCGATTTAATAAATATGCTGCGGTGTTACAGGCTTCTGTATACAATCCGTTCGGTAATTTGCTTGGATTCAACATAGACCGTGCTGCTTCAACAATAGTTCTATTTTCGCGTTCCGCTGCACCGTTTTGCTCAGGTGTATAAGGCGGTGGAATCCATTGTTCTGTTTCTCTGCTTGCGAGCAATTCAACAACTCTCTTATTGTCAAACTCTTTACCTCCATCACACCTGATTTGCCTGACAACATGTCCATTTGCATTAGCTTAATTTAAAAATTGTTCCAGCACATTACATACTTCACTTTTGTGTTTCAAAAAGAAAATTCTCCGAAACTTGCTAAAATCATCCTTAAAAACAACGTAATAACGTGCTCTTCCAAACGACTCTGTGGTCATTGGTCCGTTGACATCTGCGTGGATCAATTCTCCAGTAACTGTCGGACGATTTACCGTTGCTTGAATGGTAGCTTATGCATTTTTCCTATAGAGCACATCCATCACAGAATTCTTCATTGTCATTTTCCACTTTAATGTTCATTTGTGATACACTTGCAGTGTTTCGTATGATTTCACTAAATTCACGTACGTTTCGTTCTGTTTTTACAACACGCATTTCAAGCATATACTCGTATAATTAATTGTCCATACATATAACCAGTCATTACGGTATTTCCGTCGTAATGTAACCATTTAATGCTGCTGCTTTGACAGAAAACAAATGCGCACTCGCATCAGGAACATATAAAACCTTTTCCAATTCAGCATTATACCAATTGTTGTTTCGTCGAACTTGAATCTTTATTGTCCCTTGACCAAACGCATCCATATTCACATCTTGTTTTCCAAGTGAGATTACTTCAGGTATGACAAATTCACTGTATGACTAAAATATTGCTTGTTGGGAGTGATATGCTTCGTAACGCCACTATCACAATACCACTTATTTGCATCGATGTAACTTCTAATTGATGCGCCCATGACATGTGAAGTAAATACAGCGTTACTACCTTGCTGTTTGTTGTGTTGCTTAATTGTGCTTCCACCTGCATTCTTTTGTGGACACTCTGCTGCCCAATGGCCCAATTGCTTGCATTTATTGCAAGGAAATTTTTGTTTTGCCCGTTCCGTTGACATTTTTGTTTTATTCGTGTTTCGTTTCTTTTTCTATTCACCAGATGCGACGAATGCAGTTGTTAATGATTCTATTTTGCTTTGATCATACGTAGTTCAATCGTACAAAGTTTCTCGATGAGTAGATTCAAACTTTGTTTTTCTGATGAAATCGTGTCCCAAAAATCCTTAAAATTATCATATTCCTTTCCCAATGTCGATAAAATGCGGCCATTCAATATTCGCTCAGACAGGATATTTTCGTTATGTTTTGTTAATTCGTCATTTAAATCTACGAACAACTTTTGCAATTTAGCGACATGTGTGCTAATATTTTCTTTCTCGTCTCGTTTTACTCGGAAAAAGGCTTCAATTAGCATATTCAGACGTTGCGTACTACTACGTTCAAATCGTGCACGTAATTTGTCCCAGATTTCTTTCGCATTGTTACAAGTCAACACGAGCTCAGCAACTGGTTTACTTAACGCACTTGCAATCACACTTGCAACTTTCGCATCGTCCTTCTGCCACTCCGCGTATATATAGCTTTTTCTTCATTTGTTGAGTCCGCCTTTAATTTGACACATTCGCGTTTACCATTAATAATCTCTTCAAGTGATTATGAAAGCAACACCATAGAAATATGCTATTTCCATTTTGCCCAGTCATCAGGCCCTTCTAATTTATCGACATTCATTTTGTATTCACCACTGGTAGCCATTTTCTTCTAGAGGGGGGGCGAGTAGCAGGGACAGCAGAGACACAACGATTTCAACAACAACGTCAAGCAACACTACCTACAGTTAGTACAAATTTGGGTGACCGCATGGGAACATGATGATGGAACGAAATCTCGCCCCCCTCTCACAACCGCCGATGGAAAAAATGGTGGAGGGGAATAATAATAGTTGTTTACAGCTTTTCAGAAAAAAGAGTTTGCGGTACCAGGAAATTTGTGTGTTGTCATTGTGTCTTCTTTACAGGTTGCTTCTTACAGGTTGTTGGAGCAGTAGATGAACTTTAAAATTGTATTGTCTTGTGTTGTGTCTATAAACTACTAAAAAATATATTACTAACAAATTTACTAACTATCAACTCAGGTGTCTGGAACCGGGTTGAGTCTTGTTGCTAACATTCCTTTCCCATCCCTCGATCAATATGTAAAAAGGTGTACGACGGCGGCCTGGCCAGGGGCGGATATCACAACTATTAGACTTATGTGGTTATCGATGTGGCGCCTTTCTTTACGGGGTTTGGCTTCATGAAGAATGGTGTCTCGTGTTGTGTAACATGGGTATAGTGGTGTGGTATTCGCATTTATAATACGGGAGACTTGCTTAATGCTTGATCGTACATCATCGCAATCAATCAATCAAACCACTGGTAGCCATTTTCTTCTAGTTTTAGTTTTGATTTCTATCAATTTTATGCACACTCCAACTTTTTACTTCTATTAATAAATTTATTTATTATTGCTGCGTGTTCTGGGCCCATAACCTGTTGTTAATTTATTATTCCAGAGCGCAAACATGAAAAAACACATGTACCTTATACAAAGGGAAAACTAAAACTGTACTTTTATTCAGTGACATGAAAGCAAGATTACATGATATGAAAAACCCTATACACAAGTACAAGTACAAATACAATTGACATTAGTTTAATATTAATCTACTAGATGTCAACACCTTCAACATTTTTTTTTTTCTTTTATATTAACACTATTTAAATCTGGAAATCTAGCCAAGAGTTTTGAATTTCGAAAATCTCTTCTCTGTAAGATGAGGGCCGTATGCCTATTCGTAATTCTGTTCCACTCGATATAATTTCGAATAATAAACTTTGTCATCATTGTTGGCAATGGCCCATATTGACCCTTGAGTGTTGAGTGCGATTTCAAAAAAATAATTTTGTAGACCTTTTATTAAACGAACGATTCGTATAGATTAGGGTTATTTAACTAGGTAATTAAGGGGCCTATTCCATGGGCTAGCCAAATCTTTGTCATTATTGTTGGTAATGGCCCATATTGACCCTTGAGTGTTGAGTGCGATTTCAAAAAATTATTTTGTAGAACTTTCGATGACTTTGTCATCATTGTTGGCAATGCAGACCACATCATTGTGTGACGAGTTAGCGAAGCAAGAACAAAAGTTACTATTAACGGTGCAGTGAATTACAACACATTTTGTTGAGGCGTTGGCCACATCATTGCGTGACGACAGTGTAATTGAGCAACGAAGTTATTAAAAAAAAAAAAAAAATATCTAGGTTGAAGCGAGCGACGGATAGTTTGGAAAAATTAAGTTCAGTCATGGATGGGTATACATTAAACCAACTACAAGAGCGAATGTAAACGGCGATCATTGTCAGTGGAAGGAGATGAAACCACTTTAATGAAGCGGATGTTTCAAATGGTGATATTTACCCCATGTGACGCTGATTAAAGTTCAAACAATAAAATGCCGGATCGGGTAAATGATCCAAATAAATCGATCGACAGTAAATCGGATAACTTGAGCGATGATGAGTTAAGTACTTGGCGTGAAAATAAATCAGGTGGTGGAAGCGTAAGTTAACCGATCAGCAACGTGAGCAATGTAATAAAGGTGAAACTACATATGAACCGGATGTTGATGCAGAGCTGTTCGACCGTGAACGGGATCTTCTCGAGCGTAAGAAACGTATATTTCAAAGGGAACGTGAATTATATTTAAAATCAACCATCCAGTATTCGGACAGAAGTCGGCTATATTTAACTCCGCGAGATGTCACGGAAATTTTACCGGAATTTGACCCGACAAACCCGATGTCCGCATTACTAGCGAGGAATGGGTTTCGAAAATTAATTCGTTAATCCAATTATATGAGATAGACGAACCGTGTCCTTATGCTGACAGTTGGCCAAGCCAATTGAGCCGAAAGCAGCCAAAAAGGAAACTATTGTGAAACCTAAAGGACTACAATGTTACAATTGCCATGAGTATGGTCATATCGCTTTGAATTGTCCAAAACTGAGTCGGCGCGACAGATGTGTAAAGTGCAATCGAGTGCACGGTAGTCGCGAGATAGATTGCAAAAATACAACGTGTGACAGTAATGTTGGTATGGTGGATAAGAGTTCTCACATAAAGCGAGTGAGAGTTGAAAATATTGACATGTTGGCGTTGGTCGATTCCGGAAGTGAGGGATCGATGATCCGGAAATCCATTGCGGGTTATTTAAAGTTAAGTTTAATCCCGTGCAGTATGGAAATAAATGGTTTTGGCGGTGGATCGTACTCAGGTCGTGAAAAATTTATGTCGGAAGTGGTTATAGACGAAATAGTGGCAGAGATCGATATGTATGTTGTTGGTGACGAAATGTTGAATACCTACTGATTTATTACTAGGGAAAAATTTGATAAACCAACCAAATATCAAATTAACGATTATGAATGGATTAACAGTATTCGAGAAGGTAAATAAGGACGATCGTAACGAGTTTAGTGAGGTCAATCTAATTTTAATAACAACCAGTCCATCGAATGAGAAATCAAATGCTGAAAGCGTTTATATGAATGCAAACAATTACAAGTATGTAATAGTATAGTCAGTTTAAGAATTGCTTTGCATGCAACCAGTCGGAGTTGGGGAAAACTGAATCAATTGAGATGGAAATAAAATTAGTGAATCCCGATCCAGTAGTATATAGTCCATATCGTTTATCGTATCACCAGCGGTACGAGGTGTAGGTGATGATTGATGAGCTTTTGCAGAACAAAATTATTCGGAATTCGGACTCACCTTATTCCAGCCCAATCGTTTTGACAAAGAAGAAATCTGGGGAGACGAGGATGTGCATCGATTACAGACGGTTGAATGAACGAACACGTAGAGATCGATTCCCGTTACCAATAATCGAGGACCAGATACAAAGGTTAGGAGAGTGTAGTTATTTTACGGTGCTAGATGTAGCATCGGGATATTATCAGTTTACAGCCTTCGTTACTCCTGACGGTCACTATGAGTTTCTGCGGATGTCATTTGGTTTGGCAAATGCTCGAGCAGCGTGCCAAAGGTTGATGAATAGAATTGCGCGTGAAATGAATGACGAAAATGTCGTTTACATAGGCGACATTATTGTACCTAGTCGAACGATACCAGAAGGTATGTCAAAATTAACAAAATTATTAGCCGTTTTACAACAACACGGACTAACACTAAAATTGGAGAAGTGTGAGTTCCTAAAGAAGAAAGTCGAATTTTTGGGATATGAGATCTCAGAGGGAACACTTAAAACGGGAACCACTAAGACAGATGAGATAACCAACTATCCTGCCAAATGGCAAATTTTTGGAACATTAGTAGAACTTCTGACACGTCTAACACAAAAAGACATCGATTTTGAATGGACGGATGAACAACAAAACGCGTTCGACGAATTAAAAAAGAAATTGGGACGTCGCGAAGTACTAACTATTTTCAAACCGGAAAAATAGCATCGTGTTCTTACTGATGCAAGTTCAAAAGGATTGGCATTCGTACTACTGCAAATTGATTATGACAAACATGAAACGAGACCTGTTTGTTATTACAGCAGGAAAACAACTGTAAACGAAGCGAAGTTTCATTCATATGAATTAGAGGCGTTGGCAGTTGTTGAGACACTAGAACGATTCCGTGTGTACTTAATCGGAAGTCAATTTACGTTACTAACCGATTGTGCTGCTTTGAAAACATGTGCAACAAAAAAAAATGTAATACCTCATATAGGCAGATAGTGGCTGAAATTAGCCGAGTTCGAATTTGAGGTGCAGCACAGGGCCGTAAAACTAATGCAACAATAGTTGATGCATTAAGTAGAAATAGTGGAATACAGGGCGAAGAGCCAGAACCAGCAACCATTGATGTTTTCCAAATTTCGGAATGTGAGAGCGACTGGTTAATTGGGATACAACAGCTAGACGAAGAGTTGTTGAAAATAATTGAAGTTTTAAAACAAAAGCCTGTGATATCTAATGAACGACAATTGCATGTGAACTATGAATTGTACGATGGGCGACTGTTCCGTTTAGTTGGCGGCAGCAGAAGATGGGTTGTGCCTAAACAAATTAGATGGCGTGTGGTGAAATCAATGCATGATGATGTTGGTCACGGTGGTGTAGATAAAACGGTGCAAAGGGTAGCCGAACATTTTTGAATGTCGCTATACCAAACATGTTGGAGGACCACCGGAAGGAGAGATGCATCCTATCGAGAGGGTTGCCTTACCCTTTCATACTGTGCATCTAGATCATCTTGGGCCATTTCCGAAGAGCAAATCGGGAAATAACTATCTAATTGTGATGATTGATGGTTTTACTAAATATATGGTGATGTCGGCAGTAAGGGATACATCAACCCAACCAGTACTTAAGATGATGGATAATTGGACAGTACACTTTGGTACTCCAACCAGACTTATAAGTGACCAAGGATCAGCATTTACATCTACTAAATTTGAAAGTTATTGCAAGGAACATGCAATAAAGCATATAAAGAATGCGGTATCGACCCCTAGGGCTAATGGTCAATGTGAACGATACAATAGGACCGTTTTGGCAATGCTGTGGGATGGTAACTTAAACAATCTTTAGTGGGTAATAAATAATAACAAGCACGAAGTTACGAAAGTGTCATCTCAGAAGCTAATTCTAACTTACAATCCCAGAAGTATTCTTCAAAATAAATTACTCTTGGCCTTGAATAATGACGATAAGACCAAAGTCGATACTACGAAGTTGAACGAGATTGTCAAGGAGCGTATCATGTTAGCCGGAGATAAACAAAAGAGAAGATTTGACGCGACCCATAAGACTACGCGTATGTCTACCAAGAAGGGGAGTTAGTGTTCGTAAAGTGGAGTGGAGGTCCAGCAACGGGAACTTCGCGTAAATTAAAAGCTCCATGTCGAGGGCCTTATTTGGTAAAAGAAGTCCTGCCAAATGATCGATATGTTATTACGGATGTGGGGGGTGCTCAGCAAGGCAGACGCGGTTACGTGGGTGTGTATGCTAGCGACCGAATGAAGCCATGGTGCATATTACAAGATTTGGATTTTGACGATCCTGATGAGGACATCAGTATTTCCTTGTTTGTCCCCTCCCCCTTTTGTTTATTTAGTGCACTCTTTAGTGTATTGACAAATCGTTCGGCTCGCCCGTTCGACATCGGGTGGTAGGGTGGCGTTGAGATGTGATTAATTCCTCGAGTACGACAGAAATCACTGAATTGTTTACTTACGAATTGAGTCCCGTTGTCGGCTACCAATGTTTCCGGATTGCCATTATGTGAAAAAAATTCGCTCATCTTCTCGATGCAAGTCGTTAACGTGATCTTAGTGCATACTTGTACATCGGGAAACATTGAATATGAGTCAACAGTGACCAGATACCATTCTCCGTCAATTGGTCCGGCGATGTCTGTACGGACTCGTTCCATAGGGCGAATTGCACGTGGCCACGATTGCAGAAGAGTCTTGATGGGTGATTTCGATCGCGCGAGGTCTGTGATGTCGTCATCAATATTAGGCCAGTACACATAGGCTCGGGCAAGTATTTTCATTTCTTTGATGCCCAAATGCGCTTTGTGCAACTGACGTAACATCAGCTTTCGGTATCGTTTTGGAATGATGATTCTGTCACTAAACATAACACAACCGGACACAAACGAGAGTGATCCACGTCGATTATAAAACAGCGCCAGTTCGTCGTCGTCCGGAATTTTCGCTTTTGAATTCGGCCAGTCTGATTTCAAATACTGAACGATTACTCTAAAAGTCTGGTCGCCCCTCGGTTTCAGTTTCGATCATTTTTCGTGTAATGGGTAATACATCCATGATTTCCTCGATTTGATCGGTTATTTCTTCTTCGAGGTGGAGACAGGCAATTACATACGTAGTCTTCATTTTCCACCGTTGAAGTCGATTAGCGGTATACACGGAAATTCCGTTTTTCATCCAAAAATGCTGAGAAAAGGCTTGTGCTCCGTTACTAATGTAAACCTTCTTCCGTAGATGTATACCGATGGAATTTCTTGACTGCGTAGACAAGTGCAAGACCTTCTTTTTCCACTTGACTGTAATTTTCCTCAGCCTACTTATTGCAGTAATTTTTGATGGATCTGTGGTGATGCCTTGGCTATTTACGATCATTCCCAAATAATTTACTTCGTTGCGAAAAAAATTACATTTCGTTAACTTCACTCGGAATCCGTATTCTTTTAATCGTTTAAGGAGTCATTTGAGGATTACTTTGTGAGTCTCCTCATCCTTGGAGTGAACTAGAATATCGTCGAAATACGCGATAGTTCCGTCAAGGTCGGCTAGCATAGCGTCTATTATTTGCTGGAAAATGCCGGGGGCGAATTTTACTCCGAATGGCAGACGATTGAATGTAAAAAGTCCCTTGTGTGTGTTGATTGTCAGGAAACGCTTTGATTTGTCGTCAACCTCGATTTGCAAATAAGCATCCGACAAATCGATTTTGCTGAATACTTTACTGCCAGCAATAGCTGCGTGAACATTTCTTCCGGACTTGGAAGTGGATATGTATTGGTCTCGATGCATGAATTCAGCCCAGTTGAGTAGTCGGCGCATATGCGTATATGACCGTTGGGCCGTTTGACCGCGACGATCGCTTTAGCCTTTAAACACTTCCCTGGTGTATCGCTAAATATGGTTTGAAATTCATTTTTCACTTCCGTAATGAA
The DNA here is from genome assembly GCA_958295665.1 of Tipula vernalis. Classification (NCBI taxonomy): domain Eukaryota; kingdom Metazoa; phylum Arthropoda; class Insecta; order Diptera; family Tipulidae; genus Tipula; species Tipula vernalis. Next base: position 62,183,686 of record OY282559.1, on the reverse strand, counting down.
TATGTCATGTTCTGATTGTATCGCATGAATGACATTACATATTTCGTTTATCGGACGTTCCCAAATGCCTAAACGTTCGATCCAGTCTATGCCTAAAACATCACGCTCTGTAATATTTGTGACTAAACATTTACCAGAATATACTTGCCCGATGATTTTAATCCCCAATTCACAGTCAAATTCTGCGATAATGGGGACGCTGCGTCCTTTGAAGCAGATTTTATTCCAGTTGGGCTGTATGTAGATCCAGGTGACCCCAGAGTTTGCCATGTTTGCTCTGAGATTATGGTCAGATCGGACGCCGTATCGATCTGTAGTTTCACGCTGGTTCCGTTAATCTCGACGTTGATGTATTTGCGTCGGGATGTTATGTCGCCATGATTTTTGTCGGTGTTGATCCCGTGCTCGTGGTTGATTTCTCGGCTTGTTGGATGTCGAAACTCGTGGTTTATTTAGTTGGCAATACCCTTCCTTATGACCTACATTATGACATTGGTTGCACTTGTGTGTCGCAAATTGGCAGTTTCGAACGAAGTGTACACCACCGCAGAGCCAACATGGTCTGAATGGCCCAGCTGATTGATTTTGAACCGTGTCCGTCTTTCTCGGTTTGTCTTTAAGTTGTTCCGACAGAATTGAAAAACCTGGTTGCATCTGCTTCATGGCGTTGGTGACTGGTTGAGCTTTTGAACTTCCACCAATGATCGCTGTGTCGCGCTTGAGACTTAAAATACGTTGAATTTCGGTGATTAGTTTCACTAGTGATTGTTCGTTTGCATCCTCCCCGTCAAATTTTCGAGAGAAGGCGGGTTCGAATTTCGGCGTCTTGTGAGGATTTTAACCCGCGCACGAACATTAAACATTTAAACTGGTTATCGTTTAGCTCTTTCAATCTGAATTCTTCGCATTTTCGGTTTATCTGTGCTGCGTACGTGACATAATCAGGCATTTTACAAGCGGGTAATAAAAACACCATTAATTTGTGCAATAAAAATACAAATACACAAAAAATTCGGAAATTCCCTCCTGTTATTTCAAAGCTACAAAATCTTCTGAAATTAGGGTGATTATGAATGACCTTAAAATCTCAAAATACGAGATGAAACTCATGTCAATTGGTTTAAAAGTTTTGGTATACGATCCAAACCACTACACCCTACTGAAGGATAAGTTAAAGGAGAAGAAAGCCGAATTCTTCTCATACACGTTGGATGAGAATAAAACTTCTCGATACATTCTATTTGGTCTACCATCCCTTCCAGTTGATGAAGTCCATCAGTATATCAAAGATACGGGGCTCACTCCGTCAAAATTATCCAAGGTTGCTTCAAAGAACAGATCTGACGACAGCGCTCTATATTTTGTTTCTTTTCCAAAAAGTACTACATTAAGTCACTTAAGAAATCACAAATATATTGGTAACATTGCGTGTTCATGGGACTTACCTCACAAAAAACCGGAGCGACTCACTCAATGTTTTAATTGCATCATGTTGCGTCACACATCTTCGAATTGCAACATGATACCAAAGTGTAAATTTTGAAGTCTTACACACCTGGATGATGCAGATTGTCCGATCAAAGAAACCGAATCTCAATATAAGTGTGCCAATTGCAGTGGAAATCACACAGCCAATTTAGTGTTATGCCCAAAGCGTAATGAATTTCTGCGACTTAGGGATCTTGCCAACTAAAAAGATCTTCATAATTGGCTGGAAAGGCTCCCGTGAACTCAAACTTCGACCAGCCTAATATTATCAGTTCATCTCCATCACAACAACCAATGTCCAGTTTATTCATCAATAATCCATTACCATCTCACCAACAGGCTGCCGGAAATGTAAGTGGTAATAAATTATATAGTGCTAATGAATTGTTATTAATTTTGGAAAGTGTAATGAATGGTCTCAGGAGGTGTCAAAGCTCAGGCGAACAAGTTCAAGTTATTTTAGAGACTGCCTTTAAATATGTCTGTAAATAATAATCTAAAAGTCTCTATTTGGAACGCTTGTTCGAGCTTATTTATTTTCTCGACAAATACGATATAGATGTTATGCTAATCACAGAAACCTTTTTAAAACCGGGGGATTCTTTTAATATTCCTCGATTTCAGATATATAGAAATGATCGTTCGATCCAAATTGGCGGTGGAGTTGCAATTATCATTAAAAACTCAATCAAACACTCAGTTCTCTCTACATTAGCATTGCAAAGTATAGAAAATATATCCATTCTGGTATTCACGCCCAATTTAACATTAAAAATTAGTTGCTGTTATGTTCCTTATTCAAACCATCCAAACTACAGAAGTGATTTTAGTAGGCTTACCAATTCTAACTCACCTTATTTACTTGGAGGTGATTTTAGTTGTCGTCATTCCGATTGGAATTGTAGTAGTTCTAACAAGGGTGGACGTATTCTCTACGATTTCCTAATGTCCAGGTCAAATTGCGTCTTACATTTCCCAGACACTCCTACATTCCATCGTTCTAATGGGTCCAATAGCACACTAGATTTTTATTTGGCTAGCCCCTCGTGCCTCGTTGGCTTCGTTGTAACAAAAAATGAGATGAACTCTGACCATCTCCCTGTTCTGTGTTTCATCAATACAGAAACTTTGCACGCCATCGCGACTGCAAAGACATATAACTACAAACTAGCAGATTGGTCTTCTTTTAGAAACATTATTGAGATAAATGCTATACCAATTGATTTTGAAGGCCGTGAATTAAATACAAATAAAATTGATGAATCCATAAATCAATTCACAGATTGTATTCAACAAGCGGCAGATATCTCTGTTCCCACTACATCTTCATCATCTAAGTATCAACTTATACTCTCGGATGAAGTGCTATCTTTAATCAAACTGCGCAATGTTAGGCCGAGACAATGGATGAGAAAACGTGACCCGTTCTTCAAGAATATCGTAAAACTATTAAATCAGGTTATAAGGCAAAAAATATATGAAATAGTTAACGTTAAATGGCAACATAAACTTGAATGTCTCGTCAAAGGTTCTAAACCTTACTGGCAAGCAATTAAACATGTAAAAAAAAAATATTCTGCGATTCCACCATTAAACAATCCCCAAGACAATAGCAAAATAATTGTCACTTAAGATAAATGTAAAATTCTTGCCAATTTTTTCCAAAAATCATATGAAATCTCATCTGGTGTTACAGAATCCGATGATATCCGCCAAGATATTCAGTGTATTAGCGATTCCATTGAACTTGATGTGTCAAAGTTTAATGTATCAATTGAAGAGGTTAAATATATTATAAAATCCAGTCGCCCATTCAAAGCTACAGGCCCAGATAAAATTCCAAACATTCTAATAAAACATCTCCCGGAATCGGGGTATGTCTATCTGACCCAATTATTTTCCCAGCTGTTTTAAGCTTTCCTATTTTTCCAATTCGTGGAAAACGGCCAAGGTGGTGGCGATTCTGAAACCTGAAAAACTCCCGTCAGATGTCAATAGCTATCGAGCTATCAATCTACTGGACTGTTTAAGTAAAATTTTTGAATGCGTTATCAAAAACAGGCTCAATGACCACATCGAATCCAATGGAGTGCTAATTCCTCAACAATTTGGTTTTCGTCACCAGCATTCCTCAATACATCAGGTTAACCAGAATTATTCAACATGTCAAAGATGAAAGACAGTCAAATAAGTCCACATGTATGGTACTTCTGGATCTTGAAAAAGCTTTCGATTCTGTTTGGATTAAGGGGCTATTACATAAACTATTCCAATTAAAATGTCCGTTATTTTTGATCAAAATGCTTAAATCCTACTTTGAAGATAGAAAATTCTACGTACAGATTCTGAATTCGACTTCGTCTTTAATGCATACTTACTCGGAAGTTCCACAAGGTTCTGTGATTAGTCCCATTTTGTTTTGTATTTTTTTGAATGATGTTCCTCAGATTAAGGGTTGTGAAATTGCTCTTTTTTGCTGACGACACAGCCGTATATACCTCGGATACTCACTCTCACGATATAATTTTTCGTCTAAACACATATTTGAATTTGCTTGCACTTTATTTCAAAAAATGGGGTCTTAAGCTTAATGCTAATAAATCTCAAGCTATTTATTTCTCGCGATGTAGATTACCTTCTAAACTTCCCCAGACAAATTTAATCATTAATGGTCACTCATTAAGCTGGGAGAAGCAGGTTAAATATCTGGGTATCCTCTTGGATCAAAAAGTCACTTTCCAAAATCATCTTAATTTTGTAGTTAGTAAAATTTCAAAATTATTTTTTACATTATATCCATTGCTAAATAGAAAAAGTAAATTTTCATTTAATAATAAAATGCAACTTTATAAATTAGTAATTGTGAGTGTAATTTTGTATGGTTCACCATTATGGGTGTATGCGGCCAACACTCATTTCAAAAAATTACAAGTTATGCAAAATAAGTTCTTAAAACTTATATTGAATGTTCCTAAAAGATATCGCACCAGAAGATTACACTCTGAAACGAATGTCAAAATGATAAAAGAGCTTGCAATTGATCATTACAACAAGTATAATAGTAAGCTTCCATTTATTGAAAATACATCGATAATTAATTTACGTTATATAGCCTATTAATCGAAAGGAGTGGATAGATGCTGTTACGTAGCGATATCTAAGTTTTGTTGCAACTTTTTTGCCACTGGTAATAATGGAACAATTTGTTTTACGTTTTCCATTCATTGCCACGGTTATCCGACAATATTAAAGATTTCGGTGCTCTTAATCCTTTCATATTTTTCTTATTATTCTATAATATATTTTTCACTTTTTTTGTTAAATACGACCAACCACAATTTGATAACAATTTTCTATTAATATTAGAATTTTAATAAATCGTTTCGGTTTAGGGCGGCGGCCCCTTCCTCCTAGGTATACAACGAATTAAAATAACTTGAAAAAAATTTTATAATTAAAAAACTTGTTTTGGGATTTCATCTAATCAAACGTAATCTAAATAAGAAACGTGTTATTTATGAGAAGTACATACATTAATGCAATGCCCTAGTTTATTCAATACTTGCAACATTAATAACCTGCATTGGAGCGGAAGCAGTTAAAATTTTAAAAATTTGACGATTTTAATCTAAGAACACATAATCGAAACGTTCAACACACAAACGAAACGTTTACTGAGTACTTCACTAAAATCAAATCGCAAATAAATCCGCTTCATCACAAAATAAAGTAAAAACCAGAAAAAGGAAAAGAAACCTGATTAGTTGACAATTCCAATTATCGTCATGTTTCATGATTATAATTTCTCAAAAATTTGTAGTAATTCCCAATTTCTCACTATTTTAGCCCACAAATGATCAATGGGGTTTAGATCGGTCTGTATAAATGGAGCTTTTAAAATGCGACCGATTCCCCACTTCATTTTCCACTTTGATGAAGAGCAATTACGGCGGCATGAAGCTCTAATTGTTTATGTGTTTTCTATTATTTTTAAGCTGCATTTTGCAAGACAAATAGAAAATACTATTTGTAGCACGAATTACGATCAAAAAACTAAAAAAATGCATTTTTAAATTTTCAAGTAACTCTTTTTATGGAAACTTTTTTCTTTATGGAAAATTACCCTTTGAAAATAAACTCTATATACAAAACAAATTCCCCTCCCATAATATTTTATATACCCCTTTATTATTTGAATGTACTGTACAAGATATTGATTTTCGTCGCTTCTTTTTAGGTAGGTTTCATTATAATTCACTAGCAATACTTGCACCTATATGTTTGTATATATACGACAAAAAATCAAACATTTGTGGGGTGGTCCGAAACTTCATTGTATAAGAGTATGGCCTACTTTACAGGCCATAATTCATTCAAAATGATTAATTATAATAAACGATTGCGATATCGAGCTAAAGAAAATGTAACTGCAAAGTTTCAATAAAATTAATTGTTCCTTAGATTAAGAACTTACTATGAAGTGTACAAAATTGACTATCCTTTTGCATTCATGTGTGTAGGCACAAGTAATTCTCACATTAAATTTTTGCTTTAAACCAGAAACAAAATTTTTTAGTAAAGGGTACCTATAAAATAAATTTTAGGGTCTCACCTTGTCGTGAAATTTTCAAAGTGGATTGTAAATGTTAATTAATTAAAAAGCTCTTCTAAAGCTATATTATCTCCTAATTATTGTGAAGAGAAAGTGATTCGGGGCGTAACGGAGAACCCACAATTTTGGAAAGGAAAATGAAAATTTGTGAATATGTATTTCAAAATGTCTCGAAATTTGAAGTAGAGGGAGAGGAGCATTGGATGTATGCTGCAGTGTTAGAATACGCCATTTTACAACTAATTAGCATTATAAACAAAACATCAATCATTAATGCTTCAATTTGGTGCAACCCATTTGAGTTTAGTACGGCAGTATAAGTGTATGGCCTTTGGATCTTCCTTTGATATTTTCTAATTTTATTATTCCACTTGACGACTCAACAGTTGAGCCTCACATTTTTTATTACTAAGATTTTTGATTATTCAAATAAAGCCTTCAAAAAATTTAGAAAACACTTTATTAACCGCAGCATAACCCTATACACTTAAAAATGTATGGGGAATGGGGCTGGGAGTCCTTAGGAAGTCCTTCTTTCGAGACACAAAGCACAAAGTCTCTGCCTAATTTATTTATATTTATAATCCATGTAAATTGGTTGCATCCTGGAACTCTTGATCAGGCATGTATACGTGTATGGTTGGTATTTTCACAAAATTGAAGCGTTGAAGCGGGATATCTGTGACTAAGCATATTATGTAAAGCATTTGGCTGGTATAAATAGTCTTGGATTTAAAAGAATTCAATAAAGATACATTTCTTGCTTATACCATGATCTCAAATGTCTGTACTGTGCAATCTGTAGATTGAACGTCATGATTTAAACTAGTTCCAGTGGTATAATTTAGATGAGAGCAAGATACATATAACAAAACTAACCGCCGTTATCGTCGCATGCCGCATCTCTTATTTTGCTAGTAATTTGGGTGCAAGGAGCATTTAAAAAGACATAAACTTTTGAAGTTATGATTGGCATATTTAAGTTACGAACTTCTTGAACTGCTTATAAAAATCCAATATCTAGGTTTTACAAAAGCAATCGATCTAAAGACAAACCGGATTGCTAATTCCAAAAGTTGGTGATACTGATAACCCATTTAGATTTCAGTTGAAAGGAATTTGTTTACTTAGGCGGTCAATAATAAAATGTGGCGATCCTTTATCAATTTATGGATTTCAGATTTACATATTGATGTTATTTCCGGACAGAACGCCAACCCATTAACGGTGGCAAATGAATTTTTTAACCTTATGGTTACCTTCACCCAGGCACACGAATATTGTGCCACATAATCACAAATAATCCCCTTACGTACATTATAAAGAAATTATCTACTTATGATGGATGGCTTTGGTTTTACAAAGACAGCAGCTTAATTAAGAAAAATCCATTAAAATTCTTGATTAGCAAAACAAAAGAAAAAAGACGTAATTAATTAATTGATGTGATATAATGAATTTATTAATCTCGTTAGTCATATCGTGATCTTTAGATACAAATTGTGGACAAACCATTAAACTTTTTTAAAACAATGCAGGTGATTTGTAGGAGAATATTCTTCCCTAATCGGCAGCCCACTATATTTCAAAAAGCAGTTGAAAATAATTTGGAGAAAATCCAACAGTCATTCCAATAGGGATTATACTTAAATAAGAATTCTAAACTACAACTTCATCCTTGACGATTCATCGTTAACAAAAAATATGTTTATTAAAAAAAGTATTTTAATATAAAAAACTCTATATTTACAAAAGGTTTTAATTAAGACACGTTACAATTAAATTAAAATAAACTATCGAAAAAAAAAATATTTAAAATTAAAACTATCTCCGAAAAATTGTACTTTTCATTGAAACACGGATTAAAATATGAGATCCTATTTCTTCTTACCGGATTTTTTCGCGCTACTTCTAGTTGATGATAGTCGGGTATTTTTACGTGGCTTTATCACATCCTCATCCGAACTACTGTCGCTTAACACCTTTTTTGTTTTACTAGATCGACGATTTTTCTTTGGGGGTCCCGTAGAATCTGCCGAATCGCTATCATCCATTAAATCTTGCCGAATAATTTCGTCCTCTTCGTCATCGTCGTCGTCAGATATGTATTTTGTCCGGGATTTCGCCTGTTTCTTTTTGCCTTTGTCAGACAATTGAATCGGTTTTTTATTCGCTTTTCGTGTCGCTCTTCTCGGTGTTGGCGCAATTGGTTTTTTCATTAAATTTGCACTTGGATCAATATGACCGGCCTCTTCATTAGTTGATTGAACATTACCATCGGGATTCATACCATTTTGTTCACGAATTTGTAAACATTCTTCCAGTTTTGTTTCAAATTCCGTAATTATATCTTTTATTGAGCCCTCCTGCTTCGACAATTTCATTGTGTTTGAAATAATTTGCTTAAACCCGTTATAAACCTCGTCAACTTGCACTTTATCTTTATAGAGCGGTATGTGATCTATTAGTTTTCTAATGGTTTTCTCTGAGTGCGTTATTAGCTCAAGACAAAATACTATATCGCGCCACTCGCGTTCTTGTTTAGTGATCTTAAATCGGAAACATAATTTATCCACCAAACTTTCTGATTGGCGATTTTTCTCAATTAGTCCAAAAATAAATCGCATTATGGCACGATACTTATCCTCCTCCAGATTAATTTTGGGATCACCAAGTCGAGCAATGATATCAGGCAGCACATTATAAAGTGTATTAGGTTTGCTGCCAATCTCTTTGAATAATTGCTGCGTTGTGATGCGAATTTCGTCGTGCGCATCGACTATACATAACGCAAGATCAGATATTTGTCCCTTCACCCTAATCATTTCTTGTATAATTAAATGTGACAACATTTTTACGGCAATGAGCCGTACTTCATTATCCTTATCATATAAAATTGAATAAATTTGTGCCGTCCACAATCCAATGATATTCGGGAAGCGGAACATGAGATCAGTAATGCCAATCATAATGTTTATTTTGACTTTTTGGATTTTACTCTCGCACAGCATCGTAATTATGGACGTCATATTTTGTTCACAGTAATCTGCGGACACGAACATAAAACGAAGAATCGCAGTAACCGCAGCCAAGAAACAACTGTCCTGATTCCGTCCTGGATACTTAAAAATTTCAAAAATGGGCGTCACAAATTTTTGGAATATAATATCTTCTGAATATAAAAGAACTTTTTCGAATACATAATTTATTGCTTCGGCAATCCGGTCATCAGCTTCGGCACCCTGACTTACTTCCTCCTAAAATTTAGTTAAAAAAAAAACATTTTTAGCGACCAACATTTTACCGGCACAGCCAAGAAATTACTATACCTCATTTGGTTCTTTTCCATGATTGGATAATCGCTTTAATGCGTTACTCGCTGATGCGTTCATTGCCTTCCGATGCCTGTCTAACATTTTCTTTTCGCGACCCCTATGCAACTCATGTCGGTATTTTGTATTGCTGTACACATCCATATCCAAAAATATCATTTCCTTCATGGCCACATATCCAATCAAGTAAATAGTTCGTGTCATCAACCAAGCGGGGAGCTTCAAAATCTCGCCGCCAACATTATTATTTTTCTCATCCTCGGTCAACCATTCAACCGATTTTTGCTCGATCTTTTGTAAAATTTCATATAGTATTTCCTCTGTGACTTTATCTGGTGATTGTGATACTTGATAAATAAAATCAAATACAGATGCGGTAATGGGATCAAAATTTTTAAAATTTTCCGCTCCAAAATACAGTCGTACATAGGTTTCTTTAACAGTTTGAACGAGTTGGTCGTTTGGACTGAATCGCCTAAATTTGGAATCATCTTTGTCGTGTACTAAATTAAGTAGCAACGTTAGTACGGATGAATAAACTCTAGGATCTTTCATTCCAAATTCAAGAAGACCATAATCCTGAAGAATTGGTACATTCGCCTGGGCGACTGAATTTGATGCGCTGAAATTAAAATGTATTTAGATTTTCGAAAACTAAAGTCTTAATTAAATTTATATTTACCGTGATGCTAATACGAGTATTTGTAAAGCTTTTCTTGCTTCATCTTCCGTTGTACCTTCAATTTTCATCGTGAATTTTTCAAATAAAACTTGAATTATCATATTTTCAATTATCCCACTTTCGATCCAATGCCTTATTAAAATTCCAAAAGCCTTGTAAAAACCTTTTGTTAAAAAATTAAAAAAATTTGTCAAGTTCTCAACTACCTTAAGAGCATGAGATCTGCCCTCCTTATCGGTTGAGAAAAATATTCGAAAGTAGGCATTTGTGACAGAATCGCGTTTTTCTTTATCACTCGACCACACTAAATTCAATGATTTAATCATTCCGACCTCAGTGCCGTCGATGCCAAACAAATATCCGGTTGTGAAAAATGAAATGGCTTCAATTACATCACTATTCGTTTTCGACAATAAAAATTCCTCTAATTTTGGTAACGCACTTTTGAGGCTTTTCGAAAAATTCAGCGAATCGTGTAGGAATTGGGTGATTTTCTCTTGTTTTTCAAATTCCTCATTTAGTAGCATAGTATCTTTGTCACTTAGGTAGTAGTTTAATAACTGAAATTTATAATATTTTGTGTAGACTTCACCTTCGAGTTGTTTGCTAAAATAAATAAATGAAAAACAACAAATAAATTGGCACATTCTTACATTTCACAAATTCTTACATTTTTTCCGCCTGATCAGCCTGCAAATCAATTAATTGAACTAATTTGATCGCATTCATATAATTTCCGGCTATCATAAATTCCTTAATTTTTAACGGAATATCTTTTGAACCGCCCAAAATTTGAAACAATTCATCTACTTGATATTCATTATCCCGCATTTTATCGAGAAGAGGGTCAAGTGCAGCAGAAATTTCGTTCTGAAATTTATCTTCCAACTCATTTATACTTTTAGTATGCTCCACCATCTTTGTGTGCATATCCTCTAATTTGTTCGATTCGAACTCATATTTATCAGTCAGCTCTTTTTCCGTCAGCTTAGCCGAAAATGGGTTTCGCTCCAAGAATGTTTTAATCAAGATAATGGCATTCTTGCGCACCAAGCTACTTTTATCGTCTAACCGATCGATAGCATTCACTAATATTTTATGTTGATATGATAACGGCACAGCATGAGCCTCTTTCAGCTGATAAAATATATTCAAAATCTTTGATCGTACATGTGAATTAACATCCATCATGTGATCGAAAAGTTTTTCGAGAAAATCATCTCGCACCAGTTTCTTTTCTTCGGTCAATTCTTCTGACGTTAAATCTTTTAGTATTGCATCGCTCATCATTTTTAATATACAAATTCTTAGAGCATAGGACTGATTGTTTAATAGTTCATCGCTTAAAACCGTTAGATGTGGTATCATTATTTCTGATGAAATTACATTCAACTCGGTTAAAAATAAACCAAAATTTTTCGATGTCTGGGAATCGGCCGTATCAACACATAGTTCATCTATGATTTCTTTGATAAGGATAGAAAATATTGTTGAAATACCAAACTCTTCGTTTAACAGATGTACCCCATCTGCAATTGGAACGCATGCATGCTCGTAGATTCGTAGCAGATGTAGTAATTTTATTGGCAATGTCATTGCGTGATTGTATTGTTTGACAGCGACACCGAGAATTTGAAATATTGTATCGCCCACCGCTTTTGATTTCACCAATTGTTGTTCCATTGATCGATAACAAAAATCACAAAATAAATTTGTAAAATTTTCTTCAACGATCGGCGGATCCCACAGCTTAGAAAGCGGTACTTGTGACAAGAAATGAAATAATTGAACGAGGCACTTCAATCGTTTCGTGTCCCATTGTGCACTGGTATCATCACCATCATTCTGAAAACATATAAACAAAACCATTTTTTTTTTTTTTAAATACTCACATTTCACTTAATCATTCCAATATTTAATCTAACCTTTTTTTTATTTTTACCAGAAGCCATCCCACCATTATCATCATGGTAAACGGATTTATCGATGGTTTTCACAATGGAACACAGAAGGTACATAATCATTTTTGTTGCATTCAAATATTTTACGCGCGTTTCATGAGGTATATCGTTGTTCGCCAAATGGAATGACAAATCTTTTTGAAGCTTTTCCAGAATGTTATATATCAAATCGTAAGAACGAAACAAATTTAATGTGGTTACGCGAGCAGCATTATCCAACACAGCAAAAAATGAATCGAAATGATCGTATATTAGTAGAGAATCGGCACCAGAAGAAATTGCCGACTTTATATCTGAAAAAAAAAAAAAATAAATTATGTTATATTTAACGACAAAACTATGAGTAAACTGAAAACGGTATAAGTCAATAATCAAGCCTAACAGTCTTGTTCGATCCATCGTTAAATGGCAATGCAGAACACTGAGTTCCTAGCTTAAGAACGAAAATTGTTGGGATTGGGGCAATTTTTTCCCGAAGACAAATCTGTTGAAAGCAACGGATGATAATTGTCCCAAACTTGACTATAAGCTATTGTTTGAGACTTACTACTCCAAATTGGAAAAGAAAGAAAATTTTGGAATCAAAATCGGCTAAAATCTTCACAACGACAACAACATGTACCAACGACATAGACGTTAAAACTGAAAGAAGCAAAATAGTATAACATAACAAAGTAGTATAACATAACAGTAGTATAACATAACAGTAGTACAGAAACAAAGTAGTATAACATAAGTAAGCCATTTAAAGTTCTGGCGCTAAGTTCCTTTACATAGTCAATTTGCCAGAACAATCCTGTATTACATTTTTCGGGAGTGAGCTCTTTGGGATAGGCTCTTTCTATTTCAGATTCAAAACCGTGCTTTTCAAATAACACTGTACCCTAAAACTAAACAAATGCAGTTGAGGGTTAACTGTTTCCCATTTTATCACTAAAAAATAATATTTATTATGGATTTAAATGAACAAATAGATAAAATAATCAATCATACAACACATAAATACAACTTTTTACAGTATGCAATTAAGTAATTTACGAATTACATACCCCCAAGCAGCTTCGGTATTTGATCAGCGTTATAAGTCTCTTTTACATGGATTTTCTCTCTAGTTTGATTAAGCAAATCACTTTGATCTATCGGAATATCAAAAGTTAAATCCATTATTAATAAAGCTTTACACAATTAAACACAAATAGAATTGTAAATATAATTTAATTTAAAATTTCCACAACAAATGCCATTTCCACGCTTTATACACAACTTGTTGTCAGTTCATGTTTGTGTAGATTCGTTGTTTGATGTTTTTCTTTCAAAATTCGTGCTGCCATATGCAATTTATTATTTGATCGAAACTCTACACTACAAAAAATATTTATAAATGAAAATTTACTTATTTAACTAGAATGATTTACTAAAATTTTTATTAATTTTAGATGAGGTAGTAATTAGTTAAAAAAATAGCATAGATTTTATTTAATATTTTGTTTTGGGAATAAATTGAATTCAGTTTATTTAACATTCTACATTAGAATTGGAGAATTTTATCGAATTCGCCTCACATTTTCGCTGGCTTATCAAAAATCAAACAATTAACGGCTTTTTATGTGTAGAGAATTTTGATCAAGAACTTCATTACCATTTTTTAATTTTTTTGAAGTTTGACAATCAAATCAATATCAATTATTAGTTGTTATTGATATTTTGATGGAGGTGGTGTTTTTATCATAAATTTTTTTTATTAAAATGACAGATAAACAACAAAAATTATTAGCAAAATTAGAACGTAAAGCGTTATTAGAGAAACAGAAAATTATTAAGCCTGGAGAATGTTTAAAGGTCTGTTTTATAAGAAATTATTATAAGCATCAGTGATAATTTCTTTTGAATTTAGTATTTTAAGGTGATCATCGACCCAGAATGTGTTAGCTCACCTCATGGCGTTCATCTTTTGTCCAAATTAAGTGACTTCAAGCTAATTTATGAATTAAGATCACAGCCACTAGTCGGTATAATAACTTTCGAAAGAAAATTAAATCAATACTTAAACAATGATAGTAATAATGTAAGTAATCGATTTTTAGCAGAATTTTTGGATAAATCCCATCCATTCGTCTATTTCTTAGTTAGTGATTACCGAAAAATACGAAGACCAAAACTATTTAATAGTATTGCTGCAAGGTGAAGAGGCTGTTAATTTAATAAAAACGAATCAATTGATGCCACGAATTAAAGAAATTGTTCAAAATTTTCCGAATAAGCGGATCACCCTGGCTATATATAAATTGAAGGAATACTGCAAGATGAACAACAATATTTTGGGACGGCGACAAATTGAATATAGCTTAACTGAGATTCAAGTGGAGCTAAGCATAAATCATAGATTAATTGAAACGGTAGCCGATTATGCTTTGATGGTTGCCCAATTAAGCAAAGCTATTGCCGAAGCCCCATTTCGGTGAGTTGTTTTCAGTTAAAATGTGCTCCGTGAATTAATAGTTGACGATTAATCCACTTAATCCAAATACAGATTGCAGAACGAAGATTTTTATGAGAATCAAAATAATTACATTGAAAATGATAATCGAGATTGTGTCGCAATTAAACCGGGTGATAATGCTGGCTTTTCACTAATGTGGCAGCGTCATTTGAATAAAATACCACTCGCCTCACTGGAGACTACGCAATCTATTATAAATGAATATCCCACTCCAACGTCCCTTATGGAGGCATACAGTATGGCTGCTGATGGTCCAAATTTATTAACAGATCTTTCAGTTCGACGAGCTGGTGGTCCATTCGCCACTCTCAAACGTATAGGACCGGAAATGAGCAAAAAAATGTTTTTGTTGTATACGACAGAGATTGCAAATGAAATTGTTAGCTAAATTATATTTAATGTAATAATTTAATTGGATAAGTAAATAGATTTGTTTAGATAGGTAATGTATTGTATTAGAATTGCTCGCCTTATTAGGAAAACTCGAGTCCACTATATTTAGGATATCCTGCCGTGTTAAGCATGTTTATCTTTTCTACAAAAAACTCAATTTTTGAGAAAATCGATGTTAAAGTTTTGAAACTGTCTACATAGTGTACTTTCCAGTAAAAGTTTGTTATTAGCTATCGATAGGTATCAATAACTCAATTTTGCCAATAAACGTAGTTAAGGTGAATATGTTTAGCAAGGCAGTATTTCAAAAACTCGTTAATTCCAATTGTAATATTCTATTTAAAATTTCCTTATTTTTAAGTTTAAACATGTAATGTACTACATATCAAATTTAGATAATAATAATTGTAGTTGAAAAAGTTTCACTACCTAGTCTGATGAGTTGTCGTTTGTTGATTAAATAAAATATTGTAGAATAAATAAATGTTTGTTCACGAGTGTGGAAATTGTTTTTTGCGCGCTATGAACTATGCGAAACCTATTCCGAAATTGCAAATAATACAGGTTGCGTCAAGCATTTCTAGCCTAAAAAATGAAAAAACTATGTTTTTGGTATGAAATATGTTTTGTTATTCAATATAGTCTCCTAACAATCGAATAGAATTGCGGAAATGCGATTCTGAAAGATCTAGACACCGTTTATGGCTTCAATAGCTTCTTTGCCCGACGAAAAACGCTTTCCACGTAGGATTTTTTTAGGTTTCGGCCAAATCTAGCGAATACGGTGGATGTTCAAGCAAATCGTCCCCTCAGAAACGACATCATCATAATGTTTGGTCCTACGATTAAGTTGTCTATTTTTCATGAGTTTTATTGCACTTTGATTATCTAAACTTACTGGCCCACCGCATTATTTTACCACCAATTTTGTTGTAACTTTTTCTTGATGTTGTGCCTCCCGCATAGTCTAAGTCACAACACCGCCTCTTGCATTTCTGACTGTTCCACAATGCGGCCGATTCCAAAAAATCTGGCCAAAAACCAAAAACTCAAGTAAATTATCTCAAAATCTGTACTCAGCGGTTGTTTGTGTAGCTGATTACGAATCTGAAGTTAGAGTTGCAAAAATAATAAAAACGAATTATACGGAAAGCGCAACAACAACCGTATTTCCTGGACAAAGTTACAACAACCATTGCACAAAAAAAGTCTTTATTATAATCATAGAAAAGGGGGGAAAAATACGCGTTTAAAATTGTGAAATTTGACCAATCACTGAATAAATCGCTGAAATCTTACAAAAAATCGAAGAAGGTCGACACATAAGTAGCCCAGCCATTGCTAAGGAATTAAATATCGATCACAAAACAGTTTTAAACCATTTGTGTTAGGCTGGATACACAAAGAAGCTCGATGTTTGGATGCCGCAGGAAAATCCATTAGCAAATCGGTACTGAAACGCAACGAAATCGACCCATTTTTAAAACAAATCATTACTGGAAGTGAAAAATGGGTAAAATACGAGAAAGTCGTTCTAAAAAATCATTTTCAAAGTAAGGTGAACCACCACAAACGACTTTAAAGCCAGGATTGACGCTTGATTCTAAACCAGATTACAGCTGTGACACGACATATTATGTGTTATGGAACGCACCCATCATGTTGCGTGGGTTAAGTAGCAATGCATGTAATTGTCACTACTGCTTAATAAAAGATATCATTATAAAACTAAGCCTCTAGCGTGTTTCACTACGTTACAGCAGCAAGCAATTTAAAAAAACCGGCGTATGATCAATAGAAAGCTTGTTGTCTTCTATCATGATAACGCCAGACCACGCACATCTTTAATGACCTGGCAAAAATTGAGAGAGCTTGACTGGGAAATTTTGATGCATCTACCGTATAACCCAAACCTTTCACCCTCTGACTATCTTTTGTATCAATCTCTGCAACACTCCCTTGATGGTCTAAAGTTGCCTTCAAAAAGGACTGTGAAAATCACTTGGTCACTTACTTTTAACAGGCCCCTTGTTAACCAATGTTGATATTACTCGGACGAAGGTAGCATTCTGACTAATATTCTAGAGCAGGTAGAAAGAAATATAATCTTCTATGAGTGATTACTGAACGTTAGACATATACTTTAGCCAACCCAATGGAAAACAAAACCCATCCAGTAATTTTTTTTTTTACTTTTGGCCGCACTGTGTGTTCGTTCACTGAAAAACGCATGCCATCTTTTCTTGTAGAATTTAGATACCTGAATATGCATTTTACTTTGGCTACATCTTGTTCTGTCGTTTTAATCGTCTTCAACGCTTGTACGACCACGTTTTAATTCAGCAACCCAATTTTTTGCTGTTGTTAGCACATTCACTTAAGTAGCGCTTTAACCATGTCGGTAAGGATTTCTTGTTCGGATAAACCTTTTCTAATAGACCAAAATCCCAGGCCTACGTCATATATGGGTATTAACTAGCTTGAGTCAGTGGAGCTTTGGTATAGATAACTGTCTCCTGCGAGGTGAAAGAATGTTGCCCAACTATGTTAAAATAACAAAGCTTGTTTTTTAATTTATCTTACAGGACAGTATCAGCGACCTACAATTACTATTGCTAGACGATTTCCGTTGGTCCTACCTAGCTTTTGCTAGATGCTTTAAATCTCAATAAATAATCGGTGCAACTACGCCATACTATCAATCTCAAGGCACTTGATTGAGTGACCATATTCACAACATTTTTCTGAAATGCTTTCAAATCGTTTAGGAACATCTTTCATTGTATGTAACAAAAAAATCCATCGATTATCATTACGTCCATGTGAGATGGTGGTTGGCGCTCAATTTGTTTTTCTAAATGGTAGGTATCAAGGCAGATTTTTCGGTCTTGCAAATAGTACCAACTAAATGACATATTGAGATGGGTACTGAAGTAATTGAGTAAAGGCCAAGCATGTGGCAAAATAAATCTCGTTGAATTCTCACTTCCTGTATTTTACCAACCACTTTTACTTTTTTTTCAAGCGGCGTTTTTTAAATACTGCTCTCAAATCTATTAATATTAGCCTCACATTCAGCAATAAACATTTTACGTTTACTATCACGATTTTGTTCAATATTTAGACGAAAGTTTTCAACAATTTCAATATTATGATTGGTCAAGCCTCCTGACACATGCTGCTGTTTTTGTAAGCCTAACTCTTCATAAACATAGCTTATTATAGTTGATCTCACATCATGGCTGCGGGCCCATCGTTGACCCATCGTTCTTAGAAGTTTTCTAGTGGTATCTGCATTTATCGTTTGTTCAAAAACTACGAGTCGATGCATTTTCTTGAAAAAAATTTGTCAGTTCTTTTAATCCCAATGCATCCTTTTTCGAATTCCTCATGTAAATCAAGATGAGTTTCTGCTACTTTTAGCAAATTATCAAGATATATTTAACCGCTCATTGAGCAAGATTTTGCTGATTGCACATAAAAATAAATTTGTAATTTTTGGTAGTACAAATTTAAAAAGTTCGAAATATCCTGTGCGAATGCTTCGTGATAATGTTAAATAATAATGTATAAGATTTACATAAATTAAATAAAATTGCAGAGTTTTACCAAACTCATCCTTTTAAACGATGATATTTGACATGTTTGTAGTCTCGTAAACTTCTTGTATCGATATCATCCGTTAATGGTGTATTTTTTATTTCTAGAAACGATTTAAAATGTAATATTTCTAATCCCAATGCCATTAAAGGATGAAGTCTCTTGCATCTGTTAAAATGTTATTCCTCAAGAAATCCATTTAAGGAAGCACAATATTTTATAAGGCACAGTTAATTATTACCTTCCCTTAATAAATAAATAAATTATCAAATCTAGGTTTTTCGGTAGCTTGAGTTTCTAAGGCTACTTTTGCTATCGCGAGATCATTTTATCTAACTTGCTTATGGTTGATGTAAATCTTAAATAATTTCGTAAATAATTTGTTTTGGACTATTATTATCAGTAATCCGACTATTGTAACTGGTGTATCCTGTAGTAATTAAAACTCCAATTCATCGACTAAGTAATGTGATCTTTTATTTATTAACCTGATGATATGTATGCTTTTAGGGTGTACTAAACACCGCTGTACTAAATAGCAACGTTGCATTGTAAACCCACCTAGTGGAATTAGAGTACATGATAGTACTTTAAAAAGGATTAATAAAGCATTGTGTTTCATTTGTATAAGCGTGTATCAACATAACCATTAGCAAGTGTATTAATCACCCCCATAATACACAAAATTCTGGCGACGAAGAAAAGTTTTGGAGTGTGTATATACAAATTACGATGAGTATGATGAATGGAGAATGCCATTGAACGCAAGAAACATGGACCAATTTCAACTAACGGATTATTTTGTCGTGTTTAAAGAACGACTAGAATTAGTATTTGTGGTCAAAGAGATAAAAGAAGCGGAGAAGAAAAAAATACATCTCCTTACGTGCCTATCGATTGCTGTGTACAAATTGTTGCGGAATATGTGTTCGCCGAAGTCACCAAGCGACAAAACGTATGAAGATTTGGTGGAAATGTTGAGAAAACATTACACTGTTCCTTTTGTGGTTATTAAAAGTGGTTGTAGGCCATTAATAGGCCGTGATATTTTTAAATTATTGGATTTTACGATATGTACAAATAACGAAATGAATAATATTTCTCTATCGCCATCGGCTCCTGAGACGATAGACGTACTATTGAAAGAATTTGGTATGATTTTTAGTAAAAAGTTATGAATGTATAACGGTGAAAAAATCAATTTAAAAATAGATAGTCACCTACATCGGTACCGTTTGCCTTTAAGCGCAAGCCTGAAGATGAGTTAGAACGTCTGGAAAGTACGGGTATAATTTCCAAAGTGGAAAATTCACTACGGGGTACACCACTGGTAACAGTCATGAAGATGGATGGCACGTTAAGAGTATGTGCAGATTATTCTGTCACTGTAAACAAACATATAGAAAACGTGAATCATCCACTGCCAAGGATAGATTGTTTATTCATTGTGAAAAAATTCACAAAAATAGATCTGTCACAAGCATATTTGCAGTTGCCGCTATCCAAAAATACAAGTAAAATATTAGCGTGGTCAACGCACAAAGGCATTTTTGTTCCTAATAGGTTACCTTTCGGGTGCAATCCCAATTCATCTATTTTTCAATCCAATATTGAAAAGGTTCTAGTAAGTTGCGAGGGTATAGTAGCTTTTGTAGATGACATTGTGGTAACAGGGCGTGACGAGACAGAGCATTTAAGAAATTTGCGTGTAGTGTTGGGTAAACTACAGAATGCAGGATTTACGGCAAATGTACGTAAATGTGATTTTTTTCAAAATAGTGTGAGTTACCTTGGTTTCGTTATAGATTCGGAAGGGTTACATAAAGACAGAGCTAAAGAACAGGCAATTGTAGCGATGCCAAATCCCACGAATGGTACCCAAGTCAAAGCATTCTATGGGTTGGTAAATTATTATGCAAGGTTTTTTCCAAATTTAGCATCGGTTTTAAAACCACTGTATGATCTTACGAGTGGGAAAACGACTAAATTTGTTTGGAATGATAGATGTGAAGCAGCTATGCATTAAGTAAAAAATGCTATAACTTCTGATATAGTGCTAGCACATTTTGATCAAGATCTACCGGTCATGATAACTACAGATTCTTCGGAATATGGTATTGGTGCTTGTTTAGCGCATGTCTGGTGAAAGACCAGTAGCTTTCGCGTCTAGGTCATTATCAAAAAGTGAAAAAAAATTATTCGGTGATTGATCGGGAGGCCTTAGCAGTATACTTTGGTGTAAACAAATTTGAGCAATATGTCATGGGACGCAAATTCTTGATTCGAACCGATCATAAACCATTAGAAGCGATATTTGGTGGTAACAGGAGAGGTATTCCAAGCATGGTGGCAAGTAGTTTGCAAAGATGGGCCGTTTATCTGTCGAGTTTCGAATATGATATAAAGTACCTGGCGGGTAAAGATAACGGATGTGCTGATACCTTATCGCGATTACCATATGAAGTAGTGAAATCTGAAGAAAGTGAGAGTAGCTATAATGAATTTTCATATTTAAATTTTGTTACTAATGAATTTAATAGACCGATTAAGAGTACCGATGTAGCATTACAATCGGAGAAAGATTTAGTATTACGTAAAGTCATAGGATATCTGGGGTTTTAGAGTAATAATACCTCAAGCATTTAGACGTGTGCTGTTGAACGAAATTCATTCATCGCACCAGGGAATTGTCAAACTTAAGGCATTTTTCTGGTGGCCAAAAATCGATAAGGATATTGAGGAAATAGTAAAAAATTGCGACATATGTCGATAAAATCAATGTGATCCTCATAGGGTAAAGTATACTCCATGGCCTGAATCGAAGTGTGTGTTTGAACATATTCATTTAGATTTTTGTGGTCCAATTCGTAATAAATATTATTTGATATTAGTAGATTCGTTCTCGAAATGGATAGACGTAGTAGCTGTTACGGCTGTGCATGATTATTTATTTTGTTGGCGCAGTGGTTGCAATATTACGTTTATGGTCATACCTCTAAATACCATTTCAATATTTTGTTGTGATGAAGATATTCATGCTGTTGCAAGATAATGGTAATTATATATACAATTTAATTCTCTTCCTACTTCGGATGGACTGATTTATGCAATCTGTTTGGTGTTAGTGTTAAAGAGAAAAATGTTTGTCATCGTTCATATACAGGAAAACATTAATTGCGCGGGAACACTACTGTATGGCGATTTTCCTAAGAGCGGATTATTTTGTAGTATTTGGCAATTGGTATATATTACAGCAACACATACATACACCTGTGTTATATACTATGAATAAATAAGTATACGACAAGTAAGGTTTAGGTAAAATAAGTTAATTATCGAAAAATAAAGAGTTAGTATTTCATGAGAGGCCACCGCGGCTATTTGTTTTTTTTTTAAATCATTTAGATTCAAGTGATCAAAAAGAAAAAGGAACAAAAAAACAGTTTTCAAAATAAATTAATAAACAAAACTAAATTAAATTACAAGTGATATCTGTGTCAAGTATTTTCAAAATTTACCAAAGAGACGGTTTACTTCAGGATAATCCTGACTTTCGGATAGTGGTTGGAGCAATATACTGTATGTTGTAATTTTGCATAAATCATTCCATAGTAAATTCCGTGTAGAGATTAGTTACGGCTTGCGGGGCCTCTAAATTAATTCGGATTGGCGCAAACAGAAAAAAAATTAATATTACTGTATGGTAGAATCCAGATGAAGATTTACGTATTTACCGCTACTTCCAATTAAACAATCTGGAACTTGCTCGTCGCATAAAAAAAAAATAGAACTGTTCTTTTTGTATACATATTTATTTAATATTTATTTTCTTTTATTAACGTTAAGATTTAATTATTTTGTATGTATCTATTTTTCATATTGAAGTGATTTTTAATAATTTTTTTGTGATAACGTAGAGTCAGAATTTAGGTCATGTCATTAAAAGTGATAGTAGATTGTTAGGAGCAATAACCTTTTGTTTCAGTGAGTCCAATAGGAGCCATCGAGTACTCTATGGAGGCCTACTGGTGAGTTATTTATTTGTTATTTTCCATTTATTTTTATTAAAACATAAATTGCTTCTCACAACTTACGTACATACAAGATTGATTATAAATTTAAATTTAAAGATTTTTTTTTTTTGGGAGCTTTCATTATGAATAAAAGTACATAGTTAAGCTATGGAGTAATTGTTTTTTTTTGTTGTTGTTGGTGATGAATCGTTATATGGGTCGTTAGTGAATTCAATTCGTTTGTTTTGTCTTTCAACACGATCTTTTGTGGTGCTTCTAAAAAAAAATGACGACAATAGGACCCCCTATAGCCACTGAGTTCTACCCGATTATAACGTGTTGGTCAGTCATTGAGGCACATAACATAATGGCGCCGAAACAGGGACACGAAGGTCATTGGGTGACTGAGGTTGATTAACTGTCATTTATCTTATGATCTCAAGGTCTAAAAAAAAAAAAAAGGGTAAAGAAATTGGTTTTTTTAATTTTTACACAAGCAACTTTTTTTTGTTGGATAATTTTAATCAAGATTTTTTTTTTGACGTGTAGTGGCTAGTTCTGAGTTTTTTTTTCCTGAAATAGGGAATAAGGATTCATTAGTGATTTAGTACTACAGACAAAATTAATTTAAAGTTCATTTTGTTCATTTTATCATCAGGGAGTCAGCAAAGGTTCCAGTGCATTTTATTATTAGGTTGATACATGACGTAATCATGAGTTCCTTTTGATAACGTGCTGTTGAAATTTGCTTTGATATGCCTTACAGATGAAACCTACACTGGTAATATTATTTCAATACGTTAAATTGTAGTTGTGATTGTGTATTGACTACGTTCTGATGCATCCTCAGTTGATACAATATGATTTTGTGAAGTCCTATTGATGTTTATAGAACTGTTTTCTGCACAGTGATGCTCAATTTCAATTTCCACTAACACACAACAATTCCTTCAGGTGTTGAAGGGTACTGATTATGGGTGATCTTTTCTTAGAGTGAGCATTGGTTGAGTACACAGTGAGTCTGTAGTTCTACCCTATAGTGCCATTCTGGGATGATAGCCCATATTTCCCCGTTAGCTTGAAGTAATTCTGTTAGGTTGCTTATGTGATGATTTTAATTAAATTTCTTTATTTTACATTCACATTCAATTCGACCTAGGCGATCGTCACCAACAACAGTTTATAAATAAATATTTATATAATTACGAATAGATTAGTAAAAAAATAAAAAATAAAAAAATATAAAAACATTTTTTCTGTTTGGCTAATTAATTTTCTGTTAAACTTTGGACAAATTGGTGTTGTACAAAGTAGATATAGTGTATTATTTTTGTCTTATTATATATGTACTATACATATATATAATTTTATATACATATATATAATTTTTTTTTTTTAATTTTTATTATTTGGTTTTGCAATTGTCATAATTTCTGGTGTAGGGAAGTTCCACTTGTTTTGGTAATTTTATTGTATTTTTTCTTCGAAAATTGGCTAGTTTTTTTGATAGTGAAGATTTTATTTTTTTTTTTTTTTTTCTCCACGCTTTTGTTCTTCGCTTAACAATTATTATAATGGATCCAATTATATACGTACAAAATTTAAATAATTCTCAACTTGAAATTGAATATCTAATTAGAGGGTTGAATAGCAAGACGATGGATGCTCGGCAAATGCTTCTTGATAGGATGACAGTAGAAAATTCAGATAAATCAATGATACCTAAAATATCACATGCTAGACAAAATCCACAAGAAGAAATAGAGGAATGTAGATTAAAGTATGCCGAATTACATAAAGTAACGTTGGAACAAGGGTCGACACCACCAATTGATTTTCTGACCACAGCTTATGCCAATGCTATACACTACAAATCTAGGAGTGAAAGACTCATTCATATGATAGGCGAAACACAACAGCTCTCAGCAATTTTAAGTAATTGGAGGCGAGCAACTAATTGGTGCGCTAAGTTGTGGGATGAGCTAGTCCGTAAAAACCCTGCCACCGAACAACCCGTAACAAAAGAATCAGCAACACATAATATAAGATCGAGTTCATTTTCGGAAAAGCTCGATAGTCTTATAAATACTCAATTCACAGAAGAAAAACGAAATACGTCAGCTATAGAAGCAGCTGATTTTGCTTCTCCAAAAACACAAGGCGAAAGGCAACCTCGGTTACACGTTGCTGAACCAAACGAATTAAAAGATCCAGTAGCCGATTTTTTTTCACGGTTGGGACCACGAGTTGTTAACCAAGCCAATTCTATAAAATCCGATTTATCATTTAATATAGGACAAACTGGCAATAATCGGACAAATTATCAATTTAATGAGACATATCCTGAACGCAATATACAACAAAACATGAATCCTCGTCCAGCAGCTACTTTTCTAGTAGATGATTCATACAAACTGAAACAAAAATGGAATTTGTCATTTGATGGTAGTGGCTCAATGAATGTGCATGATTTTTGTTTCCGACTGGAGCGAATGGCATATGACGACGATTTTCCTCGCAATAAACTAACAAAAGTTCTGCATCTGTTTTTATCAAAGAAAGCCGAGGACTGGTACTGGGTATATAAGATAGACAATCCAGATTCTTCATGGCCTATGATGAAATCAGCTTTACTGTCATATTTCAGTAGTAGCAATTTCGAAGAAGAAATACGCGAACAAATACAGCGAAAGTTTCAAGGTAATAAATCATTCTCTGATTTCTCCTTAGAAATTCAACAGTTGAATGCAAGACTACAAAACAGGTTAACAGAGCAACAATTGATATACCGTCTTTGTCAGAACATGCATCCAGCGTTTAAGAATGTTACTTTGCCTTACCAAAGTTCAATAAAGACCGTAGAAGAACTGCGCGTTCTTTGTAAGCGTTATGAGCAGATGTGGGATCAAACGGGATACGACCCTAGGCGATTCAGCGAACATACTATCAGGCGGAAACCTATTATAAACGAGTTAGAAGACAACTTCAAAAATCTTACTTTGAATCAACAGTCTCCTCAAAATACGCAGATTGGTTGTCCCATGAATGCCGAAAGTATCCCGCTGGAAGCTTTCAATCGAAACCGACCAGACTTTCGTAATTTTACGAATGACCCAAATATACATTTAATCTGCTGGAATTGTAAAAATATTGGGCATAGATTTCAGGATTGCTTAGAACCATTTTTAAACGTGTTTTGTTTTAGTTGTGGTACTCCAAATGTTCGCAAATCATGTTGCCCTAAATGTAATTCGTCAGCGGAAAACTTTCGGCCGCGTGTGATAATGAGGGGATCACACGCCGAAACAAATCTGAACCTTCAGTCAGCACTGGAACCAAATGGTTTGAGAACCAAAGAAGACAATTCCACCCACTAGGCATTAGTAGATTAAATTCTCCACCTAACATGACTAATAAATCCTTACAATCCATTGGTACCTCAAAAAATAAAAATAAAAAATACCGCTCGATTCGATATTTCCGGTCAAAACGATCACTACTCAAGGAATGCATAGCGTCTCTAATAAAATGTATTTCAATTAGTGATCCGCGTCCTCATGCAGAAGTAGTTATAGCGTCAAAAACAATATGTGGTCTTCTAGATAGCGGTGCGTCAGTCAGTGTTTTAGGAAAGAATTCACTCGAATTCCTGGCAGAGGTAAACATAAAATTTCATAATATAAAATCAAGCATAAGAACAGCTGATGGAACCCCGAACAAAATTGTAGGCTATGTTTGGCTACCAGTTACGTTTGATAATAAAACCGAATCGATTAAATTCTGCATAGTTCCAACGCTCCAATCTCCGCTCTACTTAGGAATAGATTTCTGGAGAAAATTTAATATCGTTCCAAATATAGTAAATGAAATATCTGATATACCACTTGTCGGGCAAACGGAAGATAAAACCCATATTTTAAATGGTTCTGATAAAAAAGAATTGAATAGAATCGTGGCCCTTTTCCCTTCTTTCACTAAAGACGGGCTCGGCAGAACCACTTGGTATCAACACGATATTGAACTCAAAGAAGGCACAAAACCCATAAAGCAACGTTACTACCCAGTCTCGCCCGCAGTACAAAAGGATCTGTATGCTGA
Source organism: Tipula vernalis (assembly GCA_958295665.1). Taxonomy (NCBI): domain Eukaryota; kingdom Metazoa; phylum Arthropoda; class Insecta; order Diptera; family Tipulidae; genus Tipula; species Tipula vernalis. The sequence goes on along the minus strand of OY282559.1, from coordinate 62,157,007 downwards.
AATCGATCGTATGTTAGATCTGGGCGTTATAGAAATCAGTAAAAGCGCTTGGAGCTCACCAGTAACAATAGTACGAAAACCAAACGGAAAGACGAGACTTTGCCTTGACGCACGAAAACTAAACTCAGTGACTGAAAAGGACGCTTATCCCCTTCCCTTAATTGACGGACTTTTAGGAAGACTATCCGAGACAAAATATATAACCGCACTCGACCTAAAAGACGCGTTCTTGCAGATTCCGCTTGCGGAGTCTGCTAAGGACAAAACAGCCTTTACAGTACCAGGAAGACCACTCTATCAATTCAGGGTGATGCCGTTTGGGCTGTGTAATGCGGCCCAATCAATGTGTCGTTTAATGCACATGGTCATACCTCATGAATTACATGATAGGATTTTCGTTTATCTCGACGATCTACTGATCATAAGCGGCACATTGAAGGAGCACCTTGAGTTGGTAGAGTTGGTCGCGACATTACTACGTACGGCGGGACTGACAATCAATATAGAGAAAAGCAGCTTTGTTATGAAAGAAATAAGATACCTCGGTTACTTAGTGGGGGAAAAAGGCTTAAGACCAGACCCTCAGAAGATCGAGGCTATAGTTAATTTAGATCCACCGACAACTGTAAAGCAGACGAGACGATTACTCGGGTTGGCTGGGTGGTATCGGAGATTTATTGGCAATTTTGCAAGTGTCACTGCGCCGATTACAGATTGTTATATATCTTATAAACACGTATGTGCTATAATTTATATCTCTTAACCTAATATTTCCCTAATATATCATTCAAACTTAGAATTGTCTGCATTAAGTTGCAGAATTGAACTGAATAATCACTAATCGATTCAACAATCCCGAGCTTACCACTGGTGGGGGCTATTACCGGAATTATGAATCTTTTAGTTTCGATGGAGAATGCCTATAAGGCACGTTATTAGTAGTGCTAATCGGATACCTTGGACAATAACCAACAAATGAAACTTGTGCGTAGCACTTATATGTTCTTTTGTCGGCTTTGAATCAAGGCCTGGGCGTAATGGTTAGTAGCTGGAATACTTACAATTCGACTGGATCTTGTTGATGGATTGTTCCCTGGATTTATATTGTGGAAACGCTGGGTTTTACTTTTTCTGATTTGAGTTTATTATTCTTTTCTTTATTATTTAGGTTTACAAGTTGAAGACTACAATTTTAATGTTTCTGGATAAGTTTGCTTCACGAGCTTAGAAAATACAATTCATGATTTTGTTAAAATTCCATTAACTTATATACTAAAAAGGTGTGTAATGTTTTACACTAACAACAATATTGCTACATATAACTTTTGTTGTAATACTACAAAAGTCATTATAATTCTTATTTCAATGTGCTGATTACAATTACCGAAGTTTGCACTTTTCAAGACATTTACTCTTATTTCAGCATGCATATTATAATTTTCGAAGTTTGCACTTTTCATAAATTTGCAAATTTCCGTTGTTTAAAGTTATTTGATACTTTGTGTTAAACTACTTTTTATCATTACTAAGCATTTTGTGTTTCTCGATAAATTTGTTTTCTAACTCCTACAGTTATGTGAATTATACCATTAATATTTTCATATGGAGTTTTCTTAACGCCTAAATGTCATGCTAATTATATGTAAATTATTTGCTTGAATTTATATAATTGAGAAAGCTTTATCATTGACTAAATGTCATTCATATGTACATAATTTTATTTCATAAAGTTATTATCTTATTGTTTTGAGGTTTCTAATTTCGATAAAATGTATTTTATGTATAATTTTGTTATGTGTGTATTTCTAGGTCATTGCTAATTATTTCTTGTGTTGTGTATTCATGTTTGGAATTTTTCTGTTTATGTTTACGTTTAAGGTCATTCTTCTCTGTGAATGATTAACTTTTCGGATTTTAACTGGGTAATAATTTAGTGTTTAGGTTGATCGTAATGATATTTTGGGGTTTTGGAGAATTTACTTCACAACAAGATTGCCTTAAGAAGGGAAAGTTTAAGTGGACTGAAAAGGCTCAAGATTCATTTGAACAATTAAAAACGCTTCTCACATCAGCTCCGGTTTTGATAACACCTTCTTATGATCAGCCATTTTTTATCAGATGCGACGCAAGTACGGACGGAGTAGGCGCTGTGCTGTTCCAAAAAGATATAGATGCAAATGAACGGCCGATTGCATTTATGTCTCAAAAATTGAACAAGGCTCAGAAGAATTATTCAATTACCGAACTTGAGTGCCTAGCCGCAATTTTAGCTGTCAAAAAGTTCAGAGCATATGTCGAGGGTCACGAATTCACGCTAATAACGGACCATGCAAGCTTGAAGTGGTTGATGGGACAGCGCGATCTTAGCGGTAGACTGGCGAGATGGAGCTTGAAGCTTCAAGGGTTTCGATTCTCAATTGAACACCAGCGTGGCAAGGATAATGTGGTACCAGACATGCTATCTAGAATTTATTCTGATGAAATAAGCGAACTTGAGATCAGCATCCCCAAAGTATTCGATAAATTTGAACCAAATCCAACAGATTTCCAGGATGAGGAATACGTAAAATTATGTCAAAATATAATCAAGGAACCTGGCAAATATCCGGCCTTTGCTGTTCATGAAAATTATATTTTCATTAGACTGGAGCCAAAGAAAAACGCCGAACTTTCCGATCTTTCACTTTGGAAACTGTGGATACCAATAGATTTAAGGATTGGGTTGATTCAAAAAGAACATGATGAGCTACTGGCGGCACATGGAGGGATTCGCAAAACCTTGGAGAGATTGAGGAGGTATTATTTTTGGCCATCCATGGCAAAACAGGTGCGGGATTATATAACAAAATGCAACATTTGTAAAACGACAAAAGCTACTAATATCTGTCTGAGACCTCGAATGGGAAAACAGTATATAGTAGAAAGACCATGGCAGCGTGTTTATGTAGACCTGCTAGGGCCATATCCCCGTTCAAGTCAGGGGAAAACAATGATACTTATAGTATTAGACCACCTAACCAAATTTGTTTTACTCAAACCACTCAGTAAAGGAACTGCACAACAAATAAATGATTTTTTAAAAAATGATTTGTTCTGTGTATATGGTGTACCCGAAACTATCCATTCTGACAACGGCACCCAATTTAAAAGTAATGAGTACAAAGAACTCTTAAGAACATTTGGGGTAATTGATTCAAAAACTGCTATTTATTCGCCCCAATCAAACTCGTCCGAGAGGGTTAACAGATCCATCTTGGCAGCTATCCGATCATATATAGCGGGAAAACATACGACGTGGGATAAATATTTGCATGAAATTGCATCCGCTCTACGAAATGGTGTTCACGAGACAGTGCAAAACTCTCCCCATTTCCTACTTTTTGGGTACCACAAAATCAATCATGCCGACGACTACAAACTACTGAGACAGCTTGGAAATGTCGGAGAAGGCGAAATTATGTTGCCCTTACCATCTCGGCTAGCCCTGGTACATGACACAGTTAAACTGGATATCGCACATGCTTATGAGAAAAGTGCAAAAAGATATAACTTGCGAACGCGCTCGATAGATTCCCAAGTTGGACAAACCGTTTTTGTTAGAACACACCCGCAGAGTGACGTCTCTAAAAGATTTTGTGCCAAATTTGCACCTCAGTTTGTTAAAGGAATTGTTACAAAGAAGATAGGAACCGTAAACTACGAGGTACAAGACGGTATGAATAAAATCTTAGGAATATTCCACGGAAAAGATATTCGTTTATAAACTTTTAGAAGAAGCAAAAAAAAAGAAAAGAAAAAAGAAATGTATATATATATGTATATATTTAAAAATATATAATTATCCATAATTTCCTAGACAGCGGTGTTTTCAGCTTCCATTTACCATGTGCTATGTCCATACCACAGATCAATAGAATCTGCCCTGTTACGGCTGTGCATGATTATTTATTTTGTTGGCGCAGTGGTTGCAATATTACGTTTATGGTCATACCTCTAAATACCATTTCAATATTTTGTTGTGATGAAGATATTCATGCTGTTGCAAGATAATGGTAATTATATATACAATTTAATTCTCTTCCTACTTCGGATGGACTGATTTATGCAATCTGTTTGGTGTTAGTGTTAAAGAGAAAAATGTTTGTCATCGTTCATATACAGGAAAACATTAATTGCGCGGGAACACTACTGTATGGCGATTTTCCTAAGAGCGGATTATTTTGTAGTATTTGGCAATTGGTATATACATATTACAGCAACACATACATACACCTGTGTTATATACTATGAATAAATAAGTATACGACAAGTAAGGTTTAGGTAAAATAAGTTAATTATCGAAAAATAAAGAGTTAGTATTTCATGAGAGGCCACCGCGGCTATTTGTTTTTTTTTTTAAATCATTTAGATTCAAGTGATCAAAAAGAAAAAGGAACAAAAAAACAGTTTTCAAAATAAATTAATAAACAAAACTAAATTAAATTACAAGTGATATCTGTGTCAAGTATTTTCAAAATTTACCAAAGAGACGGTTTACTTCAGGATAATCCTGACTTTCGGATAGTGGTTGGAGCAATATACTGTATGTTGTAATTTTGCATAAATCATCCCATAGTAAATTCCGTGTAGAGATTAGTAGCTATGAATGATATAACAACAAGTAAAGTGCTTATATTGAGTTAAAAGATATATTTGTTAAATTTGGTTTCCCTAAAACAATAGTTACAGATAATGGACCGTCATTTGTGTCTCAGGAGTTTGAATTTTTTTGTAGCAGTAATGGAATTTCTCATATCACTTCACCACCAATTCATCCGCCTTCTAACGGGCAGCCGGAAAATTCGGTGCGTGTGTTCAAGTCCTCATTTTATAAGATGTTATTAGATCCAATAAATAAAACGGTTAAAGTAAATGATATAATCCATCGGTTTTTATATTTAAACCGAAACACGACGCATTCTACAACAAATAAAACACCATATCAAATAATGTTTGACGGGCAGGGTTTGGTTAGATGGGAGTTGCTAAAACCGAAGGAACAGATTGAGGGAGAATATAATAGGGAGAATATAAAAAAATTGAAGTGAGCGACATCATGTATGTGAAGGATTTTAAAACGAAAAAATGGGTGAAAGGGAAAGTGTTGTTATCGTATTTTGATAAACGGTAACCTAAAATGGAAGAGACATGCGAACCATGTAACAAAAGCATTAACGAATGCAGATACTGATACACCACAAAAGGACACTGTACATTCTGAATCAACATTGAATGATGTGCTAAATGAGAAAGTCATGATGTCTGCGCACCAGCCCAATATGTCTAGAAGTAATAAGAATGATAACAATTGTCGGGTTCAAAATACGAGTAATGCGGTCGCAGGCCCTATTCAGGGTAATAAGACTATAACGAACACAGCTCGACCTAAAAGAGTGATTAAACCACTAATAAAATTAAATCTGTAAAACAAGAGAAGTTAGATTAAGTATTTTTAAATGTATAAATTGTATTTTAGATGTTCAATTTAAATGTATATATAGTACGTTAGTTTTTAGTTGAAGATCTTACATTATATAATTATAATGTTATCAGTTAAGTTTAAACTTAAGAAGGGAGAAGTGATATGTATGCTTTTAGGGTGTACTAAACACCGCTGTACTAAATAGCAACGTTGCATTGTAAACCCACCTAGTGGAATTAGAGTACATGATAGTACTGTAAAAAGGAAGACGTATATACTGTGTTTCATTTGTATAAGCGTGTATTAACATAACCATTAGCAAGTGTATTAATCACCCCCATAATACACATCACCTGACCCATTAGCTATCCAATAAAACAATGGATTCCATTAGCTATCCAATAAAACAATGGATTCCATGTCACAAATCCAAATAAAACAATGATAGCATGACTATACCTACTCTTTTAACCTTAAACTCTACTTTTAATAAGTCCGGACACCGCCGCTGGCATCACCACAGTAACCACCCATATAGGAACATTAGGTAATTTTAAAACGTGACTAATCATCCAAATAGTATCAATTTTTCATATACATATACATAATTGGAAATTGACGTGATCTAAATTTTCCACATCATGAATCGATAATTCTAGAGCATCTGTCATCCTTGGTTTCTTAGGATAAGGAATTTCGTCAAGAGTTACAGATTCAAATGTTCTTCGTCTTCTTTTTTATAGTAGATGAAGTTTCCTCACTATCTGATAATTCTTACAGTATCGTGTAATGTATCTTTGTAACTTCTTGTTTCCATGAACTGATCAAAATTATCGTAAGCAACACCAGTACATGGACTAGGTGATTTTTTTAATGATTTCTGGACATAAACTAGATTTTACCATTGACGTAAATGTCGCTTGTTTTCCTGTTCTTCAATTCCTTGATAACTAATGCAATACTCGTATCGGTGAATAATATCAACATTTGATAGATCTGCCATCATAATGGTAAAAGACAAAATTCAGTATTTACGATTTTTGGATGAAGTTCTTGAACATGGCCCATAAGGAAAACTCGGCTATTTTTAAACCGATTTGAATGAAATTCATTATGGATACGAGATTCTAAAATGACTTTTGGATGAAGTTCTGGACTATGGCCAGTTAGAAAAGAACTCGGTCTATGGGGATGAGAACTCGGTCTCTGTGGATCAGTGGTGCACTGAGGAGCACATCCACTCAGGCACTAGAGACTCTGCTATTTTTGACTCCTCTAGATATCTTGGGGAAACAGTTGGCAGCTTGTACTGCCATACGGCTGAAATCCATCTTAATGTGGACCTGCAACAATACAGGGCACTCATCTATTTTGTGCAACAAACAAATTCCCAAGACCACCGACTATACTGTCCCGTCACTATCTTTTGACACAAAGTTCCGGACTAGGATCTCATCCAGGGAGGACTGGATGATGGGTGCAGTTTTGGAACCAGGAGTTATAAACTCCTTCACTGATGGTTCAAAACGGGACGGGAAAGTCGGGGCTGGAGTGTTCTGCGAGGAACTTCTGTTAAATCTCCCCTTCCGTCTCCCCGACTACTGTAGCATTTTTCAAGCTGAAGTAACTGCCATAAAGGAAGTCGTAGACTGGTTGAGGTATAATGTAATATCAGTTTGTGATATTCGCATATATACGGACAGTCAGGCTGCCATTAAAGCGCTTCAATCACACTTCCTCACGTCGAAAGTAGTCCAAAACTATCCCTCATCTCTTAACGAGATGGCAGATCAGTTCAACATCCACATTTTATGGGTGCCAGGACATTTCATAAGTACAGGGAATATAAACGCCGATGAACTGGCTCGACGTGGTACAATGGACCACTTCTCAGAAAGCAGAAAGGATATTGAAATGCCCCTTGCGGTATGCAAACTGCTGCTTCAGGAAGAAGCTAGCAAGCTGACGAATGACAGATGGTCAAGTATCACTTCTTGCGTAATAACTCGGCAGGTCTGGCCAAAGTTGGACTTGGCGAGATCCAAACAGCTGATCTTACTTCAGCAAAGTCAGATCAGTGTGGTTGTTGGAGTGATTACGGGGCACTGTCTCATAGGGAGGCATGTGAGTAGACTTGGTGTCTTCTCACATGACTACTGTCGTAGTTGCGAGGACGAAGAGGAGGAAGAGACAGTACTCCATCTTCTTTGCACCTGCCCTCGTCTGGCACGAACAGACTAAAGTTTCTAGGGGCACCCCTTTTCAAAGACCTGACGGACCTCTGTAGGATGGACGTCAGGAGTATCCAGCGCTTTGTTAACAGCCCAAAATGGTTTCAATGAATTGGAGGAAATAATTATTGTGGTATGGTTACGGACCATTTTTGTGTCTATGCCTGGTCCTAGTGGATCGCCACCCAAACCTAACCTAACCTATGGGGATGATAAACCCTTCGGAACAATCTGACGGCTTACAATATATAAAAAATATTCTTCTGAGCATCATTCATAAAATTTAACCTTGAGCTTTAAAGTGTCTAGCAAAAGCTAGACACCGCGGAAAGAGTCTGGCAATAATGGTGCCTTAAAATTATTGCTAGTAGATTGTACATAATTTTATTGAAACTTACTGATGATTTGGTAGCAATGGTAGCAAAGAAATTTTTAATTATAAAAATATCATTACAGCTAAGTAGTCATTTTGGGTTTGAGATAACAATTACTTTGTCCGAATAATAATTGAAAAACTCAATTCATAATTATTTTTTAAAATAAAATTTTTTATTATTGATTTTAAATGTAAATGAATTTTATCTGTTTATTGATTATTCTTAATTTTTTAATTAAAATTAGTACATATTTAGTAAACATGATTTTTCCATTTTTTGTTTTTCTCTTAAACATAATGATTTTTTTTTTTTTTTATAAACATTTAGTTTTTTTTTTTAAAGCATAAAAATCATATACAGTCGGAGTCAAAATAACAAATTAGTATTAATGCTTTAAAAATTATTTTATTAGCAGGTAATCTGTAAATTTAGGGGCAAAAGGTGAAAAATAGCGGTTACCACCGGATTGGTTAAAATTGAACTTAACTCACTTAAAATTGAATAAAATGCTACCAAATGCTTGATCATAATGATGGTCCTCCACCAAATATTGAATCAGTTATTTTGTTGATTAAAATTTCTTATAAAATATTTACTAATTTTTGATACTAAAATTTGAAGACCTAGCTTTAAAATCAATAAAATGGTTTTTAAAGCATTAACAATACTATTTTCTTAGTGTTTACACACTTTTGTCTCCGACAGTTATGTGTTGTAAGTTGTGTTAGATTAGATGTTTCATTTGTTGAATTAATAAAAAAAAAAAAAATATTTTCACGCTATTTAATTCGATAAATAAGAAGTATATATTATTTATAGTGCTTACAAACTAAGTTTGATTACCACTTTTAAACGTTAAAAAAAAAAAAAAATAAAAATAATAAATGTTTTATTTTTATTATGTATGTATGTTCCCGATAAAAAAATAACGGTATATAAATATGTATATTATAAACTTAAATTTTAAATTAATTATACTATTTACCATTTTTAATTTTTTTTTTTTCTTAAATTTTAAAATTAATTAATTTATAATTATGTTTTATCGTGGGTAAATCAAATTAAATTACAAGGTTTATGCCATGGTGTAGTGGAGCGGAGCCGCCTTTAACCGCATGCTAATAAGTTACGACTGAATTGGACCGGTATGTGCTGCGTGGTATACAAAAATATTTACTAAGGAGATTATTTTAATTAAGTTAACAAATTTCACCACGTAAATTAATAATTATAAATCAATTATTTCTTTTTAAACAAACTAAAGAATTTGATAATTAATAAATTTATACTATTTTTTCTGTATTAATTTTTTATAAAATAAAATTATTTTTTTATACCAGAAAAGAAAATAATTTTAATTTATATACATATATGTATGTATGTATATATATTAAACTAAATGTGCGGTTTAAAACTAATGTAGTAGCTATTAGTTTTTAAATTACAACTATTTCAAAAAACTAATAATTATTGTAATAAATGAATATAATATAAAAAAAAAAAATTGATACTACGTAAATGTATTTAATTATTTTTATTAATTAACCAAAAAAATAATATAAATAGAAAACAACAAAAACCTTTATTTTTTTAATTTCATTTTTTTTTAAATATTATTATTGCAAGGGGAATTAATTTTTTGGGCTCTTAATAATTTTCATTTTTTTTTTTCTTTTTTAAATGAAGTTATATAATTCAATTGAAATGTTTTTGTTGCATATTAATAGTGATTGGTTTCTTCTTATAACTATCCAGATTCAAGATATTAAACAGTTGCTTTTGTCATGTGGATTGCCATTGTCCTTTTCAATTTGTGAAAGTAATGAATGGAAAATATCGGCAACAGACTGGAAAAAATAAGTATATAAATTATTAATTTGCAAGTTAGTTAATTATTACTCTAAGAAAACATTTTTGATTTGAGGAGCTTCTCTGTGTGGAATATAATTGTGAGACACAATAAGAATAATGCAAAAGGCTAAAGAATAAGCGAAAAAAACATTAAATGTATTAATTTAGGTAATTCAATTTCAATTTTCCTCGCTGCATAGGTGCAAAATATCTTGTCGCCCAAGGGAGATCACCTTCTAATTGATATTTTTTCAAATTTATCAATAGGAATAGAATTTATATTCCAATCAAAAATGTTTTAAATTTTAATTCTAGGAAAAATTACAGTTAATTTCGTTTTTAACAAAATTATTTGTACACGCAAATTTGTTTTTGCAAAAATAAATTTAAAATTATTTTTTATTAATTAAATTGTGATTTAGTATTTTGTAAGCACTTGGTCAGTTTTTGTTGCGTTTTAGTAACATTTCTCGCAAGTGATTCAAAAATTTGTTGATAAAATCACCTAGAAATTTATTCCAACTCGGTTTTCTTGGCACTCTGCTACAAATTTTTGGTGTTGCTAGATTGTGAATATTTTCCATTTTAATTTAAACCTACGCAAGTCTAAACCGAATCCCTGCCCTGGCCGAGACCACAAATTATATTCAAGATATTTCAATAATTTCATGAAAATGGCTCGTGTTATCTATCTATGGGAGAGTTATTGCGCTGAACAGAAAATTAAGGACCAACTAATTTATCATAAACTAAGAATGTTACCTCATTCAATAAACTGAAATTGAACCTTTCCCTTGAACATTTGCAATTAATAAGCTTTATAAACAAACGGAATATGATTTACCGTCAGAAAACAAAAAGTGAACGGCATAATAAGCATAACCCCTTGAAATCTGGAGAACTGGCGTTTTTCTTGCGCAAGAAATAAAAGATTATGCGGCTGTGCAACCTATAACTATTCAGTTGAAATGTTTAATTTCGGTTTATTAAATAAGGTAACATCCCAAGTTGACGATAAATTAGTCGGCCCTTAATTTGCTGTTCAGCACAATGATGCTCACATACATAAGAAGAATCATTGGTATGAAATTATTGAAAAATCTGGAATATAATTAGTGGTCTCGCCTAGGGCAGGGGATCGATTTAATCTTGCAGTTAAAATTAAATGTGGAAGAAAGTGGTTAAAGTGTTCAAATTAAAGTGGAAGATATTTACGACCTAACAAGACCAAAATTTTGTAGTAAAATGCCAAGAAAACCGAATGGAATAAGTTTCTAGGTGATTTTATCAACAAATGTTTGAAACACTTGCGAAATGTTACCAAGACGCAACAAAAACTGACCAAGTGCATACAAAATATTTTTTTTTTTTTTTTAAATGTTGCCAATGGCTTTATTCTTGAATCTTTCTACATAAGAAACTCACAAGAAGTAATCAAATCTTAAGCTAAAAATTATTACATATTTTAAGTCTTAACCAATGTTAATACTTATTGTTAGTGCTCACAATTTAACTAATTTAGATTATACTTATAAGTATAAGATAATCATTTAATAAATTCAAATGTTCATCAGTCCGAGTGGATCTGTTCTTCTCAGTCGCCTAAATCGCGGCTGTTTTATTATCTCCCTGGCTAATTCATTGGGATGTGCTTCTAGTTTTGAATAATATTTCGAACTGAATTCTTTAATAGTTTCTTTAACGGTTTTAATCCCAAGATCGTAATGTATATTACTATTTCGAATGTACCAAGGAGCATTGGTCATACTGCGAAGTATTTTCGCTTGGGCTCGTTGCAGGAGTTCTCTGTTTGAAGTGCTGGTGGATCCCCATAACTGAATACCATATGTCCATATGGGTTTGATTATCGCTTTGTAAAGTAAAATTTTATTGGCTAATGACAACTGAGATTTTCTTCCCATCAGCCAATACATTTTAGAAAATGTAATTTTTATTTGGTTGCGCTTTGTTTCAATATGATTTTTCCACGTTAATCTTCTATACAGGTGCAAACCTAAGTATTTTACCTTCGTTTGTTGAGGAATATTTTTATCGTTTAATTTCACTGGTGGGCAGGTGCATTTGTTCAGCGTGAATGTGACATGAGTTGATTTGTTTTCGTTCACTTTGATTCGCCATGCTTTCAGCCAGTCCGCGACTTTGTTTAAATGATTCTGCAATTCCTTTGAGGCAATTTCAGGATTAGTGTGGGACACCAGGATGGCCGTGTCATCGGCAAATGTTGATATTATTATTTTGTTAGTTACAGGTATATCAGCTGTGTACAACAAGTATAATATTGGTCCTAGAACGCTGCCTTGCGGGACACCTGCATTAATATCATTTAAGCAAGTAGTTGCGCTGTTTTGTTTGACCATGTATTGCCTTTGAAGAAGATAGTTTCCCAAAACTGAGTGAAATTTCTTCGGTAGAAGCTCTTTAATTTTGTAAATTAGTCCATCATGCCATACTTTATCAAAAGCTTGTGCGATATCCAAAAAGGCAGCAGAACAATATTTCTTTTCCTCGAAGGTGATTTTGATTGCATTTACAGTTCTGTGTACTTGCTCTATAGTACCATGTTGGTTTCGGAACCCAAACTGATGGTCTGGAATAACGCGCCGTTCTTCTAATATTGGTTTCAATTTCGTTAATAACATTTTTCAAATAGCTTTGAGATTGTGGGCAGCATGCTTATTGGACGATATGATGAGATTTGTGTTTCATTTTTCCCTGGCTTATGTATCATTGTGATCAAGGATATCTTCCATTTTTGAGGAATATAGCTGGTTCGCATGATCGCGTTGAATACAAATGTTATTAGTTTTATGCATTTATCTGGCAATTCCCTTATCATTTTTCCAGTAATGAGATCATGTCCTGGTGCCTTTTTCGGGCTTATGCAAGTTTTAATTGTATTCCTAACTTTCTTCCAGTTATACTTTATAGGTTTGTAGGATAAACCATCATCCGTTGGCTGGGGTAGCACGAAATAATTATCTTCTTCGTGTGGGACGAATACTGTTGCTAGATGAGCAGCAAAAGCATTGGCTTTTTCTTCATCACTTCTCGCCCAATTTCCTGTTGGTAGTCTAATCGGTGGATTCGAATTTGTTGGCCTTTTTAAATTTTTTGTTGCCTTCCACAAAGAATAATCTGTCCTCTCGGTTGCCGAGAGATCACTTAAATAGTTCTTTAAGCGCTGATTTTCTTCTTCCCTCAAAGCAAATCTTAGACCCTTAATAGCTCGATTTAATTTCCATTTCAATAACGGTGATTTTGTTTGCTGCCATTGACGGCGAATTTTTCGCTTTTCCTGGATTAGTTCCTGTATATTATGTGACAATTTATTAACTTTTTCCGAACTACTTATGCCGGGTGTAGCCCTTTCAGCGGATAATGTCATGACATCTTTAAGATTTTCTGCCGCCGCATCAATAACAGCTGGTGTGATCAGAGGAATATTAAGTAGACACTTTTGTTCGACTAGCCTCCTATATTGATCCCAATTAGTTTTCTTGTTTGTAAGACGATTCGGTATTTCGTTCCTTAGGACATCGGTAGTCAATGTTACTATTACCGGTGAGTGATCAGAAGACAGATCATAGCAATCGGTGGCCTTAACGTATGTACGTGGAATGCCCTTAGTTACACAAAAGTCAATTAGATCAGGAATTTTCTTTTTATCCGTGGGCCAGTAGGTTGGGTTACCGGCAGATAAATAATCCAGCGACTGTTCCTCTATAGCATCATAAAGTTGTTTGCCTTTCGGCGATGTTAATCTGGAACCCCAATGAGTATGTTTAGCGTTGTAATCACCGCCCGCAAGAAATTTATTACCCAGCTGGCTGAAATAATCCAAGAACTGGAGTTTTTTTATAACATGTTTTGGAGGGCAGTACACTGCCGATATGACGCAGTTTCCAGACCACTCCTGCAGACAGATGCTCGTTGATTGTATATGTTCTTTCTCATATTTCGGAAGTTCGTAGTGTTTTAATCTTCGCTTTATCAATACAGCAGTGCCTCCATGTGCTTTACCATCTGGGTGCTTGGTGTCGTAAATAGAGTACCCATTAATTTTGAAATAGCTATTTTTGGTGAAGCGTGTTTCTGATATTAACATTATGTCAATATTGTGCTCAGTGAGAAACGCATGTACCTCCGCTTTATGTTGTGCTAGGCCGTTTGCATTCCATATGGCTATTTTGATGATGGTCATTTCTGGCTTTTTACGACTATCTGCATCAGCGTGCTCATATTCTGCATCATTAGATCCATGGTTCTCTCCATCATCGCCATGAAGCTTTGCATCATATTGGTCAATTTATTTAAAGCTGTTGAGATGTTTCCCTCTTCACTTGCTTGAACTTTAGGAGCGGTACCTTTAAGAACACTTGCGTATGAAACCCCTTCGTGCACGCTGCCGTTTAAATTTGCGTACTGTTTTCCATTTTGAGCGTTTGTGTTTAGAATTTCTGGTCGTGCTTTTTTTCTAGCTGAAGAATGAAGATTTAGGATTCGCTGTTCTGCTCGCTGCTTTGGATTGATTTTCCTTTTCAATTCTAGATAAATTGGGCACCCTCTATAATTAGCTGTGTGATTTCCATGCAGTTGCTGCATTTTATCACTGATGCTTCCTTTTTTGCTTTATTGCAAACCTTTGAATTATGGAGTTCACCACATATAACACAAACATCGTTCAAAGTGCAATATGCTCTAGTGTGCCCATATTCTTGGCACTTAACACACTGTACCGGCCCATTTCTTTTCCTGGGTTCCTCGATGGTAACTCTTCTGTACAGTAGATATTTTAGGTTAAATATTGCATGGTTGCCTTTAACTTTTTATTGTCTGGTTCTAATTCCAGACGAAACAATGGCTGAGGTACCTTCTCCCGATTAAAAATATTGGTAATAGATCTGCATTGGAAAACTTTTTCAGCGAGAGCATCCCGTATTCCGTTTACATCCACGTAACTCTCTATTCCTTTTAAGATAACAACCAATCCTTTTTGACTCTTTAGTTGATAAGTGTAGTAATGCTTACCAACTTGGTCAAAATGTTTAATTAATGCTCTGTAAGCATCAATATTGAGGGGTTGAATTTTTGTTTCTTTTATATCTCCTCTTTTGATCCCGGAAATATAAAATGCACCTTCCGTGATAAACTCGATCGTTTTTGCAAGTTCTCTATTTGATTCTTCCCTCAAATAGATTGGTGGCGGCTTCTCAGTTTTTGGAGTTTTTTCGGCCGGCGGCTCGTCAACAACCAAGCAAGAATACCTATTACCATGCGTTAATTCAACGCTAGCTAGCTTAGTGAATTTATTCGCGCTTGCACTGGCCGCTGATCTAGGGCTTCTTCTTCGTTTTGATCGGACAGTAATATATCGGTTTATTCCCGTTTGCACTAAACACTGACCTACATCACTGTTTATTTTATTGACATTTGATGTCGATGCACTGTCATTGTTTGTTTTATCGTCAATATTTGGCGACGATGCCCTTTTAGTTTCATTATGGTTCAACATACCAATGTTATTTAAATTAATAATTTCACTTTGATTTAAATTGCCTGGTAAGGTAATTTTTTGAGCATTTAAAATTTGTTGTCGCTTTGGACTATGCTGCACTTTTGTATTTTTATTAATAATTGAGGTCGTGACGTTCGGTGCCAAATCACTTGCGGACATCGCTATCTGCTGATTTGGCCCAGCCTTTTTTACTTGAGGCGGAGATAAGAACATCACGATTTCACTTGTTTTTCACATCACAATATTTTTAAAAGAAAAAAAAAGATTTAAACTGCTGATTCAACTTTTCACACAAGTAATAATTAAATTATTTAAATGTTTACTCGGTGGTAGCAAAATTGCAACTGCATACAAAATATAAGTGACTAAATCATAATTTAAATGATTTACCGTTTTGTTTTTAATTTTTTCATATTGCAAAAAAAAAAATGTGCGTGTACAAATAATTTTGTTAAAAACGAAATTAACTGTAATTAAAATCTTAATGAAAGATATATTAAGCAAAAGATATTTTTTCTTAGATGTACAGAATATAAGTTTTATTAAGATACGTGCACGGGAAATAGGTGTAAAAAGCAGGTAAAGTTTTACCATTCCAGAAAAAGTTTTATATTCATATACGCACTAATACATTGTACACGCGCATTACATTCTGTTTCGTATCATATTCTCTTTGCAATCACAAATTGCCGTTTTAGTATAGAGTTGACGCTAATTATAATTGCCCCAACGCTGTGTGCTTTCCAATTTTTATTTTTGTGTTTTTGGTTTGACGCTTATTATATTTGCGGTAAATAGTCCTCTTTTGAATTTTTCTTATATAAGCCGGTCGTGTTTTTCATTTAACACAAGAATTTTTTTATTTTAGTGTGTTCCATTATGCCCCGACGGCCTACATTAACTGGCCGAATAGAACGACGAAGTCATAGAAACGGAGTTAGATCAAATAGAAATAGAAACGAGAACATTAATGTTAACCCATCCATTGAAAATAACGGCGATAATGAAGTTGTTAATCATTTATTAGATGATTCTTTTAAGTGCGCATTAAAATTAGTGCCACGAAATTTTAATTCATTTTCTTGCGGCCAATTGAATTTATGTTGCATACATTGTGGAGCGAGAAATTTTGAAGGTGAAATTACACAAGGGAATAGAAATGAATTCTCATTATGTTGTCATAATTTTATGTTGTCATAATTTTATGTTGTCATTTTTTAAAAATCTTTATGATAGTCTTAAATCAAATGATGCTGCAGTTAAAAGTAGATCGAAACATTATTTTAATTCTATTCGATCATATAACTCTTCTTTTGCAATGATTAGTAGTGAGGCAAAGATTGAAACTGAAGCATTGAAAGGTATGTTCCATTTTAAAATTCATGGTGTTTTTTATCACAGAGCTGGTGGTATTGTAACTCCTTTTGGTTCTATACCACATTACGCTCAGTTGTATTTCTACGATGGAGAAACAGCTGCTCAGTACAGAATGCGCCATACTTCAAATGCACATTGTGATATTAATTTAATGAGAGAAATTAATCATCAATTGAATCGTTGTAATCTATTTGTTCAATCTTTTCAAACTATGTCCGAATACTGTAATAGAAATGAAGATATTACTAGAGATGTATGCATGTTAATTAGAGCAAATAATAATGTTGATATTCGACGTTACAATGATGCGATTGCTACTGATATAGCAGTTGTTTTCAACAGTGTCAATGGTGAGCCACCCTTTGAACGTAACATGATTTGCTTTTCGAGATTGAATAATACCGTTCGGAATGTGTCTGTGTTGGATTCATCTTTAGATCCGTTGGCTTATCCTCTTCTATTTCCAAATGGCGATTTTGGGTGGTTCAAATATGGTTCATAACAGACTTACAACTTCAAATTCAAATATGCCAAGAAACAAAATAACTATGTTACAATATGCATCTTATAGACTTGCAATTCGCGACGATTTTAGTATTTTACATCATGCACAAAAGTTATTCTTGCAATGGATTGTTAATATGTATGTTTGCATTGAAGGAAGCAGGTTACATTTTATTCGTAATAATCAAACAAATCTTCGAGCTGAAGTCTATAATAATTTGACAGATTTTTTGAATTTACATCCAAATGGTGGTGATAATATTAATGCCGTGGGGTGAAGAGTTGTTTTACCATCATCATTTGTTGGTGCACCGAGAAATATGTATCAGAACTATTTAGACGCTATGTCAATTGTTCAACATTTCGGCAAACCTTCATTATTCATAACTATGACTTGCAATCCACGTTGGCCGGAGATTATTGAGTCCATTGATAATGTTGAAAGTTCTAATTTTCGTCCAGACATTGTTGTTAGAGTTTTTAAGTTGAAATTAAAAGAATTAATTAATTGCGTTATGAATAAATATTTGGTAAAGTTGAAGCTTTGATTTATACCATTGAATTTCAAAAGAGGGGTCTACCTCATGCACATATTTTAGTTACGTTAAGTCAAAATGATGAATTACGTGGAGCGAATTATATAGACAAAATAGTAAGTGCAGAAATTCTGAACATAAACACACATCCAAAGCTACATGAATTCGTTTTAAATCATATGATTCACGGACCGTGTAATCATTTAAATCCTAATTCTGTGTGGCGAATCATCTTCTGAGATGGCAAATGTATTAAAAATTTTCCCAAAGATTTTTCGGAACAAACTGTAGATAATATTAATGGCTATCCTGTTTACAGAAGAAGAGATAACGGTGTAAGCGTCGAAGTCAGAAGGAATTCAGTTGATAATCGCTACGTTGTGCCTTATAATCCATATCTCCTGGCCAAATTTAATTGTCATATCAACGTAAAAATATTTACAGCTGTTAAAAGCGTAAAATATATTTACAAGGGATATGATTGTGCTGTTTTAGAGGTTGGGGTTATTAATAATGAAATTAATGGAGAATTGGAAATAGATGAAATTCAGAATTTTTTGAGTGGACGTTTTGTTGGTTCTACAGAAGCATGTTGGAGAATATTTGAATTTCCAATGCATTATCAAACACATTCAATAATTAGACTTGATTGCCATTTACCTAAAAGGCAAAATGTGTACTACAGACACGGAGAAGAAAACGAAGCGGCAGCTAATGTAAGGGAAACCAAATTATTAGCTTTTTTCTATTTGAATTTAGTTGATCATCGTGCCAATAATTTATTGTACACTGAAGTACCATTACATTATGTATGGATTGATAATCAGAAGAGATGGCAAGAGCGTAAACGTGGAGGTGAAACAGTAATTTCACGATTGTGTTTTGTTTCGCCGAAAAATGTGGAACTATTTCATTTGCGCGTATTATTACTTCATGTGCGTGGCCCTAAAAATTTTGATGATTTGAGGACTTATGAAGGGGTTTTATATCCGACATTTACTGCTGCATATCATGCGCGTGGGATTGCTTCAAATGATGATGAGTGGCGCCATTGTTTACTAGACGCAGTTCAATTCAAAACACCGAAGCAGCTAAGAGAATTGTTTGGATTCATTTGTGCATTGAATTTTCCTGGGAATGCATTAGCATTATGGGAAGAATTTAAAAAAGATTTGAGTGAAGATTTTGTACGAAATCAAACTGAAAATGATTCATACAATTTTGCATTACTTGAGTTAGAAGAAACATTTATGTCTCATAATACATCATGTCAACAAGTTGGTCTTCCAACACCACTACGTGTGCAAGATTTTAGAACAATGTATGAATTGGATACAGATGAAGCTGCTTTTCTTTTTACTGAGTTTTACGATGTTGTAAATAATGAACAACGTAATGTTATAGACGCAGTTTTGCGTGAAGTGATGCATCATGGTACCGGTATGAATGTATTTGTTTTAACATCTCATGCAGGTTGTGGAAAAACTTTTGTTCAAACAGCGCTTATACACAAATTACATTCTCTAAATTTAGTTTGTATTTCTACTGCATTTAGTGGAATTGCTTTAACTTTACTTATTAATGGCAGAACATTACATAATATATTTAAATTACCAATTCCAATTTTAGAGAATTCGGTTTCGAGTTTATCACTTGATAGTAATCAAGCAAATTTCATAAAATCCGCTTCATTAATTATTATTGATGAAATATCTATGTGTCCACTTAATGCCTTGAAGGCCATTGATCGATTATTAAATGATCTAAGCGATGTTCAAAATAGAAACAAACCCTTTGGTGGTAAAACTATTTTATTGTGAGGAGATTTTCGGCAAATTTTGCCTGTCATTCCTCACGGTTCACGTACTGAATTAATTGAAAATTGTATCGTTTCTTGGCACTTATTCCCACAATTTCGACGGTTTACTCTACAGCAGAACATGCGAGCTCTGTCGCATGAAGTGGAATTTATTGAATTTCTTAAACTACTTGGAAATGGAGCATTGCCAAATTTTAATGATTTGGGTAGAGATTTGATTGAAATTCCACACAATTTAATTGGTGAACCGAGCAACATTATTCGAGATGTTTTTGGTGATATTTCATCAAATATTGAAAATAATAATATTTTAATTCCGTCATATTAGCTCCGAGAAATGAAGATTGTTTGTTAATTAATTCGGATATTTTGAATCAAATTCCAGTGTTTCTGATGCACGACAAACAATGTGGATAATATCTTACCGAAAAATCCAAAAGTAAAACTGGTACGGCGAATAAATTTCCAAATTTGTCTCACAATTTTGTGTTACCTCGACAATCCAAAAAATGGGTGATAAAGTTGTGCCGCGAATTGTGTCACAGCGGCAGATAAAATATTCCAAATTTGACGTG
This sequence comes from Tipula vernalis, assembly GCA_958295665.1. Classification (NCBI taxonomy): domain Eukaryota; kingdom Metazoa; phylum Arthropoda; class Insecta; order Diptera; family Tipulidae; genus Tipula; species Tipula vernalis. The sequence continues at coordinate 62,136,740 of OY282559.1, read as the reverse complement.
AGGTTTACCAAAAATTTCTTTGTTGATTGTAGCAACTTTTATTAATCCTTTATTTTTATATAATAATTGATGTTGTCGCCTCAACGGTAGATGAAAAAGAGAGCGAACAACCAAAAACTTTTCTTTAATTGTCAAATATACTATAAATGTTATAAACTATGCTATAACTATGTATACATGCAATTACAAAATTCTTACGACCAAACGGCGCAAATTTTCAAATTCTTATTTTCTTGATAAAATAATAATTGGATACGTGACTTAATAATTAGTCAAATTATTATTCTCTTACATTAATAAAATAATAATTGAATATGTGACTTAATAATCCATTACAATAATATTCATTAAGGCTAATTTGACAATCAGCAAAGTTTTCATGAGTAAAACTAAATAAATAAATTAATTCAATAAATTCTAAAAATATGATAATAATATAGATATAAATTCAAGGTTCCAGATTACATAACTGGAATATAAATTTTTGAGCTTTCAGCTATTCCTTTAATTTGTGTTTTCTCTTTTTTTTATTTTAGATATTTTGGAACAGCTGAAAGCCAAAATATAGGATTTGTACACACAAAATGGATTTTATAATACGATAAGATAACAAATACAGTGATTTAAATTATAACAATAATTTTGTTTCTGAATTTATAGTTTTGTTTTAATTTTGAAAAAAACGTTAGTGTTCTGATGGTGAAATTTTGGCTGCGCAGCAAACATCCAGGTCAAGCTAAAGCCTATTATAGCTATGATAGAGTTATTTGTGATGATATTAGTCGGGTCAATGATTTCTCCGTTGAATTTTTAAATTCATTGAATGTGAGTGGTTTGCCACCTCACAAATTGGAATTAAAAATCAATTGTATAGTAATACTAATACGAAATTTGAATACAACAAAAGGATTGGTAAATGGCATAAGAATGAGAATCAAACAAATGCATAGAAATTCATTGGACTGCGAGGTTTTGACTGGAGTGGAGAATTTTAATTCCTCGCATTCATTTGACATACTCCGGTACACTTTTGCCATTTGATTTTGAACGCACTCAATTTCCGGTCATTCCTGCCTTTGCTATGACCATTAACAAATCGCAGGGGCAAACATTTCAAAAGGTCGGAATATTATTACGACAACCAGCATTTACACATGTTCAGTTGTATGTAGCAGCCAGTCGAGTTCGATCATTTGAAGGATTAAGATTTTATATTTCAAATTCTTCTGAACAGGGTCATTTGTATAATAATGAAAGAGTATTTACTAAAAATATTGTTTTTAATGAAATCGTTGACCAATAACATTTCAAATGAAACATAAAATATTATAAAATTTCATTGCATGAGAGGATTTTCAAAATGGTTCACAATAGAGTGTGGTGGGACGGAATAAATGTTTTTACTTTAGGCGTACTAACTTAAAAAAATCGATGGATCATCGCATTCCAGTTTATGTAATTTATATAATGATGTAATGTATCATATTGTGTACAGTTTAATAAAAAATGTAATAAAAATATTTTAGTAAAAATGACTTTGGATGGGTTTGTTTTATTCTTAGAATAAGTTTGGTCGAATATCGACCACAGGCAAAACTAGTTCCTATAAAAAGCAATATGTAGCGACTTACTCATATTTATAGTCATAAATATTTACATTCGTTTTCGCTGCAATATATCAGTCACATATATTGGCGCGCGCGCGCACACCAATTACTTACATTCGATTTATCACCACGATATATCAAACACATATATCAGTGCTGACCTTTCGGTCATCCCAGCAAATTATTTCAAACAATCATTCACATTGTTTAATAGAAATAATAACCTAGTTCTTTCGGCCGCTAATGGCACAACTATCCACACCTACGGCACAAAATTGCTTCAGGTGGATCTCGGACTTAAAACAACCTTCACGCACGCTTTCATCTTAGCTGCTGTGAATCGTCCGATCATTGGCGCTGATTTTGTGTAAATTTTGCATTCTTGCTGACCTTAAGAATAAAAGGCTGGTTGATTCAGCGACTGAGCTGTCAATTAATGCCACAATGGTTCGACACACCGACCCCGATCCATTATTCTGTCAACAACGGTTACGGCACTATGTTCAAACAATTTCGTGGTCCACCATATTGTGACAGCAGGCCATCTGGCCATGTCACGACCACGCATACTAGGTCCAACCCGCCACAAAGCAGCACATAGAGAATTCCAACACGTGGTAGAATTAGGGATTTGCCGGCCATCTGTATCTCCCGTCTCTTGTCCACTAAATATGGTGAAAAAGAAAGATCACGATTGGCGACCATGTGGGGATTATCTTCGATTAAATATGGTCACAACACCTGATCGCTATCCGATACCCCACATCCAAAATTTCACCATACACTTGCATGGATGCAAAATTTTTTCTAAAATCGATCTTATCAGAGCGTATCATCTAATTCCCGTCGCACTTGAAAATGTTTATAAAACGATGATAATAACTCCATTTGGCCTATTCGAATTCACCCGAATGCCATTTGGACTACGCAATGCCGCGGAAACGTTTCAGCGTTTCATGAACAAAGTGGTTCGTGATTTAAGCTTTGTTTTCGTCTACATTGACGACATTCGTCACACAAACTGCACCTGAAACAACTCTTCCACAGGTTAACACAGTTTGATGTTCATATCAAGAGCTCAAAATCCGTCTTTGGCGTGTTCACTCTTGATTTCCTCAGCCACAAGATAACCCCTAATGCTTTTCTGCCGTCTGAAGAACGAATTAATGCAATTAGGGAATTCCCAGCTCCAACTTCAATTAAAAGTAAACAGCGATTCGTCGGTATGGTAAATTACTACCACCGATTTATACCAAAGCTCGCTGAAACACTCGCACCAATTCACAGCCACTTGGCAGCTTTACTCAAAAAGCCCAAGACAGCCAAGAACTTCTCTTGGCCCGACGCGCGTCACCTTTCATAGATGGTATTTAGTTGAGAAAAATGTGTCTTGTTGTTGTTGCTTTGCGCAAAATTCGTTTTTATTATTTAATTTTGCAACTCTGACTTCAGATTCGTAACAACAATCTAAACAACAATGAAAATGAAATGCATCTTGATTGTAATATGACATACAGGCTGTTTAATCAGCGACACAAAAAACCCTTTACTGCACCTTGCACGAAGTTTGTGTTATGTGTGGTTAACATCACGATTCGTCCTTCTCGATTTTTGTGTTGCACATGTTGTAGCAAACTAATGGTTTGAGAAATATTATCTGACATCCTAATCCATCTGAGAGTGTACCAATACTTGACGGCTTGAGATCTGCTGACCCCATTATTTTCCAAAGTATGATATAACATAGGCACAGTTGGTAATGTTTAATTTACATGCTGTATGTCCCATTTTTTTGTCGGTATTGATTTTAAGCCATTAAGAATACTCCAAACTAGCACAAAATAAGAACATTCGTAAATAAATCTTGGATAAATTCGGGGAGCTATTTGTGAATTCGATTTGAACGTATTCGAATCTTCGAGGTATTGGATTCTTATTTGAATTGGAATCAGATTCGTTCGTTTCTTATTTACATCTATTAAGAATAAACTTAAGAGTCGAATACGTTTGAATCGAGTTCACAAAAATCTCTCGTGAATAAGTTTCGATCATTAAATTACAATAGATTGTCTAAGTTCATGGTTGAAACTAACTCTGAAGTACTCAAAATCTATTAACAAATCTACCTAATATGAAATCATAACGGGAAAATTTTATCTAGTTACCTGTTGTGGGTCATGCCAATATTCACACTAAGTGAATCGACGGGGTACCCACATATATTCATAGAGAATTTAACATTAACACATTCGCCACTCAGCGTCACATACATATACAGTCGTGTGCGAAATAATAGTAGTGAATGAATAATTTCGCTATATTATGAATTTTCCAATTTCTGTATGAGATATTTTGCATCCTATATATGATTAAAAATTATTTGTAGTTTAGACAATCTAACAGTTAGTGTGTCGGCTCACACAAATCAGATGTAAACATTTTGCAACACCTTATATTTCAAAGGGATTTTTGAGATGTGCGAAATAATAATAGTCTTTTTAAAATTTCAGCAAAAAATTCACAAAATTCATTTTATTTGTTATTTTATACAACTTAAAACTAATATTTGGTGGTACTGCCATTAGCTTTTAACACAGCACTCATCCGTCGAGGCATTGAATTTATTAAATTTTGACACCTTTCAACGGGAATGGACATCCAGGCTGATTTGGTGATCTCTCATAATTGGTTCGAGTTTCACGGGTTTGAGTTTGAAATAGTTTTTTTTATATCGGCCCACAAATTCTCAATCGGATTGAGGTCAGGTGATTGGGCAGGCCACTCCATAACTTTAATTTTGTTTCGCAAGAACCATTCCTTCGCCATTTTAGAGGTATGTTTCGGGTCATTGTCTTGTTGCAAGACCCATTTAAGCGGCATATTATATTCAGCATAAGGTAGCATTACGGTATCGAGTATTTCGACGTATTTATCCGCATTCATAATCTCCTTAATCTAATATATCGGGCCAACTCCAACCCACGAAAAACAACCCCAAACCATTATGTTTCCCCCTCCATGCTTAATGGTTTTTGTTGTGTACTGCGGACGGAATTCAGTCTTCGGTGGTCTTCGGACAAACTGAGGGCCACCACCGCCACCAAAAAGAACTATTTTTGACTCGTCCGTAAATAAAATATTACGCCATTTTTCAAGGGGCCAGTTTTGATGATTTCTGGCGTATGCTAAACGCGCTTTTATTTGCCGCTTATTTAACAACGGCACCTTTCTAGCTCTCAAACCTTTTAAATTTGCTGCTACAAGACGTTTTCTAATTGTAGATGTATCTACATCCAAATTAAGGTCTTGTTTGATCTTCGTTGAAGTGTAAAAAGGATTTCTTTTTGCACAAATCACGATGTCTCGATCAGTTTGATTCGAGGTTTTTCGTTTTCTTCCTCGTTTTTCTTGTTTTTCCTTATACTTAATAGCATTGGATATAACCGTAGGTGAACATCCCAACATTTCCTGGATATATTTATATGTTTTTCCATCTTTGATTAATTTTTTTATTAATTCTCTTCGCTCCTCAGAACAATGTCTTCCTCGACCCATTATTACTTAAATAATTATTTGATTTTTATGAATTATTTTTTTATGCAATTTTATTCAAATTTTATACGATTTTGATTATCCACACTAGTATTTTTACCAAGCTATAACATTAATCAATAAGAGACTACTATTATTTCGAACAGCAAAATTTAGACTGTCAATCGAATAAAAGGGGAATCCCAAAGTTGTTTCATAAACGTTAAAAAATGTTAAAAATAACATTTGGTGTTCAGTGGACATTAAAAACACATTTGATAATAAATGAAAGTCAAATCATGAAGAGGATACTTTGATACACACAATATACAAAATGCTGGTACACACTACTATTTTTTCGCACACGACTGTATACCAGAAACCCATGTCACATATTTGTGAGGAGAGAGAGGTCAAGAGACTCATGTCACATATATGTGACTTAATATTTTAAAGCGACTCAACGTCACATAAAGGTGACATACTAGATACAAATATGTGACGTTGAGTCGTGAACGCGTTAATAAGTGAGTTTTTTCTTAAAACCAGAAAAATTGCTTGAGTTGCGAACGGATTAAATTGGGTTATTAGATTTTCTAATCGTTACAGTTTGTGCTAAGTAAAAAAGTCACATTTGCCTTTTTGTAGTTTTGAGTAACTTCAATTTTTCTATTTATGTTTGCCATGTCTTAATATGGAACTTGACTACGTATTAAATAACGTGATTTTATGGGATTTGATGAAGGATATTTGGATTTTTAAAAAAGCAGAAAAATAGGTATTTGTTTGCAGAATCCAAATGTGCCTCTAACGCATTTTTCGACTTTTGGCGTTTGTGACTTTTTTTCTTAGTAAGGCAGAATCTCCTTCGGTAGTAATTATCGTTCCTGTGAAAGCGACTTATTTCCATATAACCTTATATGTATAACAAATTTGTGTTAAATGATGAATATAGTTCACTTTCGTCTGTTAGAGATAGAACATCTTACATCAATTGGACCGACCATTCGTAAACTGGAACTATGCATTCTCCATATAAGATGTTTTAATATAATAAAGTAACCTACAATGTAATTTTCCGAGCAATTAAATTATTTCTTCCGATAAGGACCTTATACTGTAGTGCTCTATATTAAAATCCTTTGCTGATAGCAAATACACAATAGTCTGCAACATTCTACGTATAATTACAATATGATACATATTAAGTAATTGCGAATAATCCAAGTAGTGTAAACACATAAGAAAGGTCCGAGATTAAATAGACGACTCCATTTTTCGTCATTGATACTTTGAACTGGATACGTTACTAACGTTATTCTACGCAACACTTCATAAATTTCGCTTAATATATTTAACCATGAATGTCGGTTTTTGTTTTTTTATATGATGCAATGAAAATTATTGCGAAGATAATGAAAAATAAATAAAAATTCGCGTGTATTACGCAATTACGCGACGTTTATGAGTAAAGACTAGTCAGCTGGGTAAATTCTCATTAGATACTTTACGTTTTTATCATATATGAATTATCATTATAGAAAGATAAAAATATTGAAAATCAATTTATGCAGTCTTCATATTTTGTTCCTCACATTGGTGATGAGCTAAATCGATCTTTTTTGTTAAAAATCATATGAGAAAATAAACAAAACAGAACAAAAAAAAAATCGATTTAGCACATCACTACCTCACATGGACTATATGACTAATAAGTGCATTGGTTTAGTTTTCAATCACCCACATAACAGAAACGTGAAAAATGAATACAGACAAAAGGCGGCTTGATCGAAAGGTTATCGCTCAAAGATCATAAACTTTCATATCTCACTATATTAATTAATTCGTATTTAGAATGCGGTACTCACTTCATTATTTTTAGCAGAAGTTTCCAAAAATAGAGCCTTCCAACAATCCGCTAACTTTTTACCTTCTTCTGTTGAAACTGTTCGCTCTTGATGTAAATCAATTTTATTTCCAACTAATGCAACCGGTACACTAAAAATTTAAAGGAAAAAATTATTAGTATTAGGGAGCGATTAAAATTTTTTATAGAATTGCTCAATTTACTGCGTTTTTCCCATAACATCTAACAGTTTGTCGTATATGATTTGGACAACTTCAAATGATTTTTGACTTGTAATGGAGTACACCAGAACGTATCCATGAAAGTCCATAGAATATTGAGCAGGAAATATACTGTATTCATCTTGACCAGCTGTATCGACTAATTTTAGCTCGTAGTCAGTTGAATTAACTCGAGTGATTTTTGTGAATGCTGTATGAGGTTAGAGACAAAAGGTTTGGTTAGTGTTTGTATTTTTATTTTAAATATCATATAAATGATTACTGTTTTCTATTGTTGGATCATACGAATCGACGAATTGTCCTTCGACGAATTGAATACTTAAAGATGATTTGCCTTAAAAATGTAAAATAAAATAAAAAATTAAGACTTTTTTCTTGACAAATGGATGACTGTGATGATCCGTCAGATCCAAGGATCTATTCATTCCTTACCGACTGATTTATATCCCATAACAGCGATATTTCTTTCTTTCGGTGGCATTTTTCTGATTTAATTTGTAACTATTAAACTACAGTAAATTGTATTATAAAAATATTTTATTTTATTTGAAAGATAATAATAGTTTTTCACTTCGGTACTAGGTATGTATAAAAAAAAAATTGTCAAGAACACTTTAGGAAAAGCCTTTTATACAAAACGCTAAATGCTATCACGATACAAGACGTATCAAATCGTCAAATTATTAAACTCTATTTGAGATTAGAATACAGCACAATTTTATTACTCTAAATTTATTTTCAATTTTTTAAAGTCCAAGCTATTATATATTGCAATGTTTTTATTTTTTATTTGATTGATAAAATTGATTGTTTTGAAATTCTTTTCATTCGTTTTTCTGCGTTTTTGTTTTGGTAAAAATGAGCTTTTTATGAGAGCGAATGCGATGTTATTTATGGTTACATGTATGTTGAATGTTCACATGATTACCTATGTAGTTTATAAATTAAATTATTTGGTTTGGATAGTGTCGCGATAGTACTTAAAGCCAGAGATGGGCAGACACAGTTTTCGACACTTTTTGACACAAATTCTTGACAATGTTTCAAAACCTTACACTTTTTGTCAACGAAAAAAAGTTGTTTCAACAGTTTGAACATTTTCAAAATTTATCAGTATATTTCGAAAATTTGCTCACAAAACAATGAGAATATTTGTTTCTTTTTCCCAATATCACACGCACAGCTTTTAGCACTTTCCGACAGTTTTTAACACTTTTCGACAGTTTTCGACTCTTTTAGACAGTTTTTGACACTTTTCGACAGCTTTAACCATAATTTAAGGTTTTTGACCTATTTTTGACAAAATTGTGGAAGCGTCTAATTTTTTAGTGTTTTACTCATCTCTGGTATTGATCTCTGATTTTTCGACAATTTTGTCAAAAATAGGTCAAAAACTGTCGAAAAGTGTCAAAAACGGTCGGAAAGTGTCAAAAATTGTCGAAAAGTGTCAAAAACCGCCGGAAAATGGTAATAAAAACTGATCGTGCGATATTACGAAAAAGAGGAAACGAAATATTTTTGGTGGTTCTGGGATGGCAACTCCCTAGCGTGCACACTTATGCGAAGCCCTCGAGCGGCTCGGGGATGGCAACTCCCTATCGAGCACAATTAGGCGAAGCCCGCTTTCGCTATTCGTTAGTGTGTTTTTTGATTAATAACACATATATTTTTTATTGCTTTTTATAGTAATACAAGTACTTTAGCTTTTAAACTTTTATTTTTATTTGGTTTACTAAAACAGAGAGGAGATACAATTTGCACCAAGAAACTCAAGTCGTAAGTAATGTTATTGTTTTTTTTCTGACTTTTTTTTTTTTTGAAAAAACAAAAACCCTTTTTTGTTGCTTGCTACGTTTTTTAGGAATCTAAACATGGTGCGAATATTTTGTACTTAATTATTCTTAAAGGTGCATTTTTATAATTTGACAATTTTACTTTCGATCGACGCCACATATTCTTATTGTTTCGTCAACAAATTTTTGAAATATACTGGTAAATTTTGAAACTGTTCAAACTATTGAAACAGTTTTGAACGTAACTGAAGCTAAAGTTTTACATTTTTCATTTTTTTTAGCTGTCAAAAACTGTCGAAAACACAGGTTTTGAAAGTCTGTCAAGAACTCGTCTCATAAATATGTACTAGTTTTCGACACTACCCATCTCTGGTATGTATGTATGCGAAAGGTAGAAAAATCTGACTTTTCGAACAATTTTGTTAAAAATAAGTCAAAAACCTTCAATTTTGGTCAAAAACTAACTATTGGATTACAATTTTCAGCCTCCGTTGCTCTCAAAACCAAAATACTTGATTCTGGCTTTAGAGACCTGTGGCCCTATTCTGGCTATTCCCTGCGAATTGGGAATTGGGAAAAATATTGCTATATTTCCAGACTTCAATAATTCCCAATTTTGTATTCCCCAATTCCCAAAAGTGTATTCTGGCGTAATTGGGAATCATCCAATGGTAAAAAACCCTATTTCAAATTTTACAGCCGCCATTATTTAAAAATTCTATTTTCTACATATAAAAGTACTACGTTGTAAATAAAACAATGAAAATACACAAAACAACCAATTTTTTCTAATTCCCAAAAAAAAAAAATTTGGGAAAAATAAACGTCAAAACTTACATAAAGTGGAATTATTTTTTCCCTACATTAAAAATTCCCAATCGCCAGAATACACTTTTGGAAAAAATAATTCCAAACTGCTAGAATACTGTCAAAATATTTCAATTCCCAATTCTCAGGGAATAGCCAGAATAGGGCCACTGGACGCAATTGGCTGTATCAGTGGTAACTACATATTTAAGTGAGTGACAAGATGGAAATACTTGGGATTTCTTGTCACTCGTGATAATAGTATAAAAGAGGTATACACAGACCCTTTACGGCCACTAACTATTCACGTTCAAATATCTTGCAAGCACCAACAAGCTATAATAGTTAAAGAGGGCATTAGTCAGGCTCGTTGTCTTGTTTTGGTTTGACTTCAATGATCCCTGAGACGTCAGCCATTTTTGGTAGGGAACGATTTGGCATCTTTCAGTTGTCTAGGAAAATATGAAGAGCTATCTCGGGATCGAAACCGATGGGGTCAGATTGTTGATATGGTACGGGCCTGCAACAGCCTACCCTGTAAAACCATTTATTATTATTATAAATTTTACAAAAGAGACACAACGTCGAAGACCAATGCATCAGATGCAGGTGGTGTGGGCTAAAGCAAGACAATAAACAATTAAATTTAAAATTTGAGCTGAGCTCAGTACATGTTTAACCCGGTATGACTGCGCAAAACATCAGCGTGCTGCTGTGTCAAGCTTTACAGCCTTACATAAACAACTCCCAAATGTTGCACCGTTCATTAATGTGAACTCGGAGATTCTGATACTGCTACCTAAGTAGTAAAATAATTTCAACATCAATTTGATCACCATCCCCGAACTCATTCGATTCATCAAAGATACCTTCAACCTAGTCTGTGTATCGAACATCCCAGCTGCGACAACGCTGGGAGGCACCTGTTTAAACCTTACTTTTTCTCGACTTGTAATCGTTCAAATAGGTACTGAGTTTCAGATCAAAATTCTCATATCACCGTCCTATTCTGAATTGTGGACTATATGAAAATTTGACGTATTACATAAATAAAGTTTGAATTGTAAAATTTAACTGTACAACTGTGGCCGTATCAATGACACATCTCATATTTTTTTCCAAGGTTAAGCAATTTTTTAAGAACTCGTGCCAAAAAGTGTCGAAAACTATTCCACTTACCGTTTTCGGCACTACCCATCTCTGGAGTGCGATTAATCTCTCGTATATGAGTTACGAATTTCGAGAACTCGAAATATGTTGACAAATTATCTTTAAAAATAATCTTTTTAATCATTAAGAGTTATATGTCGTACTTAAAAACTTGTCAGTATGTGGAAAATGGATGTGTAATTGGAGAATAGGGCCCCAGGAATTTAAATTTCCGAACGTTTTTATGAATTGAATTTTCCACACATGTGGAAAATGGATGTGGAATTCGATTTCATCATAATCGGTCAAGAAACAGCAAAGTTCCACCTTTATTGGCCATATTCCAGAACTTTGTCGTCAAAAAATCATTTTAGAATCCCATTTCCACCGCTCATGTCAAATTTCATCATAATCGGTCAAAATACAGCGAAGATCTTAACTGGCCATAATCCAGAATTTTGTCAAACAATCATTTTAGAATCCCATTACCACCGCCCATGACAAATTTCATCATAATCGGTCAAGAAACAACAAAGTTCCACCTTAATTGGCCATATTCCAAAACTTTGCCAAAAAATCATTTTAGAATCCCATCTCCATCGCCCATGTCAAATTTCATCATAATCGGTCAAGAAACAGCGAAGTTCCACCTTAATTGGCCACATTCCAGAACTTTGTCAAAAAATCATTTTAGAATCTATCATTTCCATCGCCCATGTCAAATTTCATCATAATCGGCCAAGAAACAGCAAAGTTCCATCTTAATTGGCCACATTTCAGAACTTTACCCAAAAATCGTTTTAGAATCCCATTTCCACCGCCCATTTCAAATTTCATCATAATCGGTCAAGAAACAGCAAAGTTCCACCTTAATTGGCCATATTCCAGAACTTTGTAAAAACATCATTTTAGAATCCCATTACCACCGCTCATGTCAAATTTCATCATAATCGGTCAAGAAACACCGAAGTTCAAATTTCATCATAATCGGTCAAGAAACAGCGAAGTTCCACCTTAATTGGCCACATTCCAGAACTTTACCCAAAAATCATTTTAGAATCCCATTTCCATCGCCCATGTCAAATTTCGTCATAATCGGTCTTGACAGTTGTTTGTTTCTTGAAACAGCGAAGTTTCACCTAAATTGGCCACATTCCAGAACTTTATCCAAAAATCATTTTAGAATCCCATTTCCACCACTCGTGTCAAATTTCATGATAATCGGTCAAGAAACAGCGAAGTTCCACCTTAATTGGCCACATTCCAGAACTTTGTCAAAAAATCATGTTAGAATCTCATTTCCATCGCCCATATCAAATTTCATCATAATCGGTCAAGAAACACCGAAGTTCCACCTAATTGGCCACATTCCAGAACTTTACCTAAAAATAATTTTAGAATAGGATTTTCACCGCCCATTTCAAATTTCATGATAATCGGTCAAGAAACAGCAAAGTTCCACCTTAATTGGCCACATTCCAGAACTTTGTCAAAAAATCATGTTAGAATCTCATTTCCATCGCCCATATCAAATTTCATCATAATCGGTCAAGAAACACCGAAGTTCCACCTAATTGGCCACATTCCAGAACTTTACCTAAAAATAATTTTAGAATCGGATTTCCACCGCCCATTTCAAATTTCATCATAATCGGTCCAGAAACAGCAAAGTTCCTTCTTAATTGGCCATATTCCAGAACTTTGTCCAAAAATCATTTTAGAATCCCATTACCACCGCTCATGTCAAATTTCATCATAATCGGTCAAGAAACAGCGAAGTTCCACCTTAATTGTTTCTTAATTACAAAAAGTACACTAGCATAAATAATCTACATAAAATAATTTTTCTGTCAAATATTTACGAATTTTATTTGTTCGAGCTTGAATTAAATAATTCGAATTATTTTTTTAATTACGTCGTTTTCATGTTGCAACAAAAAACAGATTCGGAGCGAAACTCAAGTGACAGCAGCTGTCATTCGTCGCTCGGTAAAATTTTTCGGAGCGATTACTAACACGATTACATTTTAATGTCATCGAAATGTCATTTAAACATCAAAATAAATATGCGGAAAAATATATTTAAAAAACAGTAAAATAATTAACAAATAATACAACAAATAACATGATTACAATAAATTATTTATTAATTTACGGAAAAATTCATCAGTATTAATAATCTAATTATAAAAATAGAATTTGACAATTAATACGTATATTCACACAACCGTATAAAAAACAAAAAATCGCAGAATCCGGATTTTTGGCTGTTCCAGTTAAAACGTCAAAAAACTGTCATTTTTCAACTCGGATTCGACTCCGAATCTGTTTTTGTTGCAACAGGAAAACCACATTACTCAATTCTACCTTCTATCCAAACAAAACTTGTCAAATGATTTGACTAGCTACACTGTTAAGGATTCTCAATTTTTATTATTTCAAATCAAAACCAGTAAACCAAAGAATACATAACCCAACTTTCTCTTGCAAATCAAGGTCAAAAAAATGAATCTAAATTTTTCCATATAAAAACAGCATTATGTCTCTTTTGGTTGTATTTAGTGCTTCAGTAGTCATATCAGACAATAACAAATAATAATTCGTCGTGGAACTATAGATGTTTTTGGTTTTAGCTGTTAAAACAACACAAAATAAGGCTAGCATTGGTTTTAGCTGTCTCAGTCAAAGTGGCGCCATTTATTTCTTGGTGTGGAAATATTAATAACTAAAAATCGCTGTTTATTTAATTAAAAAAAAATTAAATCTTCCGTTTCCAAAATTTGCCACCGTCGCCTGTCAAGTGAGACGTCTAAAACCAATCCGTGCCCAAAATAATTTTACTTACATATATGTTCTATGGGTTGAATTCAAAATTGGTTTTGTTAACGCTAAAACATGTTTTGTTTTATATAATGCAATTGTTGTTGTAAACTTACCAAAGGAATACAGTATAAAAAAATTATGCTTAAATATTTGTGTTACATGTAAACACACTATAGATTTCCCAACAACACGAAAAGCCTTTTAAGAATTATTGAAAAATGTTAACTGTTTGCAACCAAGCAACAAAATTCATCTGTCAATGTCAATTTATTTTTATTGTCAAACAGACAGATACCATGTGCTGAACAGTGTGAATTTCGAAATTCGTGTAAAATATTTACATATAAAATTCTTAATTAAAAATGGGTTTAACAAAACAATATTTGGCATACAGAGCAGCAGGTCATTTCAATATAATCGCTAGTGCACGACCAAACATAAATTTTATTACTTACAATGCGATAGATGGGCGTTACGTTGCAGTCGGCGCGGCTGAAAATGTTATCATCTGGGATTTAAGGTAATCCTATTAATATATCAATAATCTTATTTTTGGTGAATAAAAAATTTGTCAATTTTGCAGATTAGGGCAAAAAGTGTTAGAGCTAACAAATGAAAAAATTGAAGTAACAGCATTACGAGCTAGCCCAGATAAGTTACATCTTGCTGTGGGTCGTGTTGATGGCACAGTGGAAATATTCAATGTAAAATCACGCCATTCTGTTTTTGATCTGGCTCTTCATCGATCAGCTATATCCGTCTTGAGGTATGATTCATTGGGCCTAAAATTGGCATCGGGTTCAAATGATACTGATGTGGTTATCACCGATATTGTATCACAACAGGGCAAACATCGTTTAACAGGGCATACGGGTGCAATTACAGATGTATGTTTCTATGAGCGGATGGCTAACGTTATCGTTACATCATCGAAGGATACACAAGTGAAATTTTGGGATATCGAAACAGAATTCTGTTTTAAAACCCTGGTCGATAATCGAACTGAGGTATGGGGTCTTACCATGATGAGAAATTATGATTATTTGGTGACTGGAAGTCGTGATGCAGTTCTAAACGTATATAAAATTAGAGAAAATGATAAAATGGAAAGCCATGCAAGGGATGAGAACGTTGAATTTGAGTTTGAAACCGTTTCACCAATCAAATGTGATTTAGCTGGAACTATCCAGCGTGGTGGTAAAGGTCGCACTATGGCATTAGTTTCAGATTCAAATCGTGAAATATTAGGTTGTTTCGGAACCAACAATATTATTGAATTGTTCTATTTCGTTACGGAAAAAGAATCATTAGACAGGCTATCGAAGAGGCTTAAGAAATTAAAAGTCGATCCATCCGGCAAGGAACTCAATAAAGAAATATCGCTTAGCGATGAAATTCGAAGACTTGCATCGATTAAAACAGACGATAAAATAAAATCAGTCGATATTTTACTCGGTTTGGATAGTGAGGTGCGAGTAACGGTTTCACTCGCGAATAACATGGTTCAGCTGTTTTCACTAAAATTGGGAAAAAAGGAAGAACCAAAATTGCTACGATCGATTTCACAACCTGGTCATCATTCTGAGGTACGCTGTGTATGCTTCAGTTCGGATAGTTTGGCCATAGCATCGGGAAGCGGTAATTCATTAAAAATCTGGAATCGACCTACACTCAATTGTGTTCGAACGATTGATACGGGCTATATCCTTACTGCATGTTTTGTACCTGGTGATCGTCACGTCTTGTTAGGACTTAAAACTGGCAGTTTACTAATTGTCGATATTGTAACTGGCGACATTTTAGAAGAAATTCCGGCCCACAAAGACGAATTATGGAGTATATGTATTTTACCAGATTTACGGGGATGTGCAACTGGTGGTAGTGATGCCACAGTTAAATTATGGACATTTGAGCTAGTTGAAGATCCGTCAAACGAAAAAAAACAGAAAGTTCTCTCGCTCCTTCATCAAAATACCTTGGAACTGGAGGAAAATGTGCTGGCTGTAAAAATCTCACCAAATAGCAAATTTATAGCAGTCTCATTACTTGACTCAACCGTTAAAATATTTTTCCTCGATTCATTTAAATTCTTTCTATCTTTGTATGGCCATAAACTGCCCGTTTTATGTCTGGATATATCATACGATAATGCACTAATAGTTACAGGGTCTGCCGATCGTAATATTAAAATATGGGGCATGGATTTCGGTGATTGCCACCGTTCATTATTCGCACACGATGATTCTGTCATGAGTATCCAGTTTATTCCCAAAACGCATATGTTCTTTACATGCGGCAAGGATGGCAAAATTAAACAATGGGACGCTGATAATTTTCAAAAAATCTTAAATATATCAGCACACATTGGTGAAGCGTACGGACTAGCGATAAGTCCGACTGGATTCAATTTAGCTACATGCGGTTCGGATCGAATGATTCGAATATTTGAACGAACTGATGAAATTATAGTTCTTGAAGATGCACAAGAAGAAGAACGTGCCGAAATTGAGAACAAAACATTGGCGACTGGTGAAGAAACTGAACTACCGGGTCTTCCTGGTTTGAAAATGCCATCTCGAAAAACCATTGGTGCAGAAAAATCGGCTGAATCGATCCTGGAATGTCTGGAACACCTCAAAGAATTCGAAGCAGGAGTTGAAGATAATGATCTAAAAAATCTAATGCTAGCCTACAACGTAACAACTCCAATGGAATATTTATTATCAGTTTTATCACGGATCCGATCAAGTGATTTAGAAGAAGCCCTTCTGATTCTACCTTTTTCGGTGGTCGTTGAGCTCCTCGAAAAATTATTACTTCTCCTGGATGCACATACAGATCAAACTGAGCTGCTATCAAAAATTATCTTCTTCCTATTCAGAATCCATCAAAAGCCAATCGTTCACAATAAAATGTTAATGCCGACGATACAGCAGCTGATCAAAAAATTAAACGTGCTTTTGACAGAGTATCGTGATATGATTGGTACAAATCTTTATGGCTTACAGTATTTACAAAGGGATATTGAAAGAAACCAGGGTGTTGAATTGTTTGCGGATGCGGCAAAGGCGAAAAAAATGAAGGATCAGAAATATAAGAGGCGAACGGCTAAAAGGGCTCATATTCATATGATTAGTTGAAGATGTACCAACGTTTTGTTTTTTTAAATAAATTTTTGTTAAGAACTAATTGTTTGAGTTTCTTTTATTGAAAACTAAAACCTTATAAAATGTAGATTTTTAAGGAAAACGGAGTTGTCTATACAAGTATTTGCCGATTGCTGCACGATCCCTGGGGGGGCTATAAGATTCATATTTGATTTAAATAAGAAACGAATGAATCTGATTCAAGTCAAATAGGAATCTAATACATTGAATGGTCGGTCTGTCCTAGAAAGGACCTACTTTTTAACAAAGAATAACGTGTGGGTATTAAAAAAGATCTAAGTGAGTCGCAACCTACTGTAAGTGGACCACAACCTTGAATATCAAAAGATCCAGCAGCGTTTTTAGATTTGGAACTATCCCAAGAAAATATACTCTTATGGCATCACTGAAAGACCACAACATCAATGTCCTATCAAGCTACAATAAAATAATAGTGGCTAAGGATGAGTGTGTTCCGGAGAATTTAACCGTCACAGAAACCTCATCCGACGTAAAATTGCAAACGAGCTTAACTTATTTAGCAGATCAGGCTGTGAGGGATCATCAGGACCTGCCGAATATAAACAAAACATAGGTACATAACCAGAAGCCTCAGATTCAGATATGTTTATGGTTTCAATTGGACAAGAAATCTGGAGAAACAGTCGACCAATGAGAAAAGTTTCAAATCCTCTAACTTGATTCATCGTTTGGATATGTTTCAACTAATTCATTTTGACCATCAAATATGTTGGTTAAGTCAGCTATCAAAATTCAATGAAATTGGTGCATAATCGCAGAAGTTCCATTTTGGGGTAGGGATGGAATTTCTTAAATGAAGCATGGCCAGCATTCAACAAATATTGTTACTAATGAAAATTTGGTCCATAAGTACAAACCATAAATCAAAAAAATTAGATTTCCAAACAATCCTGACATTTATTACATTTCCAGCACCAAATGGAACATGCACGTTTTCAACAGATTTTAGTAAAATTTTATAACTAAGTTATTAAGCCAAATCTCTAGGTATAAGTACTTCCTAATATAAAATCTAAATATTTACGCTCTGAAGAATTCCTTGGGCCATATCATTTGAGTTCGGATTTCTTAATTAAATCATGGCTTAAATTCAATATATGGTATGTATATTGCGGAACCCTAACAATGATGTTTTGCACTTAAGGAGACGTGACCTGTGAGGAAGCCAGTTACCAGCCTCAACTCAGGTTTCCTCATTTCAAGTCAATCCTTTACTCTGATTGACGACTCCCAGGGTCTGATCCAATGAATGGAGAGCCAGAACTCTCGCGGGCGAGGCCATCCGCAGCCTCATTTCCCTAGATCCCAGTATGACCTGCCACCCACATAAGTGTTTTGTGCTTGCCAGATGTTTAATAACCTGCAGACAGTCCCATGCCAGCCTTGATTCAATGGTATAAGAGCTAAGAGCCTTTAAGGCCGATTGGCTGGCATTGTTACCCAAGGACTTCGAGAGGGCAGTCCCACTCTCGTATATTCCTACCCCCGCCCTGTGTCTTCCGTTTTTGATCCATCTGTAAACCATACCATTGACCCCTCGCTTAAAGGATGGTCCTTCTGTACTCCACATATACCAACCAGGTTACAAATGACCACTAGATTATTTTTGGTTGTAATCCTCATATACGTCTGACAGCCCCAGAAAGCCGCTCTGATGATTATGATAGCCACATCATCCGCATAGCCCTGGACGCCCCCTTGGGGACAACCCGTTATGGGTCTGATGGTTACTGACTCGCCACCTAATCTGGCTGTAATTTTACGATGCGCCAGCATGGAGCGGATCCACCTAATTGTAGAAAGTGGAACCCTCTTTTCGATTGCTTCCCTCTCTCAGGTATTATCAAAGTAATTTCTTTATTTGACATCGCTCTTTCAATCCTCGTGACTAGACCGCTAAGAGCCATCACAGTGGATTTACCAGTTTGATAAGTAAACTGGTCCCGATGAAGGAAGTGAAATTTTACAAGGATCTCACTTCTTATTTGATAATCTAGGATTTTTCCATCATTTTCAATAGAAACGATGTTGGACTAACTGCCCGATATGCTTTGAGCTCGGCCCCCTCCCTTTGGTGTAATGACCACATTTACTTTCCTTCAGAGTTTTGAAAATAGTTAAAAGCATAAGTTTCCCGAAATATCTGGATCAAGCTCTGGAGTATTTCCTCAATATCTTTTTGAAGTAAAGCCGGGAAGATGCTTTCCCCTCCAGCGGATTTGACAGGTTTGAAAGAGCCAAAAGCCTATCTCGCCTTATTGGGTGTGAACATTTTTCCAGAGATAGCCCAGATCATATTGTGCGGTGCATAGGCTACCTCGCCTGGAAGGTCATGCGGGTCCTCTTCGGCTCCTACCACTATTTAACCCGGAAAGTGGTTATCCAATAGTACCTCTAATATTTCCTTCCGGTTATCAGTGAAGCTCCCATTTTCCATTTAAAGAAGTCCTAAAAAAAACCTCTGGAAATGACTTTCGGGAGACAAGCTGCAGAGGGCAATTTATTGATTCCCTCACAGAAATTTGTCCAGTTTTTGTATCTTACTAGTTCGAGATTATATTCCGTCAAGGTGATCTTATACTCGTCCCATGCACCGGAACGTTTAGCCTTTTTGAATAATCTTCTCGATTTTTTCCTCAGCTTACCCCAGGGGTCTCGATCATAGGTGCTGCCACCGTAACTTTCACCGGCTTGACAACTTGGGTCTCGCCCATAGAAGCCTGTTTGGTACTACCCTGGCCGCCCTTGGGGTGTAACAGGACAATCCCAAACTTACAATTGACCCTAAAGCCAACCCGCTTGACTGAAGAGTAGTCCATGGAGAAGGTGCAAAATACTGAAGAGCCGTTCGCCTCTCTCCTGACCACTCTCCAGCTTATCGCCTGCATGCCCTAGTTTTGCCTCTTGGCAAAACTAAGTAGTCGATCCGTTGGCAATTCAGCACTGTGGGTGCGGTCAAGAATTCAGGCGCTGCGCAGTTTTTGCTGAAAGTCGAACAAAAGTTAAGATTTGCAACCACTGCAGCGCATCCTGTCGGATTAAAATGCAGAAAAAAAAACAAAAACTGCGCAGCTATTGCAACCACTTTAAATAGGATGCAAAAACTGCAGAATATCATTTTTCATTTCTTAACCCTAATTTATTTTCCAATTCAAATAAAATCAAGATGGAGGATGATGTTTTTCAAACTTATTCGTAGCATAGAGTTGGAATACTTACTGGATTCGGAGGATGAAGTGTTGCCCCCAAGTGAAACTTCTGTAACAAAATCTTCTGTCACATAAAATGTGCAAGTCGGTTTAAATTGCAGCACAAATTTTGTGCATATTGGCTGCCTGTCAATTTTTTTGTGCAGCACGGACTGCGCAGCGGCTGAATTCTTGACCACACCCTGTTAGTGAAGGTGCCAAACACAATTTTGGCTCGAGGCAGGTTTCCCGCCTTAGCCACGAGCAGCTGTGCACCTTCCCATAGCTTGATACACACTTACGAATTATGACCAGGTTACCTCTTACACAATCGCACTTATCACGCAGCTGCTTAAAACATGACCAGAACAGCTCACGTGTTGCGCACCCTACTGAAAAGTTACGGAGGTGGTAGATGTTTTATTTGGATAAACATTTTTGCTTAATTTATATTTGGAAAGGACCCTTTTCATCAGTTGTGCGAAAGGCCCCGAGGGTTATAAATTCGTCTCTGACTATTCCTACTATACTACATTATGTCCCGCGCCATATGTTTCCGGTATGAGTGTCGTTACTATCAACAAATTTGCATACATGAATATTCATTAATATTTGGTCAACATTTTCAAATTATAACTCTCTCTTACTCGTTTAGATGTTTTATGTACTAATGTTACAGATGAGAAGGATATGCGTATGAGCAACGTAAACATGAATACTTGTTTACAATAAAAGTTCCCCTTTAGAAAGTACACGAAAAAAATTGGTAAAATGAGAGATGAAAATGAGAAAAATCTGTTTCCATCTTTTCCACAATACGAATACAGTTCATGAATTTTTATTGATTTTATTTTATCTGTCAGTATTATACAAATTATTTTATTGCGTGGCTCAGTCAGTGCAGTAAATGGACGGTAAAATAGTTTAGTGTAAATTATTAAAACAAAGCCGAGATAAATATGAAGCCAAATAATAATTTCCAAACATCATCACAATCAGCAGCACAAGATGGTTGGTATATACTTTACTATAAAATATTACGCGGCTATAGAATGTTCCATATATGCGTTCATTTTTTTTTTCTCTTTATTGAATAATTTTAGATGATTTATCATCCGAATCTGTCGAAGTATTGCGAGAACGTTTAAACACAATGAAACGATTAATGCAAGAACGTAACAATGCCCAGCAAAATCCGTCGACTGAAGATTTATTTGTTCGACCGACCGCCCACACCGGTATCATCGATGGCAATTTCTTAAGTATAGCATTTGGTGGCGCATTACTTGTCATCGTCACGGTATCCGTGTACGCATTTTACAATTTGTACAATGCAATTTTAAAGAAATTTCCATCACATCATACCGAATTGTAAATATATGCGATTTGCGTTTGGTCCATCCCAGTATATGTGCGATGCTGTGGAATGACCAAATTTTTCTTGTTGTGAATTTTTGACGCGAAGCGAATATTTTAGATATTTATTTGACCAATCATTCTAAACTACTAAGTGTTTTTTTTTTATTATCTCAAAACAAAAGATTTGTTTTAAATTAATAGGTTTAATTAATATACAAAAAAAACAAATGGTATTCAATGTTCTAATTACTATAATTAATAAATTTAAATCTATATACACATGAAACGAAATTGAATCTGATTTTTTGTTTATATATTTTGAACAACTAAAATTTTAATTAGTTAATCTGGGAGCCTATTCTCAAATTCCACATCCATTTTCCACATGTGGACCTCTGTCAAAATTCATAAAAACGTTCGGAAATTTAAATTGGTATAAGCAGGTGAAACAAATTTCCCATATACCAAAACATCATAGATTTTTACAGAAAGTGTCCACATGTGGAAAATGGTTGTCGAATTCGAGAAAAGGGCCCCTGATTTTCGATTTGCACCAATCCAGTGATAGATATTCGTATAAACGCACTAATTTTTTTACCTAAAACCATTTATTTCCTCATTTCCTTTTTAAAGATCAATGTTTTATTTGGTAGTTTATTGCTTGTCTAACGGGAACATGCCTGCACACACTAAAAACAAAATAACGGTAAGTAATATCTAAATATACAAAAGCTGTATTTTGTTGAGAAAAAATTAATTCGAATTATTTTGGAGTTATTTTTTTCTTAACAGAATAAGCCGCGAAATATTTTTTCGATTTAATTATTATATTCTATGTTGTTATTTCTCTAGTTTTTCATTCAAGCGGTTACGTATTTTATTTGTTCGAGCTAGAATTAAATAACTCAAATTTTTTGTTCGAATTATTTAATTCCTGTCACGTGCAATTGTTGTTGTAAATTTCTCAACAAAATGCAGCTAAAATAAAACAAAAAATCTCTTAAGTAAGTAGCCAGTATTCATATAGACCTTCGTTTAAACGCATTACATGAAAAGTGATTTTTGCACGTGCTCTTCAATTGGTTTTATTTATTTCTAATTTGTTCATACATATTCGAAGGTAATGTACATACAATAATGTCGTATTTTGTAAAAAAAAATCATTTTAAGGACAGTTTTTACAGCAATGCCAAAAGGTATTCGTTTAACAGACGCAGATCAGTTATCGATAAAAATATATAAGGAAGAGGGATATTCCAACCGGGAAACTGCCAAAACAAATTGGACGATCTGAAAGCGTCATCCACAATTTTTTTTTAAAAAAAGGCCCAAATTATGGTGTAAAAGCCCCAACAAAAGGCCGAACGAAGATCTCAGCACGTTAAATGGGTCAAATTCGACATGAGTCCACTGGAAATCGGCTCTCTTGCAAACAGATAAAGTATTTTGAGCAGTACACCAAACTTCAAACGGAAAATTGAAAAATAAGCAACGTTTAATTAAAGTGCATAAGGTGAGCCGCCTTAAATTTGCTCTTAAACACATGTCGTGGACAACAGATAGGCAGAAGGTTATTTTTTCTGACGAGAAAAAATTTAAACTCGATACTTCTGACTGCTACAATAACTTCGGTGGAGGAAGCCTTTTCTTACCATACAAAGCTTCCCATTTGCTTCATAACGAATCGGATGAACTCCCATATATATACAGATCTTTTGGAAGATGTTTTAATTAGTTACCTTGATAATAGCGATGAAGAAAATTGTACATTCCAGCGGGATAATGCCTCGATCCATGTGTCTAATGAATTCGCGAAAAGAACATCCCTCTCCTTGAATGGCTAAGGCGTATCCTGGCTGACAAAGTGTATGCAAATTTTCGGCAATTTCAGAACGTTAATTTTTATTTTTTTTAAACACCTTTATTGATATGGCAACTACAATCTTAAACATTATTAATTCATTAATAAGGTTGACATTAATACTTATGAGATAAGCATAAAATTGTGTGGGTCACTGGTCTTGCTGGACCAGTGTACAGTTCCCTTGAGATATAATATTCATACGGTTAGCTCATGTGGTTTGATTCGTTTGAGCCGCCTTACTTCGTTTGTACTGTCCAGTAGTTGTACGGCCTCAACGTTGGTGTGGGTAAGAAGTCTCTTCTCATGTTTAATGGCACATTCGCGGATGACGTCGTCTATCAATTGTATTTTTAGATCATTGTGTATTTCCCTGTTAGTCACAAATCGGTAAGCGTTGGCGACCATTCGAAGAAATTTATTTTGGCTACGTTGTATATAATGTCTCTATTGGATTTATGAGTACAACCCCATAGCTTCGCACCATACATCCATATTGGTTTGAAGATAGTCTGGTAGACAAGACTAGTCTTTTACAATACAGTTTCATTTTAGAATGATGCCCAATTAACCAGTACATTTGACGTTATTTTAATCGTATCTGTTCAGCTTTTTGTCTCACGTAATGTTTCCAGTTGAGCCTTGAATCTAAATGCAGACCAAGGTATTTGGCCGATTCAGCCTGCGGCACTTGACCCCATTGAGGTATAAGTGTAGACTGTTATTTTTGTGTCGGAGCGTAAATGTCACATGGGTTGATTTGAGCTCATTAAGCACGATTTTCCAGTCAATTGTCCATTTAGTAACTTTGTTCATTGCTCGTTGAAGATTTTCCACTGCCCTTGGTTGTGATTCGTCTACTGACATAATTACAGTGTCGTCAGCGAACGGACCGATTAATGTTTTATTCGTTGTAGGTATGTCCGCAGTGTAGAGAAAGTAGATGACGGGTCCCAATACGCTTCCCTGCGGAACTCCTGCTATAGCGTTGGATAAAAGTCAGAACATGTTTCTTCATGGATGACTCTGAATTGGCGATCAAAAAGGTATGATTCAAGCAGCTGGTAATAGTTTTGTGGTAGCATTTTGCTCATCTTGAATGTCAATCCCTCGTGCCAAACCCTATCAAAGGCCTGAGATACATCCAGAAATACGGCGGGGCAATATTTCTTTTCTTCTAACGCTATAGCTCTATTACCGTAGCTATTCGATGGACTTGATCAATTGTGGAGTGGTTATTCCTGAATCCAAATTGAAAATCAGGAACGTTTACCATTGGCTTTAGACGTTTTAGTAGTAGTTTTTCAAACAACTTTGATAAGGTCGGAAGCAGTGAAATTGG
The DNA here is from genome assembly GCA_958295665.1 of Tipula vernalis. Taxonomy (NCBI): domain Eukaryota; kingdom Metazoa; phylum Arthropoda; class Insecta; order Diptera; family Tipulidae; genus Tipula; species Tipula vernalis. The sequence continues at coordinate 62,112,004 of OY282559.1, read as the reverse complement.
CCTGTATGATGTTACTTCTTCATCTGGTTTACCTGGTTTCTTCAACATAATTATTTAGGCCGTTTTGAAGCATTTGGGTACATACTTCAATCTCATACAGGCATTAAATAAGTATGTGATCATGATGATTGCTTTGCGTGGAAGTCCCTTGAATAGACCCGGTGACATTTCATCAATTCCTGGTACCTTTTTTTGGCTAAGACTTTTGTCGATTTCTTCAGCAATTTCCATTGGCGTGACCCTTTTAAAATCCTGATTTGGTTGATAGACAGGTGTTACGTCAATGTTGGATTGAATGTCATGGGGTTGAAACACTATTGCTAGGTGTTGAGCAAAGAGTTCCGCTTTTTCTTTGTCTTGTCGAACCCAATTGCCTTGAGCATTTCTTATAGGTGGTACTCGAACTACAGATCGATGAAATTTTCTGGTTGCTTTCCATAACGAGTAGTCCTTATCTATTTCTGGACCTAGCCCGCTTAAGTAGTTGTCGAAGCAATCCTGTTTGAAGCTTTTTATTAGCCTATTGACTTTGTTACTTATTCGATGGAAAGTGGTCTTGTCAGCGGGATTTCTGGTGAGATGCCATATTCTCCTTGCCTTTCTCCTTTCCTTGATTTGTTCCCTGATTTCAGCCGGGTATTTGGCTTCAATCTCCGCTTTGTCCTTTAATTCTGGAGTAGCTAGACTGGCGGCCATACGAGTGTATTCAATGAAATTGTTTGTTTGTTGTTCCAATTCTTTATTACTTTTAATTCTAACTTCTAATTCAACTAGCTCTTCCAGTTTTTCTCTGAAGAGATCCCAATCCGTGAATCTATTAATAAGGTTTTGCTTTTCATTTTTCTTGACGACTATAGCGCTTACTGACAACAGTACAGGAATGTGATCAGATGTTAAGTCGTTAATTCCTTCGACTCTAGTGTAACTGGATGAAATACCTTTTATGATGAAGAAATCAAGCAGATCTGGTATTTTTCCTGCATCCGTTGGCCAATACGTTGGCCCCCTTGGAGACAGATATTCACATTTGTTTTCATGAATGGCATTGAACAAAGCATTTCCTTTCCCAGGAGAAATTAGCCTGGAACCCCAAGCTGTATGTTTTATATTATAGTCCCCTCCAATAATGAATCTTGGACCGAGTTTATTAAAGACGTTATTAAATTGTAACTTCGTTGGTGTATGCCGTGGAGGACAGTATGCTCCCACAATATTTAGATCTGCGCCATTATATTGGATTGAGATAACAGTTCCTTGCATGTAGCTTTCTCGAGTATCCTCTTGTTGATTATGTTTGATATTATTTTTAATTAGTACAGCTGAACCACCTCTGGCTCTTTCACTAGGATGGGTTGTCCAGTAGGAATTAAATCCCTTTATTCCGAAAAAGCTTTTGTTGGAGAAGTGCGTTTCTGAAATAAGTGCAATATCTATGTTGTTTGTATGGAGAAATATTTTCAGTTCTTGGGCTCATTGGTTGAGCCCATTAGCGTTCCAAGTTACAATGCGTATACGAGTTAATCATTTGTGTGTATGTGGACTTTTTTTGCTAGGCGGATAGAAATTAATTTCTAGTTTTACGACCCTTTCTGTTAAGTGACCAAGTCTCTGTTGAATTTGACTAAGCTTTTTAATAATTTCAAAGTTATTAGACTCGTTATTAACTTCTATGTGTTTGTTGTTTTGGTTTGATTCATCAGCAGATTATTTGGTGATTTGCGCATAGGATAATCCAACTGTGGATGGTGTGATTGTTGTTTGTGGTTTAGCAGCTTTGGTTTGTAATCGTTGTACTACTCTTGTTCTATTATTCTGTTTACTTTTAATTTTGTTCTGATATACACATCATTCTTTATAATTTGCAGTATGTCCTTGTTGTTGACAAAGAGCACATGAAGGCGCGATATCTGGTTGTTTTTTGCATTTTGTCGTGTGATGATCTCCACCACATTTAACGCATTTGGTTTGACGATAGCAAAAACTCTTGGTATGTCCAAGTTGTTGACAATTCGTACATTGTGGAATGTCCCTTGTCTTGTTAGGTGGCTCAATTTTAACTATACAGTACGCAAGTTTCTGGATGTTGTATACTTCTTTATTGTTGACTTTTTGTTTTAAGTCGATGTAAAACAATGGAAAGTGTTTCCTGTCTTTTACACCATTAGTTGTGACCATTTTGTGTATGTTAGTAATACCTTCGACTTCATGCCCCATTTTTTCTAAGTCTGCTTTAATTACATCGCGACTAATGGAAGATGGTATGCCTCTGATAACCACTCTATAAGCGTTTTCGCTCTTCAGCTGGTAGGTGTGATATTCTATATTTTCTGATTGGTTGCTGGGTTCTTTTTTTAATTCTTTCAGAGGCAGTGGTATTTTTGGGTTTTTCTGTTAAGTGTTATTGATCATAATTTGTGATGCAAGTATTTGACTATTTGAATTGTGCAATGATGCAAGTATTTGACTACTTGAATTACTAGTTCCTCACCAGAGTGGCTTTTTATTAAGAGACCGCAGAAAAAGTTTCCATATTTTGAATTATTGATCTCTCTCCCTCTCTCTCTCTCTCTCTCTCTCTCTTTTTGGTGATTGGGATTTAGACAGATTTAAAAGGACGTTTCGAATTTTGAATAAATCAAAATTTGAAAATTTTACAATCAAATTTCATTAATTTCCGAAATTCTACCAAATTTTCAATTAGTTTTAATTCTATATATGTACTCGTACAAATTCTGGAATTAAATATGTAGCTTATATGAAACATTCCAATGAATATTGAGCATTGTATTAACAAAGAGGTTAAAAAAGAACAAATCAAGGGTTAGGTAAAAATAAACTTAGCAATAAGTTATGTGAAAGATCGGCAGTGATTTAAAATAAATTGACCTGTTTAAATATAAAAGGGATAAGAATATAAGATATTGAGCATTATTTAATTTTAGTCGTTTTCGTAGATTTCTCTAAGCAGCGTCCTCCATTTCAAATTTCGAAGTCTTATATATACCAAAACGAAATTAGCTAAATTTGACCAGCAATTAATTCCAATTAGGCAAAGTTTGACATGATGCAGCCAACTTTATCATTCCTCTCTTTGTAAAATACAAAAAGCAAGGGGACGGTTTAACAAATCTTACACAGGCTGCTCAGAGGTCTGAAGCCGGCAGTGCCCACAATTGAAACAAGCAAATGCCCTCGTATAAAACATTTCTTGATACTCTGTTATAGTCATAGAGTTCACCAAAGGTGTTTTTAATTAGATGGGACGGCATCAAAACTAAACAAGTAGTTATTTCTGATGACGTGTCATAATCAGTAAGATTGTCCATTAAAGAAAAGAAAGTACATGAGGGAGATAACGAATGGAGGTGTATGGTACATAAAGATGATCAACTTTTATTAAATAACGTGGAGTTCATTTGTAGTTTAAAATGTGCATTCGCAAAGTGGCAAAGTAAGATTGGATCAATTCTACAAGGCATATATTCGTGTGTTATAAATATATTCCACACTTATCTGCCAACACTACTCAATTTTTCAAGGGTTTAAGTAAAAATTAAAGTATAAAGATTCTAAATCAAATGCAAACGCAGATGCACGTAAAACCAATTAACTTATAGAGGAATCAGATGTGTTCGAAATAAACCAGATTCAGGCGTTGCCAGTGACAATGCAGGAAATAGAGCAAGAGACAAATAAAGAGACAGCTAGTTTGTTTAACACGTTTAAGGTCAAGGTAAGGAGGATAATTACGAATGGCAGCATAAGCAACATTACAACATCGATACAACAATAAGCGTCTACTGATCTCCACACACATCAAAAGACTTATGAATATACCGCCAAGCCAAACTGAATCAGCAACACCACTAAGGAAACTGGTTGAGCAGAAATTAGACGATTTTTTTTGGTTTTCTGCGGCAGCAACAATAGTAAATTCAAACAAGAGGGAGTTGCTTATTATGGAACCAACAGGTCGAATCACATACCAAGAAATGCAAATTATACATCAAACACATTCCACAATACCGTTCAAAATTTTTGTAGGTATTGTAAGGCGGATCACTTGATATTACTAATTGCATCAACGAGTTTACAATAAAGGCAGACCTCTCAAACTTTGCTACATCAATACACACCTGTAACAGCAGTAGCGCAGCAAGAAATTATAAATTTCCGATTGCTGGCAACAACACTTGTAAAAAATAAAATTGAACAGTATGGTAGAGAAGAATTGCTAGAGTTTTTATCGCAGCAATTCTCAGGTAACATATATTGATGAAACAACAACACAGATGCTAACGCTCAGAAAGCAAAGGACAAACGTAGAAATATCAGGAATCGGGAGGAGCGGATTAACTTCAAATTAGAAAACTACATTAATAATTAAACCGCGATTCGCTTCTGATTTTGAACTACAAATCAATGCGTACGTGTTACCTGCCAAACGAATGGCTTAATTTGGGCCAACCCCAAATTTAATGTCCCAGGTGCGGTAACTATATATTGCTGGGAATGGACTGCATCTCAGAAATCCTGATGCGAGAAATAGAAAGGGGTGAAACAGGACAAATACCAAGCACTAGTGAACACCAAATACAAACAATGGTCTCGGCTGTAGACAGCGACCTACAAAGATTTTGAAAATTTGAGGAAGTATATAGAAGTATCTAAACAACTAATATAAGAACAAGCGCAGTGTGAAGAAGTTTTTTAAGAAGGTTGTAAGCTATTGCCAGATGGTTCATAAGAAGTGATGTTACTACTAAAGGAATTAATAGAATTAGGCATTCAAAAAACCACTACATTCAAGCAGGACTATCTTAAATTTATGAACGAACATTTGGTGCTAGGAATCAAAGTCGTAAAGATTAGAATTAAGTGCAGCGGTTTTGTTAATAAGACTAATAAAGAATGTACAATAGTCAGTGCAACATACAGACTCAGCTATCGCCCTCGCATTGATTTAAGGAAATACAGGAAACAGTCAGCCAAGCTAAATGGTTTCACGTAAAATCATAAGATAATCCAGCTGATGCTGCTTCTCGAGGTTTGATACCTGATGAAATAAAGGACAACTTGTTATGGTAGTCGGGGCCCAGATAACTGCAAAATGTTGATAACCCTACTTTCGAGGAGCAACCGTTTGATACTCAGGTGTGGGAGGTGAACAAATTCAAAATCATAGCCCAACCATCGGTGCTTACCATTAACATAGTCGCGCTTATAAAACGCTTTCTAAATAATTCAAGATGTAAGTAGCCTGCAGAACGAATAATTGGTGCACTAACATCAAGCGAATTAAGAAATAGTCGGAATACACTAATCACCAACATCCAAGCATTAGAATTTTAAGAAGAAATAAGGGATTTACGGAGGGGTTATTGTTTAGACAAGAAGAGCTCTCTATGGCAATTAAACCTTTTCATCGACAAGAGAGGTATCTTACGAGTAGGTGGAAGAATCAAAAACTCGATTGGCGCTTTCGACATGAAGCATCCAATTATCCTACCTAAACCCCATCATATTGCAAACTTAATAATCGAGGGTGTCAGCTATTCCTCACTTAAATAAGAAAGAAATATTGGATTATAAATACCCAACAATTAGTTCGAAATTCAATTAATAAGTGTGCCTGATGTTGCCGTTTTAAAACTCAAGAAGCAACTCAAATAATGGGAGAATTACCTTCACCAAGAGTTACACCATCTCACCATTTCGTTCTTTTACTCATATAGGGATTGACTGTGCCGGCCCTATCCTATTGAAATCTTCAGTAGGACGCAGTAAAAAGATTTATAACGCTTACATTGCAGTTTAACAACAAATTCCTTCATAGTGGCAGGTCCTCACTTCGGATGATTGATTAGACTGTTTTGAGGTACGACGAAATGTCAACAGTACTCAGTCAAATAAAATCATGTCTCAACTCGAGGGCGCTGTACCCTGCATCTTCGGATATAGATACCATCGCCATAACACTAGACCATTTCATTATTGGTGAACCGTTAATTTTGCACTTTGAACAACCGCTGGAAATTGACACAAAGACTGACTGAAAACTTTTTGTGAATATGGTCGTCGGAATATTTAACATCGCTATACAGAAGAGAATAAAGTGGCAAAAAGCAAAAAGGAGAACCCCATAGAGGTGTTGGGAATATATTTCTTATGAAGGAACCGAATTTACCACCAGCTCAATGGCTATTATTAGGTAAAACTGAGGAGCTGCACTTGTCAGTTTTGTTGGCACATTTCCCCATGACTTTTTTGGGGTAGTAAACAAAGAATGGGGAAGAAAATGAAAGGCCGCATATCTCCAACATAAACATACAAATGACAAACTTCCAAAAGAAACATAACAAAACCGGTAAATAAGCTAGCATCAGAAGTAGAACAATTAAAAACACTCAGAGTGACCTTAAAACTAAATATCGTTAACGTCATACCTCAAGGGGAGATTAACCAGCTTATTTTGACAACAGAACAACTTGACGAGCAGCTGGCTGTAATACATCAGAACACTGACACAGTGGCAGCATATTTGGTGATAATATTATTCAATGGCGGAATCCGAATTCAACAAATGCCCCAGTATTTAAGGGCATGAATTCTGGTATCCAAATCAACACACGATACACAAGGCACAATCAAATGAATTCAAGTGAGAATTAAACATCTTCGAGCATATGCCAAATACAAAGAATGAAAACCTCCATACAATGGGTAAATCTATACATGAGCCAAACTTGTGGATCTACTACATGGAAAGCTTAAACACTATAAGGGAACGTAAACTTATTAGTAAGAACCTCAGACGGTTGCCCCATACTCTACTTAGGATCTAGAATAGGCGAATTAAAGGTCCATCGTTCGATAAACCCAAACATTGAATTCGTTTTGGTTATGACGTTATCTATATGCCTATTAAATGTTATGGTTTCGTTAAATACGAACCCCATCCAGGTCGATAGTTTTACAAACACACCTCAAATCAGCGCTAATGATTTGGTAAGTATTGATTATAATATTTTTTTCCACCTGTGAAACGATACAATGTAATGAGTTACGGTTCAGAACTTGCACTAGAAGTATGACTCAAGAAGAAATGCTTTTCCTTTGCTGATGAATAAATGCTAATTTTGTGTTTTAAACGTGCAATGTTAAATTTGTCATTTAGAATTCTTACTTTATTTTCGAAAGGTCTTTCAAAACGTTTTATACTTTACATTTGTGATTGTGAAAAGAATTGAGCAAATTTTGGGGATTTTTAGAGACTGAACGAAATGTAAAGTCCCCTTTCTGTGAAAGTGACAGTTTGTATTACAGGGCTGCATTATCACTTGTTCGGAATATGCAAATGCTTTGCAACCCTTTAAGAAGTAAGGAACGGGGTCTGGGCTGCTATTCTTAATTGGATGTCGTCAAGATCGTTTAAATCACATCGATTAGTATAAAATTTACTCTAGTAAGTGTAGCTATAACTTATGTAAATAAACCAGTTCAATTATGTATGGGAAATACCCAAAACCATATTCATCAAGTTTTATTTTTTATTTTTATACAGATTAACATAAAAACTACGAGTAAATTATTAATTAGAAAATAAAAATTTGACCGCTCGTGATGTAAAAAATTATTGCTTCAAAATCAAATAGGTGTTTTCGTCTCCCATTACATTTTAATATCAATTGTGTTACATATAGCCAACATTTAGGATTCACAATTACTCAGCAGTTAATATTTTGTCATTTTATATTAATTTGGTTTAGCGATGTTATAAAATTATTAATGAAATAATTTTAAAATATAATTAAGTTAATTAGAGATTAATTTACTAATGAGATAATTAAATCAAAATTACTACAACAAAAAGTTTATGATTTTGTTAAAACGAACAATAATCAAATGATGTTCATAGCTCCAGTGGCGCAACTGGTTAGCGCGCGGTACTTATAGACAGTATGAGCGATGCCGAGGTTGAGAGTTCGATCCTCTCCTGGAGCATTTTTTGTTCCCAAATATTATGTATGAAAATGATTTTTTTTCACAATACAAACGTATTGTGCGTGGTTTCTTGTTTAAATTTTCTTTTTATTTTCAGAAAGATGCAAGCAAACCCCATCTTTTTTGTTAATTTTTCATTCTAAAGTTTATTTAATATAAGTTTTATTTTCATTTTTTAAGATATAATTAATTGATAATTTAAATTGATATTTTATTCATTTTTTATAGTCAAACTATTTATATTCTCACTCTCGACCTCAGAATCGCTGCCATCTCCAATGAGTTTATCAAACATTTCAGCAAAACCTTGGGCATATGTTAGTGATTGCTCACGCGTCCATGACGAAGTGTTATTTTTAAATTGCATCACTTCGTTTAATAACTTTTCAAAGCCGACTAGTTCGGCTTCAATTTTTTCCTCCTCCTCAATATTGTCTATGTCCTCATCGGTTAAACCGGTTATTGATGCTGGATGTTGTTGCGGAGGATTCGTTGTATTGGATGATGATGGTGTACCGGATGTTTCGTTCAACTGTTTCAGCTCTTTTGCGATTTCATGCAAATCAATATCATCAGCACCTAGATTAACATAGCCAGTTAATTTTCGTGAACCTGTCAATAATTTAAGGCATAGTATTTAGAGACAACTACTTTTTATAGACGGATAAAAACGTACTATCATTAACATTAATATTAGACCATAAGAAATTTCGTATTGCTTGCAACAGTTCATCATATCCAATTGGATCATGATAACCGCTCTTGCCCTCGCCATCATCATCAGTATCGTCCTGCTCATCTGGATCACGTTTTCGATCTAATTCTATCACATCTAAAATTGATATATACTGTTTAGCTTCCTTAAATGTTATCCCATTCTCGGGTTCGTCATGTAATTCGCCGCACAATAGAATACTGAACTCAATTTGATTGGCCTCAACGAATTCGGCAAAATGAGATATTTCGGTTAAGAACTCTCTCTGAAACATGAACAAGAATATATCAATGATGTAACTATTATGTCATTGCAGCAAACTTACATTATTTGAGTCGAAATAAATTAAGATTCCTTCAATAAAATTAATTAAATTTAACGGGCATGATTCGAGCGGACACTTCAATGGGCACAATAAAATATCAGTTGTATAGTATTTTGTTGTTAAATGATATTTATAACCAATTATATTTAGATCATCATCTAGCTTCTCGTTATCATCTTCGATTGGAATTTTACGGATATCTATAAATGTAAAAGAAATAAACAAATGGTAATCGTGTTTTATTTCAGCTCGTGGCCAAATCATCATCGCCACAATTAGCATGGGACCTACTTGTGATTATTTCTTCTGGTTGAACACTACCTCTAGATATCACTAATATTATAGGTAAGTTGGACATGGTTGGCGTTTTCAATTGTGATGGAATTAATTATATGTTACGATTCTAATTATAATTATTATTATTTTTTTATTATTGATTATTATTTTTATTTATATTTTATGTTTTTTTCGCCCATCATTTTTTGACAGTCAAGTATTGATAAAAATTAGGTCGGTATGCAGTTTTATTTACAAAAAAAATTTGCCCGAGTTAGGTGACATCTATTATGGAGCATGATTAGTTTTTAAAATTTGTTAGGTTTTGTACTAGATTCTAATTGGAAATAACACACAAATTTTTCTGTTGTTATTTGACATTTATAACGTTTTAAATATTTTGCTAAAACTATTTAGTCAATGTACATATTCCGAAGGAGGAAAAGGAAATATTAAATCATTTTAGAATGTTAGGATATTCGGAAAATTCGCAGACTTTTTATTTGGTTAACTTAATAAATCTTTCAATGATCATGTTTTATAAAGATGTTGTTAGGTTCACAGGAAGAAGTCGGCGATTCTCGTTTGAGTGAGACCTGTGCGATTTGCCGGGTGGAAAGAAATTCATTGGTTAAACGTTTGTTCTAGTCATACTATTTATTATATATTATATAGTTTGGAAGCGTCTACCAATCTTACATGTCAGTCTTTCTTCAGTTTCATTAACGACAAGCCAAGTTCTTGCGGACGCTTCAGCTTAAGTTTTGGTTTGTCGCAATCTAATTTGTCTACTTTAAGGTTATAGTAAATTATTATTAGTTTTTTAGCTAAGAGATTGTGGCTTAATGATGTTTTCGTCCGCCCTTTTGATAACCTATTCTAATCTATTCCATAACATATACCACCTTGAATAGACCAACCTCGCATAATCCATAGTGATATAGTCAAAGAATTTTTCCATCGATCAATGGGGACCACTATAAAGGGCAGCGAAATTTTGATTGCGATCAAGAGTCCCGCCATTGAGGTGATTGTTTGTCACACAACTCATGATTGTTGGCAACTTTAATCTTTCAGATAACTTCTGAAATTTTGCAAGAGACTTTTTTTGTGCTGTGGATGTTTTGTTGTTTACTGGTTTGCTTAAGTTTGGTGTTGTTTTGATGTGCTTTCGAAATGGCTTGGTTTCATTCTATTTATAGATACTTTAATGTTTTTGTGTTTGATTTCAATGAAGAAAGTGTAACGTAGCGGTGTCCACCACTGGGTTACAAATTTCTTAAAGACTGTACCATTAATCAATAATAATGCTCGCTGTGTGTAATGATGGTGAAATAGGAGAGGTGAGAGATTGTTGATCTATTTTCTTTTTGAGGTGTACTATTTTTGATTCATTGTAGGAAATGCTGAGAGATCTGCCTCGAGTAGTTGCAATAGTTTCTCCTTTTCTAATACACTTTACTAAATTTATTTGTCCCTCAATTTTTTTTTTAAAATTAATTTTACGCAGCAGTTTAGCAAGACTGAGTAAGACATCCCCTGAAAACCCAACTTCTACACTCCTGTAGCGGCGCTTTAGAATGCTGACGCATTGGCGCTTTAGACTACTCAAGTGCAATGACTCAGTATTAATTATTTCTGTTGACGAAGTGACTTTTCTTTTGTGCCATCTTGCTTTGAACTTAACCTTAGAATCGGTGTTCGGGGAATTGAATTCCCCAGTATTAAGAAAAGACATTGAAATGAGGAATTCATTTTCTTTATTGTTGTATCATATATCTGATAAATGTATTGGTGAGCCAGGAGTTGTGTGGGCTCGATTGGCTGACGATGGTCCAGATGAGGGTGTACCTGGTGTGGATGGAGCTGGTGTTGTTGGGTCTGATGTGGATGGACCTGATATGGTTTGAACGTTATCGTCATCAGGAAATTCTTGGCCGAAATCATTCTCCTTGAACTAACGCATGAAACACAGTTTGCAAACCCGAAGAAAGTGCTTGTCGCACTTTGGCCTGAGACATAAATCACAGATAGCAATTGTTTTCGTGTCTCTGACCTTCTTCCGGAATATTTTACAATGCTCACATCTGCACAAAGGATTGTTTATCTGGTGGAAAGAGAGATATAGGTATAAGAAAATCTTTAATGAAAATTTGATTGATTAGTTATCTTATCGAAATAGTTCGAACAATTGGTAAGCTGCAAGTCCAGCCACGTCAAGCGTATTATAAAATATGACCATTGGCCGTCGGTTACTTTTCCTTTTACAGGTGTAGCTGCGCACCATTTTGTCGAATGTATCGACGTCGCCTTTGTGTTAATTCATTTATCTCTTTGGTTGCATTTACAGTCGACATAGGAAGCACATTTTGTTTTTTGAATCAATAGTATAGCTCACTAACGACACCTCGTCCGAGAAACAGAAAACTGAAGCAAGCGGACCTCTTTTCTTAGCTTCTAATTGTACCAACAGGTGTTGCATTGCGAGCCCACAAATACTATTCCAATGGAAAACTTGTAAAAAAGTTATCCATGGTAATGTTCGCGCCAATATCTAAACAGAGTTGAGCAAGGCGCATTACTAAGGCTTGTGAAATTCCAGTGGATCTTTCATCACTTGGCTGGGTACCGAAATAAATTTCTGCTGATACAGGATAATTTGTTTTTGCATCTCCAAGCCAAAAACTTTTAATCCCATACTTTCCTGGCTTGGGATGGTATGTTTTGGCGAAAGCTACATCTGTTTCTGAAAGTCACCAACTGTTTGTCACCATTTTGAAGAGAGCCTAAATATGGCGGATTGGAGCCAACTTATCTTCTTGAATCATCGAAACGCAAAAACCGACTGAAAAAATCTTTAGCTGCCACTAAATTTGATTTCTCCCCACTAGTGTAAAGCGACATGCCGATAAAGGCGTACATATTAGTATCTCGCCAATGTGTAAATTTTTCGGATTCTGTGCACGTTGATTCGCTCCATACGTCCTTTTGGCTTTTCTATTAGTTTCCAAAACAATGCATTCAATAATTGCGGCTGCGGAAAGACGCTTGAAAGCTTCGTGCTTTTCAGTAAATGTCTTAATACTACAGCATGTGTCTGAAGAGGCCTCATTATCGGATCACTTGCACATCAGATTCGATTTGGCGGCTGAGACCATGCAGCGGCAGGAAATCAGAATTCCAAAACTGACCGACTGGGACTCTTATAGAGTCTCACTCGAATCAGAAATGCCCTCGGTTGTGGGGAACATAGAGTCTCCAGAGGGTTTGGAGATCTGTTCAAACCAGCTGCATAATCCTATACACTTGCCTTACGAGAACAGCTGCCCGGTTAAGCGAAGAGAGTCCACAAAGATGGTCTTTTGGTGGAACGGGACGCTGGGTAAACTGAGGAAAAAATCGAGAAGATTATTCAACAAGGCTAAAGGCACCGGTGAATGGGGCGAGTAAAAGATGGCCTTCACGGAATTTAATCTCGAATTAAGAAGATCCAAAAGGGCTATCTGGAGGAATTTATGTGAATTGCCCTCTGCTTTTCGTCTCCAGAAAGTCCTTTCCAGGGATCATTCAAATGGTTTAGGACTTCTCCAGAAGCAAGATGGGAGGTTCACTGAAAACCGGAAGGACACTTTAGAGGTACTGCTAGAGACCAACTTTCCGGATTCAGCAGTGGTAGGAGCCAAAGAGGACCCGCATGATCCCTCAAGAGAGGTGGCCTATGCGCCTCACAGTAGTATCTGGAGTCTCTCTGGAAAAATTTTCACACCCAGCAAGGTGCGATGGGATATTGGGTCTTTCAAACCTTTCAAATCCGCTGGAGGAAACGGTTTCTTTCCAGCTTTACTTCAAAAACGTATTGAGGAAATACTCCCCAGGTTGATCCAGATGTTTCGGGCATGTTATGCTTTTAACTATATTCCGAAACTGTGGAGTAAGGTAAATTTGGTCTTTATACTAAAGGGGGCGGGGGGTGGGGGGTGGGGTTGGGGTTCGTCCAGACACCCAGGCTAAGGCATATCGGCTAATTAGCCTCACTTCGTTTCTATTGAAGACGATGGAAAAAATCCTGGACTATCAAATAAGAAGTGAGGTCCTTGGAAATAATCCGCTGCATCGGGACCAGTTTGCCTATCAAACTGGTAAATCCACTGTGATGGCCCTTAGCGGTCTAGTCATGTAGATTGAAAAAGCGGTGACATACAAAGAAATTGCCCTTTGTGGACATTGAGAGGGCGTTTGATAATATAGAGGGCAGCAATGGAAAAAAGGGTTCCGCTTTCTACAATTAGGTGGATCCGTTCCATGCTGGAACATCGTGAGATTACTGCCAGAGACTAGGTCGCGAGTCAGTAACCATCAGGGCCGTAAAGGGCTGTCCCCAAGGAGGTGTACTATCTCCTCTTTTGTGCTCATTGATTATTGACAGACTACTGGTCCTTCTGAGTAGCCATGAGTTTGATGTCCAGGGCTATGCGGATGATGTGGCTATCATAATAAGAGACAAGTTTGATGAGGTCATTTCTGATCGCATGCAAATGCACTCAATATAATATGGCAGTGGTATTACCAGGAAGGACTCAGTGTCAATCCAAACAAAACTCTCATTGTTCCTTTTACGAGGAGGAAAAAGCTTGCGCTTACAGCTCTCTCGTTAAACGGTACTACAGTTACTTTTTCCAGCGAGGTTAAATATCTAGGGGTTATCCTAGATCAAAAACTGAACTGGAACCAACATTTGTTGAAAGTTCAAAATAGAGCCACCAAGGCTTTCTGGGCCTGTCAAAGACTCTATGGGCGTACTTGGGGACTTCAACCAAAAATGATCTACTGGCCATTTCTTACAATCATTAGGCCTATGGTCACCTACGCATCGGTTGTATGGTGGCCTAAAACTGAGCAGAAGGCAATACAAACCTTATTGAATAAGGTTCAGCCTATAGCCTGCATCGGTGTTACAGGCTCAATGAAATCATGTCCAACCGTGGCGATGGAGTCACTTCTAGGACTGCCACCGTTACACCTGCATGTTAAAAAGGATACTGCAATTATGGCCCTGAAAATGCAGGCGGAAGGAAATATCAAACCAGTATGGTAAGTCATCTGGAAATTCTTAAGGAACTTCAGACAGACCCTACCGTAGGAATGCCTTCCGACTGTATGACAGCTAAACTAGACTTCCACAAACCATTCTGTGTTAGGTTACCTGACCGGGATGTGTGGAGTGCAGGTGGACCATCCTTTGAGCGAGGGTACATGGTATGGTTTATAGATGGATCAAAAACGGAAAATGAGGCGGGGGATAGGAATACACGGGAGTGACACTACCCTCTCGAAGTTCTTGGGTACCAATGCTACCGTTTTTCAAGCAGAAGTACTTGCTATAGAACTTTGCGCTAGGATATGCATAGCAAAAGGCCTAAACGATGCAAAGATTTATATTGTATCAGACAGCCAATCGGACTTAAAGGCTCTTAGGTCCTGTACCGTTGAGTCAAGGCTGGTATGGGATTGTCTGAAGGTTATTAAACATTTGGCAGGCTCAAATAAGGTAACACTTATGTGGGTGCCAGGTCATACTGGAATCAAAGGAAAGAGGCAGCTGATGGCCTCGCCCATGAGGGTTCTGCCTCTCCATTTATTGGACCAGAACCCTTCTGTGGCGTCACTAAGGGACACCTTAGAGCAGCGGTAAAACGCTGGGAGGATGTTCAAAAGTCCTCCTACTGGGGCAGAATTCCAGGTTTGCGACAGGCGGGGAAATATTATATCACCTTCCTCTGTCTGGGTTAAGGAGTGTCTTGAACTTAGGAAACCTGAGTTGAGGCTGCTTACTGGCTTCCTCACAGGTCATGTCCCCTTAAGGTATCACCTTAAGAAGATGGGCCTAAGTACGACAGATGGATGCCACTTCTGCAATCTGGAAGCGGAATCAGCGGAACATGTTCTGTGCCAATGCCCAGCCATTTTCCAGCAAAGACTGCAACATCTAGGAGGGAGAACAATGAGCCCGGATAGTATGTATCTTGTACCGGCCAGTAGTATTATCAGATTCATTAAGAGCCTGAATATTGACGGCCCTTCAATCAATCATAA
Organism: Tipula vernalis; assembly: GCA_958295665.1. NCBI lineage: Eukaryota > Metazoa > Arthropoda > Insecta > Diptera > Tipulidae > Tipula > Tipula vernalis. The sequence goes on along the minus strand of OY282559.1, from coordinate 62,096,591 downwards.
TAATAATAATAATATGCCCCAAATTTTGGCATAAGTTCTAAAAATATTGTTACCGATAACTCCTCTCTCAGTTCTTCAGCTGAGCAACGTTATCTGCCCGTAAGCATAAAACATTACCTGCTTGGATCAACCACCTTCCTCTGTCATGCCATTGACACTGGAGATGCAGTTCCGATCAAAACCAGATATCATTCCGTATATTGCCTTCGATACAGAAAGAAATTTATATCGATCGGATGCTGCAGCTTGATCTCATTGAGGAAAGCTCTAGTCCATGATGCTCACCTATGACACATTTACGAAAGAAAAATGGGAAGATGCGTTTGTGCCTCGATACGAGGAAACCTAACAGCGTTCCTAAGAAAGGTGCACTTCCAACACCAATAGTAGATGGTTGCTAGGTCGGCTTGAAAAGATCGAATCCATTTCGAAGCTGGATGTTAAAGATGCCTTTTGGCAAATCGCGTCACTTCCAGATTTGAACGGAAGATGGCTTTCGCGTTATGTAAAGATATTCGGGCTTTGTAATACACCCTGATCCTTATGTCGACTAATGAGCAAAGCTAAAGATGTTTTTGAACGTCTTCAAGGGCGGGGCTAACCATCAACGTGGCAAAGTGTCAATTTCTAATCCGAGAGACAGAATACCTTGGTCATGTGATAGGGATGTGAGGTCGAAGAGCTTCCCAAGGCCACAAACAGTTCGACAGGTGCGTGGGTTCCTGGTATGGCGGGCTGGTCGATTAAAATAGTTCAGCCTGTAGGTCAATGTTAATAGCCTGGTCTGAAATTTTTTTAAATCTACTAGTATCACGCTAGTTCTCAATTTGATCTTCCAGGTTTTAGTTTGGTCAGAATTGATAGAACTATGTGTAAACGTGGAGGTTTGATAATTTTTGCTAAGCAAAACTTTTCTCCAAAAGTTGTTCTTAAGTCAATTCAATGCAATTTAGGATCATCGGAATTTATGCTGTTAAAAGTCTGGGACTCCTTACAATGCGGTGATGATTTGAATTGTATGGTGTTAAGTTTCAACGATCTTCTCAGGTGTGGTATCGAAAAGCACGTTCCGCGGGTTAAAATAAATAAAATCGGCCGTCGGGAGCCATGGTATAACAATGAGTTGGTGTTGCTCGAGAAACGACGTAATAAGCTTCATTCCTTTTATAGATTGCATGGTGTTAAATATTATCCAGATTTTGATAGAGCCCGCAAGGAATTTAAGTGCCTAAACTGGTTGCTTTACAACTATTATGTATTGCGATTTGAGGAAGAGTTAATATCTAGTCCTAAGGAGTTCTGGAATTTCATTAACAGCAAGAAAAAGGTGGCTGGCTTTTCGTCTTCCATATCTTACCAGAGCTCCATCGCTAGTCAGCCCTTGGATATCTGTAATCTGTTTGCCAATTTTTTTGCATCGGTTTATAAACCTGTTCTGTCGTCCGCTGTCGTATCTCCAGCTTTGCCCAACTACGATCAATTTAATATTTTCAAGTTTACCGAGGAAGAAGTACGGGATTGTTCGCTCCAGCTCGAGGTTGGAAAGGAAGCGGGTTATGATGGCTTCCCGCCGATTCTGTTTAGGTGTTGTGCTGAGAGTTTGATCCGTCCTATTACCTTCATATTTAATGAAAGCCTTCGTCGCGGTTTTCCCCCGATCCTTGGAAAATTTATTGTATTCATCCAATCTTCAAGGCGGGTCGAAGAATTGCTGTGAGTAATTATCGTAGGATCACCATTCTTTAGTATCGTAGGATCACCATTCATTCGTATAGTGACTTATTTGATAGTTTAAATTTCAGACATCAGCTTGACGTTGTTTATACAGACTTTGCCAAGGCTTTTGATATGATTGACCACTCTATTATTCTTAGTAAGTTAGAGAGTCTAAATTGTCAGTTTATTCCTATTAAACGGTTGCGTTCCTACCTCACTGATCGTTGGCATTCCGTTAGGATCTAGGGTTCTCACTCCCAATTATTTCATGTGCCATCTGGCGTGCCTCAAGGTAGTCACATTGGACCATTGTTGTTTTCATTGTTTATCAATGATATGGTGCAATGCTTTGAGTTTTCGCCCGGGTTTGTAGTTTGTCTGATTGTGTAAAGTTGCAGGAGGACTTAAACAGATTTTCTAGTTGGTCAATTAATAACAGACTGACTCTGAACGTGAGCAAAAGCAAGACGCTTTCTTTTAATCGTATCCGCTCACCCATTCTTCACCAATATCAGCTGTACAATGAAGACGTTGACCGAGTCGAGTTCATTTTCGATCTTCGTGTGATTTTTGCAGCTGACGCTATATTTACCAGACATGTTAATACCATTATTTCAAAGTCGTATATTATGTTGGGCTTTATTAAACGAAACTGTAGGGATTTTAGGGACCCGATAACGTTGACATCACTGTATGTCTCGTTTGTTCGGTCTATTTTGGAGTATGCATCTCCAGTTTGGGCGCCACCCTACCACTGTCATTCCGGGAGGATTGAGAGTGTTCAGAATCAATTTGTTCTGTTCGCGCTCCGATGTTTTCCGTCGACGCGTGCTGTAGAATATGTCCTCCTACCTTATCAAGATCGATGTAATCTTTTGAAACTGCAACGTCTAGACTATCGCCGGAACGTGGCTTCCGCGCTGTACGTGCACGATATCATTAATCCCTCTCCCGAACGCCGAATGCGTCAACGTGATGGGTTTTTTATTCATTGAGCTGGTGCTAACAAACCATGGTCTTGTGGAACCGATCCTGAGAATATCACGGGTGTTCAATTCAGTTTCTCAAGTTTTCGATTTTCACTTGTCGAGAGATTTGTTCAAGAATGTTTTATTTAAGTTTTTTAACAATTGTATTAGCTAGCCATAATTGTTTGTACCGATTGTAGTCACTGTAGGTATCAAATAAATAAATAAATAAAATATGACGAAATTGTTCTCACAGGTGATTTTAATTATAAAATACTATCTTGCTTTATTCCTAATAATTTTCTTTCGATTTTGCATAGGTAAGGTAATTAATACTATATCCACACATTTTCCAAATGGTTGTCATCCATTTCTGGTGGAATACCGATAACATTAAATTCCATAATCAATTGTCTATTGGGTTTTCATTGATCACGGGTTCATGATTTTAAGAAAATTGATTTTACTCGCCGACACGAAGCTATATCTATTAAATACATTTATTAGAAGGCATTTGATCCTGAATTATTAACCAAAGTTGTTTAATTTTGAATAGACTGCATGTAAGTTAAGTAGCTCCTCACTTTCAGGAAGTAAACAAGATGTTTACACTGATATCAGTGAAATCGCAATATAATTTGTAGGCCGATGATCTGGTGATACTATCGTATTCATATATATTTGTGCAGTATACATTTTTAATGCATTGCCTCACAAACTGCTTTATCTGATTATGAAAATGGAATTTCGACCACCGAATTATCCAAAAAGTATGGTTGCCATAGTAATTACATTTTGTACCAAATAAAGAAGAAAAACATTCATGGAATAGTAAAAAATATCAATAGAAGAGGCCGAAATCGAGCAACATTAGAGAAATAAACCCATTAGCCAACCAACAATACACAGAAGATTAAGGGAGGAGAATATTAAAAAATACACCACTAAAAAAACCGTTTCCACATATCAAAAGTGAATAAATTAAAAAATCAAGATTTGCAAGGGAGTATATTAACAAACCGTTGGAGTTTTGGATTAATATTTTATGGACGAACGAATCAATTTTCTCTCTTGATAGAACCTGGGGAAGACATTTCTTTTTTTCGAAACCTTCAGAAAAGTTTAACCCTCATCATTAAGGGTCATTTTACTTACATTAACCTATGCGATGAGTCTATCGGTCTCATATGGTATTTTCACATTAAAATCAAGTTTATTAAATATTTTAGCGTTTATTTTAGAAATTCAGCGTGTAACAATTCATTTAAAATATTAAAACAATTTAAAAAATATAATTACTGAGCGTTCCGAACAAATATTTTTCATGTAGCTCTCGCACAGTTGTTTATTCATTCGTCCAAGTGCAGGACACATGTAGTAACTACGTTTTTTTGTGTTAGTACCTATGTTTTTAAGTACAGGTTCAATATTCTCAATTTCTGATTCTAACTACTAGATAAAACTTGTTGTAGAACATCTTTCGCTAATTTGGAAGTCGCCCAGATCACCAAACCTTGCACTAAACCTTGCAAGAATAGTTTACGGCGATTATTGGGTTCGGTAATCTTTCATTCGAACCACCTTAAAGATTATTCCAGCTACGTTAATTAAATGATACAATTGAGCCGCGTGGGCGATCTATTTGTTTTTATTTTTACAGTCAGTTTGGTCGAGATTTCTTCTAGCCGTGCGAGTTGTTTTATTATCGAGTCGAATATACTTGCACAACAACTTAAATCTGTGGCATGTAATCTGATCAAACAGCGAACCTCAAACTTTGTCTGTTGGCTTACAGATTTCTGCACATTTTGCTCGAGCTTACGATAAGTTGAGTAACTTAATCGCTTATGAATATCGAAAAAGCATCCACCGGTGAATCTACTTATTTCCTTGGAGGAAGTTTTACCTTTGTTATATGGAAAATATTCTAATCTATATCCATATTAGATTTAACAAATCAATGATAATGAATTTTTCATATGGAGATGGTAGTTCAGGACATAAATTTTGGTCGTCTCATGAGTCGGTGAGGCGAGAATTACCGGATCGTAATGGTATTAGTTATTGTGTGTGTGTTCGAATGCTCTTTAACTATTCATGCTCTTCATGCTCTTTTTAGTTGTTCGTATAGTTATTTTGTGTTCTTTGTTGAGATTACGGTTTCGTATACGAATGAAATTTTTAAAGGGACACGAAGATGACGATGTTTGAAAAAAAATCAATTGACTAAAATGCAAAATTGTGTATTAAAATTTTATTAATTTCAATTAAAATTGTGTACAACCTGCAATTCGATATATTTAATTTCAAATTATTTATATTTATAAAAAAAAAATTTCGTTTAAATTGATAATAAAGACGATGTAAAATAATGAATTTGAAAATCCCATATGATTTTGTTTACGTTCCATATGGCATTGGAAAAATGTATAAAATGCATGTAGTAGTTAGCAAGATAAACAGAAAATAAAGGAATAAGAAAAAAGAGTTTTAATAATAGGTACATACATATGTATGTGACGCTGTACGTAAAAAAGGTTTCGTAAAATATCATTTAGCGTATTTCCTTGACAAATTTACAACAACAATTGCATATAATAAATCCCAACAAGAATAACATTAACCCAAAAAAAAATTGGGTTTAATTAAACATAATTCTAATTCTTGGTTATGATACCTGCCACCAGAGCCAAAATACATAGTAAATTTATATTTTATTTCGAAAGGTTGGCTTTTGCCAATTAAATCAAATTGGCTATTTTCTTGGAAAACAAATTAACCCAAAATAATTCGAATTAAATTTTGGTCAACAAAATACGCTTATTATCAATTTCAAATACAGCTTGTTAAAACAAATTGCGATTACTCTCGATTTGTTTAAATTTATCAAACTTTCAACAGAATTTTTTGATGGCTTTAATATTAAAATGAATTAAATCAGTCAAGTATTGTGAGAGTACAGTTTACATTATGTATTTTGAATGTATTTCAGTGTAAGTATTTTTTAGTAACCTTTACATAATGTAAGCTGTACTTGCACAATATTTGATTGATTTAATTAAGTTTTTAATAAAAAATTAATCTGCTTTTGCAACACGAAATCTAAAAAATTAATAAACAAACATGTTAAGTTAAAACTAAAGAAATACATATTTTTATTATACAATAATAGAACTTTACTAAAAGTAGAATATTCAAAAAATATTTACAACGAACAACACGGTATGTATTGTTAATTCTCCTGCTTCATAGCAAGTGAAATATTCTCACACGTGAGCATAAGCATCAAAAATTTTTCTCGATTTCAACTGATTTCAACCGATTGGCTTATTTTTGATACTTACCGTCACAAAACGATACACTAATACAAACAACGAAAATGACAGAACACAATAACAAAACGTATCTTATACTCCTTGTACGTATACAAAATTCTCATGAGGCAGTGAGGAAATTTGGGACCAAAATTTATATACAGATGTACGAGTGAGGACAAGGAAGAATATAATAAAAAAGCGTGTTTCTTTAAGTTTATTTTATGAAGTTAAATTGTGTGTTTTATTCATGTAAATATAAAACCATAACAACCTTGTTGACACCGCCTCTAATAAGGTTACAAGCGGTTGTCCTTCTTTGCGGAAAAGGGCTGTTTTTTTTTGTTGGGTGCCATCCTTCACAGTGTAGTATGTTTCGTCGATAGGTAGTTCAATAACATTCTGAGCATCTTCTGATTCAGATGCTTCTTGTTCGTCATCACAGACAGAGTCGCTTTCCAACACATCTTTTTCGCTATCAGATATCCACAAAAGTTATCCTGACTCTCATCATCACTAGAGCTGCTGATTTTAAATCATTTTGCAAAGCTCGAGCTTTCGATCGTTTTAGAGTACAAGCTCTAAATATTAATTTTATAACGTAAATTATCTCTCTTTATTATGAAAATTCGCTTTATCTCTTGATTGGTAAGAATTACAAACTTTTTAATAATACTTTTAACAGTAACTTGGGTATGAGGAATCCGAATCTAAAATCAAATTTTCGAAATTCGAAAGAAATGCTATACACGGACACACTTTTCGAATTCTTAGACGTACTTTTTCAAAGTTCGTCGAAAATGAAAAGATCGAGTATTTCAAGCAAAAATATCGAGCTTCTAACTCTGAAATTGCCCCCAAAAAGCTCGATCTTTTCGGCTCGAGCTAGCTCGAGCCAGCCGCTCTAATCACTTTCTTCCAAAGTTGCACGAACTTCTTCTTCCGTTCACACATGCTTTCGGTTTGACATATTGTAGAATATTATAAAACGTTACATTTTTATTTAAACAATTTACACAAATCTAACTATGTCCTTCACTTATTCAATTGCCGTTCACTTTATAGGTACGTACTAAACAACACTAAAACACTTAATATTATTTGATTAATACACTTGTATAGATAATATAAAGCAACGAGTCTAATAGACTCATCTTGTATGGATTTGTTTCTAATTTTTGAAAATGGTCTCAGGATATTTACCGTTACGGATAAACATTTGGCATTGCAATTTATTTGATCACGAATAAAATATGTATATTAAAATACATTTGGCCCAATTTGTCTGAAAATAGTTTTTAAGGTCTCCGAGACTCAACCCGTACTGATTAGGGTTAAACGTACAGTCGTCGCACCAACGCGTCATTCGGCATGGAGGCCACTTAATGATATGGGGATGCATATCGTATGACACTGTTGGTCCGATTAGTTTGTTAGGAGCGAAACTTGTTCAAAACCTTTATTTGGAGCTTCTAAATGAAATTTGGCATTATTGGCCTGATGCAAATTAATTGGAGAACATTTTATGCTGCAACAGGATAATCCTCTTATCCATAAAGGAAAAATGATATTAATATTTTTAAAAGATTTGGACCAATCTTTATTAGAATGGCCGCCTTAGAGCCCGGATCTTAATGTGACTGAGAAATTTGGGCGTACATAAAAAGACAAATTCCTTGTGAAAGGATTGAAGTTGTTGGAAGGACTGAAGAAGCCAGTCGCGTAACTAGGTACCCGCAGCACCCGCAGCCGCTGAGGGCCCACGGTTGTTGGGGCCCACGAGATTTCCTTTATTATTCAAATTTAAGATTAGATAGCTCAGATTAAGCTTAAAGTGCAAATTTCCAGAACGGTACATTTCTAAGAAAATTTTAAGAAAAGATGATCGTATCATTTTTAGAAAAAGAAGAAATCATTCCTGGTTCTATTAAATATTTTCTTAAGACATTCTCAGAGAAATAAAAATGATATTTAGATTTAGAGGAAGAATAGCTAAACTCGCAAGTTTACCCCTTTTACATTTTAAAATCAACCTTTAAATTGAATTTTTAGCCAAACAAATTCAAACTTTCACAAATCAAGCTTTGATTAGACAAAGTTGAACTTGATTTCCCAATAGATAAAATTTATTTTGCAAAAGGTTAAATTTGATTTAATAGAGATAGCTTATAGTAATCTGTTGGTGTTGGTGCAGCTTGAAGAAACTATAGAAAAATCCATAACCGTGACTGAAAATAAATTCCTGTTTCCCTCACTTGAGCCAAACCATAGTCAGTCTCTATAATCAATTAGCGTTCGTTCAACTTATAGTTTCTTATATTAGCGGATCTTTTGATTACCAGTAAACGGTAAATAAAAATGAAATTTACAGGTTTATTTTGAAAAACTATTTTAAATACACGGAAAATGCAAATGCCAACTTAATGTTGCGGTTGTTTATGATGGGGTTCTCCTGATTTTGGAAATTATCGCTTCCCGATTTCATATCCGCTTGTCTCAGTCATGTTATTCGAGATTTTCGAGATTGTTCGAGTATGTTTGAGATTGTCTGGTGTATTTGATAGTTCGATGTTACTCGAGAATCTTAGAGCCTATTCACAGAATATTATTGGTCGATATTTAGGAAATTATCCGATAATATTTTAGGGTTCCATTATTATTGCATATCATTTTGTTGAGCTTAGTCTTAACTTGTTTAGCAATATTATAGTAACATGACACATAATTCCATATTTCACGAATTTTCGGAATTTTTCAAAATTTTCGTCGGTTTTCTAAATGTTTACAGTTTTTTCCATATTATTCATTCATATCCAGATTTTTTGGTATTATTGAAATTGTTCGTAATCAATCACATAATATAGAGATTTTTCAAATTTTTCTGGGGTAATCGAGATTATTACGCGGTTCCTACATTCCTAGGATTATTCGAGATTTTTGAAGATTTTGAGTTGTAAGAACTTGTAGAGTTACACATATAGGTAAATCTAAATGGTAATATTTAAAAGATTTTTGAGATTATGCCAAAATTTCGATATTTCTTTGATTTCCTGTAGGTTATTCGAAATTATTCAAGAATGCCCAGGTTACTTACCTTTTACATGCGGTGATTAGCACGTAAAGGATTCCCTTTGATTTTACATACTAACTTTTGCAACATGTCTCGTTTTTTATGAGGCCATTCAATGACTTACGTTCTGTTTCATCTACTTTTCAGCAACGGCCCGAATATGTCCTAAAAATTAAATCTGAGTGAACCAATTGGTTTTATTACACATGGAACGCTCGAAAATGGAAGCACATTTTGGATGAATGATATTTACATTGAGAACAAATAATCTGATTTTTTTTTTTTACAAAATACCCTTTGTGATATCAAATTTCTGTGTAAAATGATTTGAGTTGAAAGGCTTCAATAAGTGAAAGCTCTGAAAACTAAAAGTTCTTGACATTTGTTGCAAATACATGATTTATGCTCACAAAACGAAAGACAGAATTTATGGAAAGCCCTAAAAATTACCGAGAATGTATAAATAAATTATTAAGCTTAAAGCTCACTGAGAAGAAATACTCTAAATTAATCCCAAAATTACCATCTTCCTTTATAATATCAAATTTGAAAGTCAAAAGGTTTGGTTTGAATAGCTCTTAAAACTAAAAGAAATATCAAATTTCGAAGCAAAATGGTTAGTTTAAAAAGCTTCGATAAGTGAAAGCACCGAAAACTAAAGCTCTTGACAATTTTTTTAAATACATAATTAGTGCTCATAGAAGATTTTATTAAAACCCTGAAATTATTAAAAAGCTCAAAAATGTTCAATTCAAACCCAAAAAGAATGGATTAATAGTAAAGCTTAAAGCTTATTGAATACAAATATTCTAAATTTATTCCAAAATCCCTACTTCCTTTAAACTATCAAATTTCAGAATAAAAAGAAAATTATTTGAGTTAAAATGCTTCGGTACGTGAAAGCTCCTAAAACTAAAAGTTCGACATTTTTTGCAAATACATAATTTACTCGTATGTTCATAAAACCTTTCAAGAAAAACCTCAAATTATGAAAAGGCTCAGCAATGTTAAGTTTAACCCCAAATACATAGCATAACCTCTTAAAACGAAAAGCTTTTGATGATTGATGAATTACTTATTCCCAAAATACGACACGTAAAATCTCTTAAAACTAACAGCTCGACAGTTTTTGCAAATATATAATTTTTGCTCATAACACATTTTAAGAAAAACCTTAATTTATAAAAATTCTCCAAAAAATTATGTTCAAACCCAAAAGGTTTAAATTAATTATCAAGCTTAAAGCTCATTAAAAGCAAATTATCTAAATTTATCCGAAAGTACCACTTTCCTTTATAATATTAAGTTCCGTAGTAAAATAATTTGGCTTGAAAACCTATTAAAACTGAAAGCTTTTGATCATTGATGATTGAACTTTTAGACAAATATTCTAAATTTTGACCAAAATTCCGTCATTCTTTGTGAAATTATATGTCTGAATAAAATGGTTTGGTTAAAAAAGTAAAATTAAAAGTTCTTGATGTTTTTGCAAACACATAGAACTTCATATCAAAAACCTAAAAGTATGAAAAATGCTCAACGTTAAAAGTTAAGTTAAAAGCCAAACTTGTTTAAATTAATTATCAAACTTAAAACTAAATAAAAATTTGTGCAAATACATGACAATTCGATATTTGAGAACTTTCAAGAATATTCGTATCAGAGCATTGAGTTGCAAGAAGTGTCTTGTCATCTATAGTCAATACGATAACATAATATATCGTTTGCAGCAATATAATAATTTTCAACTGCAGCAGCTTGCCGACAATTATTTTCTACCATTTTATGTCAACTAAGGATTCTTATTTATATGGCATATTGATCTAGGGAGTAAATTTGAGTGCTACCACTATCGCCTGACAGATTATTGAAGCTATTAAAGAATTAATTAGTCGATTGAATTAAAACGTTGAATCGTACCTATGCACCACATCATTAGCGATTTATTTTAATCCGTAATAGAGTTGCCTCCAATATTTTTTATTTTGCCTTGCAATTCTGATTTGAGAATACCCATGACCTTCCCGTTTCCTGTATATATATAAACCTAGCTATCGTATTATATTTTCCAAATGTTTGGGGAGAATTATTGCACCATCATCCTGTTATAGTACGTCCTAACAAATATAGCCCTACGCTACAATATATAATATTAGACGAAAGCCAATTCGATGCGTATAAAAAAATGCGTTGCTTGCCATTAAAATCAAACAACAATATGACAGAAGGGGAATACTTCAAAAATTATTACACAATTCGGGCAGCGTAATAAAAATTTGTGAATGTAGGGGAATATTTTTCAAAAATTTGTACTAAAAACTATTTATCACAGGTTTCGGTCACAGTCTAAGAAATAAATTCATTTCGACCTAATCGGCCTTTCCACGCGTTCGGTCATTTGACCCATTCGGCCTTTCGACATTCGGTCTTTCGACCCATTCGGCCTTTAGACATTCGGCCTTTCAACACTTTCGGCCTTTCGACCCAATCGGCCATTAAGACACATCCGGCCATATGACATTTTCCTTTCGACATTCGGCCTTCCGAACCATTCGGCCTTTTGGCGTTCGGCCGATTTCCACCAAAAAATGTCAGTTAATTTTCATTGAACGATAATATTTATAGAATTATTAAATTAATGATTTTTTTTATTTTTACCGTTACCAATTCTGTTTCTTACTTATTTAAGGTATGTATATTTAACAGTGTAGCTTAAGCTTTTAGCCTGATAGAAATCCTCCTTCACCAATTGGTTCTTCCATAATAATTTTTTATTTTTAGGAAAATTATGAAGTAATCGGTAGCGGACTAGCGGTGATGGCTTAGCTGCTTATGTTCAGGAACTAATTACGAGTACTGTGCAAATAATACGAAAAACGAGGAACAGTACATCACAGAAAGTGGCAAGACAGTAAAAGCAAGAATTTTTCGTCGTTTAGCAAACTGCCGGATGAAATGCGCTTCAAAAATTAGTGAGGGGGTACAATCCGAGTTATTTGAAGCCTACTGGAGAATGTGGTCTTGCAACAGAAGAGTGTCTTACATTACCGGTTTGAATGTAAAGGTTTGATAAGTTTTCGTAAGCCTAGTGTTTCAAGGAAAAGACGAGATACGCCTGAAAAGCAGAAGAATAGAGAAATAACATATCAATACCGCGTACGAATAAATGGAGAAAAAATTTTAGTTTGCAAAAAAATTTTTTTTGCAAATATTTGACGAAACACCAAAATTTCTTTGGATTTTGTCTCAACATAAGAAAATATGCCCTACCATTAATTCAACTCCAGGCAAAAGAGTACGCCACGAACTATCCAATAAACTAAGTGCATCGAAGTTAAACGAAGTGATGGAGCACCTAGCATCTTTACCAACATATGAGAGTCACTACTGTCGCAAAAAAACAAACAAGATGTATTTAAAGGCCTTATTATACCACCACCAAAATCTACAAAATATATTATGAAAAATCGGATTGTCCGGTTAGTTTTTCAATATATTCAAAAATGTTTCGCGAATTAAATTGTTCTATAAAGAATCCAAAAAAGGACGCATGTCAAACTTGTGACAAATTAAAAATCAGGCTCACCTATGTAGACGAAATAGACATAAGAGCGAAATATTGGAGCAATAGAAAAATTATCACAGTGAAGCTGAACTAGTATATGAGACTAAAATGCAGACAAAATTAGAGCAAAAGCTGATGCGAATATGTGTCTATCTCTTATAAATAACAGTCATATTGAAACACTGGATCATAAATTCATGGTGCCCGGTCATAGCCGCATAGAATCCGGCTCGGATCATGCCCAAATTGAAGAACTGAAGAAAAGGTGCGAAACTCCTATCAGCCACCCTCATGACTGGATGCAACTGATCAGAATGGCCGGCAGGAAAAATCCATTTCACGTTGTTGAAATGAAGCAACCAGGTTTCCTCGAGATCTCTTTTAAAAACAAAAATTCAGATGAAGAAGTGTAAGGAGGACGGAGACAAATTTGTTTGGTATAATGTTAGATGGCTGAGATTTTGTAAAACGGAACCACTAAAAGTGTTTTATAAAACATCACTAAACGAAGACGATTCGTTCAACATTATGGAAATGTCCCGCCATGGGAATAGTAACCCTTCCCTTACACCATCCATATGCTATAGCACTTCCTTGCCTATTTCACTGGAAAAAAAAAGAAATATATCTTGTTGCTTCTACCATATATTCCACGTGTGTTCCATGAATTTTACCGAAGTCTGCCAACATCCTCTGTAAACGATTAAAGTTATCTGGTTTATTATTTAGACTGATTATTATTTTTGAATTTTTGGAATATACGTATAATTTAAATTAATTTTATTTTTATTTACTGAATAAATATTATTTGTACTACAAAAAAATCTTGCTTTTATTAAATAATTAAATAATTTTGTATCGAATATAATAATACACCTATTAATGAAAGTAAATCATAAAGTAACAAGTCAAAGCAACAAGTCATCAAATTAATCAATAATAACGTAATTATTTAAAAAACCATAACCGTAATTGTTTTTATAAAATTATTGTTACAACCGGTTTTTTTTGTCTCCTGAAAACTAAACAAAAATGACTTGTTACCTTCTACCCAGGAACCGTCCAATTATTCATTCTCCCCGTTTTCTTTGCATGGACAAGAATAATTCTACTGCGAAATGCTAATGGTGTTTCACGAGAATAGTTTCTTATTCAAGGTATGTATTTCCGTGCTGCTCCTTAACCAACCAATCACTAAAATAAATGTGATTTGATTGATTTAGGAGCTTGAAAAAATTACCCTAGGGTAAAAATCCGATCTTATGAATCCACCATAAGAACTGCAGAATTTTACTATGTTACCACTATTTAGAGGACTTTTTGGTAAGTCGCCGGTTAAAAAGTGCTTTCCATCTTATAACAGGTGAAAATGGGATATCGGTTCAATCTCAATACTTATGAATTAATTTGCTCAAAATATTCCCGATTTCAACGAGTCTTCACATTTTACCATCTCGCTGTGTTATCTGAAAGTAAAAATAAAATAAAATTGGTTGTTTGTTTGTTTACATCTTTGTATTATATTCTGGGGTCCGGGGCCCCCCTAACCTTTTTTGCAGTTAATTTTTAACGTCCTTCCGTACTCACAGGCCACGATTATAAAATAAATTTCACTTCTTAAATCAAGGAAAAGTGACTTATTTCAAATTTGCTAATTTTTCAGGAGAGTTACTTTAATATTCTTTTAACGATGAGATAAAAGTTACAAGAGATATCTCAATAATTAGCATTTATAGTTTGTACATTTTTACAAAAGATAGACACATTGGAGTCGGGGTAAAATTTAAATAATTGAAATTTTGACCTAAATCGATTTAAGTCACTTTAACTTGAGAGTAAAGAAATGATGATAACGTCATTCTCTTTTAAATATATCAATTAATTCCTACATGAACAGTGCTACTTGACGGTTCGGAAATAATCGTAGACTTATATTGTGGCTCTTCAATTAATTCTTCGAACTGTATTGGTTTGGTCATTTTTTTTTATAGCTACGTAAATATTATTTATTTATTAAATATCAAAAAAAAAGGTTTATTAGCAATATAACAATAATTAATAAAACTACCATAAATCCCACGTTGTTCTAGTGATATATTTGTCTTTAATTATTGCTCGAAAGCCTGGCTCAATCAATTTGTTTACGGCTTTCTGAGCAACAATCAAAATAATATAAATCACAAAACTAGCAGCAGCAGCAGCAGCAGCAGCAAAAAAATATAAAACAAAATAGCACACTGACAACAATTTTATATGATTATTTGATCCTTGTTTCATCCTTTAAATCCCGTCAGATCAAAAAAAAAAAAAAATTAAAAACGGATAATACAATAATTCATATAGTTTATATGTACACACAATTTTTATTGTTTGGCTATGAGAGATAAAAAAAAAAAAACAGCACACCAAAAAACTTCAGGATGAAAATTTAATTTTCATGTCAATATTAATACATAGTTTATAAAAAAAAGAACGAATAGAGATTGTTTGAATTTTCTATTATGCAAATGAACAATTTTTTTTTTGTTAATTTAATTTTTCATGCTTGGTTATGTTTTTTTTTTTACTACAGGGTACAGTTTCCCAAATAGTGTGAATGAAAAGATAAAATTGGTATCTCGATTCTCGATATATGTGTATTGTCAATAAAGGAAATTAAATTTGATAAAAATCCATTTTAAATTGATTCACTTCAGTTCTCGATTTTTCCACATTTTTGTTATCTTAATATTTTCCACTAACTGTTTTTTTTTTTTTTTAAATATTTTTATAAACATTACTACTATTATAATCACTGTTTTTTTCTGTGTTTAACGCAAATAAAATTCCGTCCACTCACTCTGAGATGATAATAACTACTGTTTGATAATGTTTTTGTTACGGAATAATGTAAATTTCAGGTATCCATTTTTTTATTATTTGGTATATTTTGTGTGCTTGTTGAAAATGCATCCTGTTATTTTATTTTCCATGTGTTAATCAAATAGTCGTATTCCTTTGTTTTGAGTAAACATAATTTTTTATTTCCGTAATGTATCCGATCTCTTTTCCCCCACACTAAATTGAATTTTCCGTCGTCGTCATCATCGTCGTCGCCGAAAGATGTAGGAATGTGCACACAACAATAAATAAAGCGTTATTATTACTTAATTTGAATTTTCCGAAGAAAATCATATTTTTGTTTTCGGTTTCCTCGTGAACTACCTCAAAATATTTGTCTCTTACTTGTTTTTTTTTTAGTTTTTGTTTTTTTGTTAAACACGTATCGGCGGCAACATTTTCATCCGTGCTTTTTATAAGGAATTTTTCGTTTGCTTTTCTTTGTGTTTGCTCTTACATTCGTAAGTAGATCTGAAATAGATAAAAAAAAAATATTTATTTATTTATTTATTTAATATTATTTTATCTAAAATAGATTATTATTTAGTAAATACATGTTAGTATATTGTATACGCCTACTTTCCTATTATATTATATTTCATGTACTTTGAAAATAGTCTAACAAAATAAACGAACAAACCGATTTTCATTTCAATATAACCAATCCGGAAAATTTATTACCTTCTAAATTATTTTAATTTGTTTTGGGTCCACCGTGTTGTTGTTCCTAATTTCTCGATTAAAATAAAATAAATAATTAGAGAAATCAACAAATAAATTAGTTTGCTTTAAGAGGGGAAATTTATTACTGCAATCATATGTACATACATAGGTAGGTATAAAATGAAAGTCGGAAAATTAACTTTTTAGTGTAGCAAGTAGATTTATATACATTTTTTCTATAGAGGGTGGCGATAAATTAACTTAAGTTCTACTGGGGTTGTCAAGTTTAATGTGAATAGTTGTGATGGTTTGTATACACTTTTGTCTCTCTTTGTGTACTTTTCGTTAAGGAGGTGGAGAATACTATATATGTAAAAAATTTGTTATATAAAATATAGAACAAATTAATGTAATAATAAATAAAATCATACAGAAAATAAAAATTTAAAATCAGTTTGGAATTTGTATCTGTAAAAATTGCAGCAATTCAATATTATGAAACATTCTATTGAAACTTAAGACGGCAATAGCACATTTATCAAAAACTCTCTAACAATTTATTGCTGCAATCATTTAGAAACCAATCGAATAATTTAAGCAAGTAACTCAGTAATGTTTTGTAATATATGGACGTACATACATGTGAACAAGTAATACGTTTATAAATATTGTAATGTTTACATGTAAACAAACCAAACATCCATCGGGAAAAACCATTAATAGTTAATAGGTTAAAACAGTTAATAGGTTAAAAAAGAAATAAAAGATAGCATTGGGAATAAGATACGAGGAGATAAAGAACCACACCATTGTAAACTTATATCTGATATACAATAAAATATAAATCGAAGTTCTTATAACGTGTTGTGATATGTACAAGTGAAGATGCAACATGGCGAAGTTGGTTGAGTGTTTTTACAGGCGAATGTTTGGTATTTTATTTTATTCATTCCACAGAAAGAACAGAAGGAATAGAATATTGATCACGTGACCTCGGAATATTCCGTACGTAATGTAATAAAAGAACGGATTGGAATAAATGGAATACATTTTCCATAGCACGAATTTTTTTTTATATTTTAAATTAGGAAACAAATTAAGTTTATTAAATAAATAATTTCATTACAATTAAATGCTGTTGCAAATATTTTGTGCATGAAAACACACAATGTAATATTAATTTTAATTGATATTTCTTAAAAAATATAACCTGGGAATTTTTGTATCCGCCAAGCTCTATTTAAAACTATTTTTAAAAATATTTTCGAAAATTTCATTATTTTACACCTTAAACGATTAATTGTGTCATAATTAATAATTTCATTTTCTAAATTATTTACGAGTTAATTGTAAATAACTCATATATCACTTTTATTTGAACTGTTTTATTTGAACTGTTGAAGAGGACAGTCGGTAAAATTGTATAATACAAATTGTTTATTCCGTATATTTCGTTGCTGTTTGTCTGAAAGTGCTTATAAATACAAATCATTTCAAAGTAAATCCATTATTTTGAAGGTAAAATGTGCTTGTATAGTGAAATGTATTAAAATTTGCAGTTATTTATGGTGTTTCAATTAATAACAAAAGTAGTTTTTTGTGAAATCAGAAAAATAAATTCAAAATAAAGTAATAAGAACTATGGCGTCGTGCAAAAAGTGTTCAAATAGAATAAATCGGGCAGATTTAAGAGTTACTTGTAGTGACTGTAATTCAATTATGCATGCATTATGTGTGAATGTGTCGGCAAATCAAATTGAAGCCCTAAAAAATGAGAGAAAATCATGGACCTGCTTAGAATGTGTAAATAAAATAAAACCAACCGGTTCCACTATTGTTACAGAAAATATTGTAATGATTAATGAAAGTGAAAATTTTGATAATCTGGATTTCAGTAACACCGCTGAATCATTAAAACTAATTTCTAAGTTGATAAGTGACAAATTCGCTCGATTCAATAAAAGGTTTGATGGTATTGATAATTATTTAAAGGTTATTAATAATCTCAAATACGAAAATAACAGACTAATAAATAAAATTGCATCACTTGAATTGCAAGTAGAAAAACTGGATCAGCTTTATAGAAATGATTCGATTGAAATAACTGGTTTAAAGACACCTGATAATGAGGTCATGAAAACAACGGTATCATTTTTTACTGATTTTCTGAAAGTCAACGTACTTGAAAGTGACATTTGTGCGGCTTATTGTGTTAAAAACAAGTTCGATTCTGCTAAAACAGCTAAAATTATCGTAAAATTCCAAAATAGAGATCGGCGCTTTCAGATTCTTGCGTCCAGAAGAAAATTAAAAAATATTTCATCTGATTTTCGGGGAATATCTAATAACTCATCAGTGTACATAAATGAAAGTCTTACCACATTTAAGAAGCAGCTGTTTTGGAAGGCCCGCCAAGTTAAAAAGGATAATAATTATAAATATTTATGGACGCGAAATGGAACAATTATGTTGAGAAAAGTTGACGGTGGTGAAATCAAAGTCATTAATACTTTTTCGGATCTAGATTCTCTAGTGTGATCTTATTTTAATATTTTAATTTGATTTTAGTTTTTAATTATTAATGTTAAATTTTGATGATCTGGATCAGGATAGTATTGATGACGTTGATTTCAACATTTTAGTAGATGAGTTTAATAATCAATTAAATGTAAAATTTTTTTCTTTATTTCATGTTAACATTAGAAGTTTGCGGTCGAATTTTAACTTGCTTCTAGTGAATTTGGCAACCTTGAGTGTACTACCTGAGTTAATTTTGGTGTCTGAAATATGGATCAACTCTAACGAAACTAACCTATATCAAATAGATGGATATCATTTTTTTGTTTTATGCAATGATCAAGAAAGAGCAGGAGGAGTTGCTATTTATGTTAAAGAATCAATTTCGGCAGAAGCTACTTATCATCATCTGGCTACAGCGGATTGCTTAGGTATAAAATTCACTTATGAAGGGAGCGAGTACCAATGTCTTGGTTTATATAGATACCATAAATTTAGTATAGACCAGTTTGTACATGAATTTGAAATATTACTTCAGTCATATAATAAGGCTAAAAATTTGATAATTCTAGGTGATTTCAACATTAATACTCTAAGTAGCAATTCTGAAATTGACAAATATGTTTGTACAATGGCCTCTTTTGGTCTTAATACTTTAGTTGCTTCACCAACACGAACATTAAATGGAAGTTCATGTCAAGTTCGTGTCAAGTTAGTATCATTAATTGCCAAGTTTGTAACATGTCGATTACTGACCATAATCCTCTTTTGATAAATGTGTCGCAATTCGGTATTTCAAACTACAAACGCATTAAAAATACGTTTTCTCAGAAAAAATTCATAAATTACGATAAATTAATATCCAAACTAGATGCACAATCGTGGGTAAATGTTCTCTCAATCAATTGTGCAAACACTGCTTTAAAAAACTTTTTACAAATATTTCATGAGTGCATAAAAGGTTCGGAATATTTCGTCAAAAGTACAAATAAACACACAAAATTGAAACCTTGGATTTCAAATTCTTTGTGTTCCTTAATTAAATGTAAAAATCGGCTTAGTAGGAAAGCTAAGAAGCATCCTAATAACATCAAACTATGCGTAAGGTACAGCAAGTTAAAAGAGACAGTTCAAAAGCGAGTCGAATTCGAGAAAAATGCCTATTTCAATAATTTGTTAAATGCTACAGCCGGTAATTTAAAAAAACAATGGAATGTAATAAATTCTTTTCTGGGTAATTTTAAAAAACAGTCGATTGTGAATAAAATCACAAGCTCTAATGGTTCAATAGTCACAAATTTATTCGAAATTTGTAATGTTTTCAACAACCATTTTACGACTATTGCTAGTAGCTCTAGTACATGTAATTTGAGTAACCTGCCGTTTTTTCGATCAATGCAAAATTCCTTTTGCTTCAAAGATATTTCTGAAGATGAATTGTTGCAAAGTATATTTTCTGTTAAAAACAAAAAAACTGTGGGAACCGATGGGTTGAATAGTGAAATAATTAAAAAAACCGCGGCTAACGTTGTACATGTAATTGCGCATATTTTTAACATCAGTATGAAATCGGGAGTTTTCCCGGAGGTGTTAAAAACTGCTTACGTAATACCGTTATTTAAAAGTGGATCTCATACACTGGCTACCAATTATAGTCCCATTAGCTTCCTATCTGTACTGTCGAAGATTTTTGAAAAAAATTATTAAGACACGCATAATTAATTACATAGATAACCTAAATTATCTAAGTGATGCTCAATTTGGTTTTCGGAGGAAAAGAAGTACGGAAGATGCTTTACTCTCTTTTCTCACCCCAATTTATTCTTCCCTAAATGCAAATAAGATAACAGGTGCATTGTTTATAGATATAGCCAAGGCATTCGATACTGTCTCTCATGAGATTTTGTTAGATAAACTTTGGGCATTGGGTATGCGGGGCTTTGTTTTTAATTGGCTGAAGTCCTTCGTAGAAAATCGCACTCAATTGGTTAGACTAGGTGCTACTTATAGTCATGCCATGAAAATTTCTGCTGGTGTTCCTCAAGGGTCAGTACTGGGTCCACTGCTATTTTTAATTTACATAAATTCAATTTTTGAGTTAAATTTTTATGGCAAAATGGTTGGCTTTGCAGATGACATTGCTTTTAGTTACAGTACTAATAGTCACGATGAGCTACAATTTCAAATGAATTTTGATCTGCAGTTGTTACGAGATTGGTTTAATAATCATAGGATGACCCTTAGTAGGAAAACTAAAGGCATGATATTTAATATTGGAGGTAATACACCACACAACATGAACGTCACTTATCACAAGTTAGGATGTTCCTTTTCAGTTTTTTGCCATTCAGATTGTGTTAATATAGAGTTTGTTGAAGAATATAAATACTTGGGAATGCTCATCGATAACAAATTAAATTTTAAAAAGCACATCAGTTCTGTGAAATCACATTTATATGGTACATTGCGAAAACTATTTCTGTTAAGAAAATTTTGTCCCAAGCCAATTTTGGAAAGAATTTACTATGGTCTTTTCAATTCCAAGCTAGAATATGGGTTGATAATTTATGGCGGTGTTTATTTTTCTATTATCAAAAGCCTCATCACGGCACAAAAAATGGCTGTGAGAATTATTCATAATAAGAAACGTTTGATTCATAGTTGGCCGCTTTTCAAATCTAGCCATATATTGCCGTTCCGCTACCTATATGTATACAGAGTTTTGAAGGTGTTTTTTATTAGGGGCGAGTACATAGTGGTTAAAAATGCAACTTATGTATTGCGCTGTGGTCAGACTTGTGCAGTTCCGTTCACACGTAAAGAGTATGTTAAGCGCTTTTTTGATTATATAGCCCCTGCTCTTTTCAATTTTTTGCCCGCGTTTTTAAAAAATGAGTTATCGCTTCAAAAATTTACGAAAAACCTCAAGAATTGGCTCTTCACAGAAGACAATATTGAACGATTTTTTTAATTTGATCATTATATTATAATTTTTTATTTTGTTATTTTTAGTACTATTTTTATTATTATTTTTTTTTTATTAAAAAACTTTGTATTTTTTTTTTTTTTTTTGGTAATTTAAGTTGACATATTTTTTGAAACATGATAACTGCTTCCTCTTCATATAAGTTTAAGTTAAATTGTTTTATTTTAAGTGAAGGGGTTACTCTACAGGCTTTGCCTCCGTAACTTCCTACTATATTCAATATAATTTGTTTTATATAACATTTTTAAAATTTTCAATGCTAAATTTTAAGAATAATAAGTTTATACATTTTTTATTTTCGGTATTAGTTTTAGACCTTATTGTATTATTGATTAAATTATATTGCTAAGTTATATTGGCATTGTTCAAACACTTTTATATTTTGAATATATGTATAAAAAAAAAAAAAAAAAAAATTGTAAACATGGAACATAATTACAAAACGCCAAATGAAATATTATTTTTATTCCACCTTTCGATGTAGTACAAAAAGAATACATTCTGAATATTCCGAATAAATAAAAGAATGGACTAAAAAAGGAATAGAAGGAATGGAATGAATAAAATAACGATTTACGTTACTTTCGGAATATCCGGAATATCCAGAATGAATAAAAGAAAACACCCGTTAAATGCTTAAAGTTAGTGGAAATATGGTGACAAACTGAGAGAACCAGTGAGAGTTACCATTTTCTTAAATTTAATTGTTGAAAAATGCTATGAGATCTATGATACATTAGATCTACCGAAAGTGGAACGCAACAAATATGAAAATATAATAGAAAAATTTGAGGCTTATTGTGTGCCAAAAGCAAACATTTTATATGAGAGGCATTGTTTTTACAAGGAAACAAAAAAAATGGAGAAAATTTCGACCAATATCTAACAGAAGTGAAACAATTGGCGAAATCATGCTATTTCGAAGGTCAAAAAGACGAATTAATACGTGATCGAATAGTTTTTGGGATGACAACGAGGATTTCAAGCAAAATATAATTAAAGATGGCGAACCAGATCTACAAGAAATCATTATGAAATGCAGAATAGCAAAGCGAACAACAATGATAACAAAAGAAGTTCAACGAAACTATACTCCAGTGAAATCATGGAAGTAAAAGGTAATCGTAGTAAGAAAAATAATTCTACGAATCAATATAATAATAAGAATTCTAATTCTAATGAGTTTATTAATATATATAGAAATAATAATAATAATGATAATTGTCAGAAAACATCACAACCACAATTCCAATCTCGTAAATTTACGTGCAGAAAATATGACCAAATACATGAAGTAGGTAAATGCCCAGCATATGTTACACCAATGTTACAAAGTGTAAAACTCGTAATGTACGATAGGTCGTATAGGAAAATTTTGGTTATGATGATGTTTGTGTGAATAATGTGTCTCGAAATGATAAATTAGCAGGTAATGATCATTTCATAGACACGGTTATCCGTTCAACACGGCATATTTCAAAACGGAATATATCAAAATGGAATATGAAAATATGACATAAGATATACTAAGGCACATTTTAAAATGGAATATTTCAATACTGCATATGGTATACGGCGTAAGGTACACTATGGCATATTTCAATACGGCATTCTTCAAAACGGAATATGGTATACTGCGGCATAAGGTACACACTAAGGCATATTTCAAAATGGAATATTTTAGTACTGCATATGGTACGCTATGACATAAGGTACACGACGGCATGCACATAGTTCAATATGGCATATTCTAAAACTTGGCTATTTCTTAGCCGATTATGATGAAATTTGACATATACGATAGAAATGGGATTCTAAAACGGATTTTAGTTGAAGTTCTGGAATATGGCCAATTATTATGAAACTTGGAAATTTGTTAAAATGAGTTTTAGTTAAAGTTCTGGAATATGGTTAATTTTGATGGAACTTGGAATACAAAAGGAATATTAGGTGAAATTCTGGAATATAGCGAATAATGATGGAACTCGGCTATTTCTTAACTGATCGATGATGATAAAATTCGACATGTGCGATGGAAATGTGATTTTAAAATGGTTTTTATATGATGTTCTGGGATATGGTTAATTTTGATGAAACTTGGCTATTTCTTAACCGATTATAATGAAATTCGACAAATGTAGTGAAGTTCTGAAAAGTGGCCAATAAGGATGAAAATCGGCTATTTCTTAACTGATTATGATGAAATTCAACAAGTGCAAAGGAAATGGGATTCTAAAATGGTTTTAGTCATGAAAAAAAGTCACTGAAAAAAATCAACTCGCTTAATATAATTTTCCTTCACTTAATGTAATTAAATTTATTCTCCCAACGGAAATAAAAATATTGGTAATGAAGATATAATTTAAAGCAAGTAAGTGCTTGATATCTATAATTTTTCATTTTTATTTAAATCTAATTTTAAAGATAAAAATATGTATATTAGCAGAGTCTTCTAGAGTATAGAGCCATAATCTTAATGACGTATTTTTTAGAAGCTTTTTTACTGGTATAACTTTTTACTGATTTCCATAGGAATTCATAGTAAAAATGGTGTTTTTTAGCTTCAAGTTTTTCAATGAAAAAAGCAAAAATATTATAAAATCTTTATATAAAAGTTTTCTACATATCTTTAAGAACAATATACAAGAAGGCCATATTGGTATTAAGTAAATATTAATTGCAGAAATATTAAAATTTAATTTTTTCTAAAATATTTTTATCGAATTTTCATTTTGAAAAATACATCAAAGTTGGCTCTGACAAATTAAAATAATACTTGCTAAATTTATCTTTAGTTTTGCTAGTGTACGTAAGATGTCTAAAATGGTTTCAGAAAAATACGAAAAAAAATTGTTTAATCGCAAAATTATCACACGTTCCTATATTTTGTGAATTTGTTTTGCTTTTCCTAACATTTTTGAACTTGAAATTTCCCTAGGTGGTAATTTTTGGTACGATTTTTCCAAATTTTTACGGCCATCACTGCCATCTATGTGATGCATATTGACTTAATGACCAAACGAATCGCAGTAAGCTTTTATTTTAATTTGACCAGAATGCTGTTGTTATGAATTTTTTTTTATATTTTGGTTTAAATAAATCAATTATTACAAGAAAATGAAAACGATTTACTTAAACGACATTCATATATGTTGAAATTCAAACATTTATGAAAGTATTTCAGAAATCATAATTAAGAATTTGTAACGTTTTCATTTAAAAATTTGTCTTAGGAAAAAAAGTGATTTCCCATATGTTTTGTGTGTTTTACTATGAAAAGTTCGGTTTTTTCCTCGTTTCTAATTCCCTTATAAAAGCTCAGAATTTTTGATTATGGCTCTATAAAATACAGGGTGCTCTGATATTAGTCCTTCAGGTTTATTTTTATTCATTGAAATTATTTTTTAAGAAGGAATCAATTTTGTATCAACATCAAAACTTAGCAACATAATTGGCTATTTCCGAATTTATTCAAGGATTTATTAGTGTTTTCGAACCACTAGTATGAACTCGTTTATAGGTATTTAAAAAAAATGTTTAACCTAATTCAACATATTAGACGAAAATAGAGTTCTAAAATGGCGTTCAGATAAAAGTCTAGAATATGGTAAATTAGGATGGAGCTTGGCTGTTTCTTAACCGATTATTATGAAATTCGACGAGTGCGATGGAAATGGAATCTTAAAATTATTTGTAGTTGAAATTCTGCAATAAGTTAAATTAATCTGAAACTTGAATATTTATTAACCGATTATGCCGAAATCCATTCTCTTAACAGAATTTCCCTTCATTTAATAAAATTAAATTTATTCTTCCAATGGAAATAAATTTTTATGTAAATCTAAATTTAATTAAATCTAATTTTAAAATTAAAAATACATCAATTAGCCCCTTAGCTTTTTTGTTCTTTCGTAACGTTTAGAGGTTATTTTTATTAAATAAAACTATTTGCAAATAGATGGAACAAATTTTCTACGAACACCAATAATTAGCAAGGTATTTAGCTAATTCTTGCTATTTTTTTACGAAGACAGATGTGGGGAAATCCAGATTTTTGTTATTTTTTTAACGAACTAAAGTATAGCAGAGGTTTTATTGCACTTATATTATCAGATAGTAACCGCTTTAAAGTTTTGTGGGTATTTAAAAATAAACAAATATCGAAATACAACAGAAACAACCACTGAAAGTAAAATTTATTTGGTTATTGAGTATTATTTTAAAAATTAAAGCAATCGTGAATTTCTTATGTTGGGCTTTTAAATCTTCTTTGAAATGAATTAATTAGGTAAATTTAAACGAAAATGGTCGGAAATCTTTATTCAATTTTGAATGAAAGGTGTAATAGTACTCTATTATTAAATAAAGAAATTGGGAGCTATAATAATTTAGTAAACGTAAAAAAACAATAGAAATAAAATAAAAAACATTGTTAATAAAAATTTCAAAAAATCTCATTTAATTCCGACCAGAGTTTGAGAATTTTACACCAATCTCTTATTCAAAATGAGTCCATTTGATTAATTTCAGCATGCCTTCATAGTTTCTACCAATTACAAAACAAAATATAACAACTGTTAAACGTTTTTTATGGGTACACTTTTCAAAGAACGCAATTACAACGTAATCAGCTGTATTCAATCGGATTTTACGTCCTCTTGTTCATTGGAATTCAAATTGATCCATTCTGATAATAGAGGTTTGGAAATTAAAGAAAATATTAAACGTTTTAAATTTAAAATGAGGCAAATCATACATCACTTAGTGTACCGTATGCCCTAATGTACCATATGCCTTAATGTACCAAATGCCATAGTGTACCATATGCTGTTCTGTGCCATACGCCGTTTTGAAATATGCCCTTTTGAAATATGGCATAGTGTACCTTATGCCGTAATGCACCATATGTCGTTTTGGAATATGCGGTTTCGAAATATGTCGTATTGTACCACATGCGTGGAGTATCATATGCCGTTTTAAAATATGTGGTTTTGAAATATTATTGGAATGAAAATCTTTTAATAGAAAATAAGTTAATTAGATTAAAATTAGATACCGGAGCGGAGGTTACTATATTGCCACTTTCAAAATGTCCCAAACATGTTGAAAAATCGGATATATAATGACGCGCGTATGAGGGTAGAAAAATAATGCCTTATGGATCTGTTCAAATTAAATATCAGGATAGGGCATTATTAGAAAAATTTGTATTGGTGTATTTAAATGCTACTTCATTATTAGGATTGAGTAGTTGTAATAAATTAGGAACCATTAAACGGATTTTACCAGGTAACCAATGAAAAAATTGAGATTTTGCAACAGAACGAAGACATTTCTGACGGATTAGGTAAATTTCCGCGGCAGTTACAAGACCTCCAAGACGATAGCCAGTCGCCATCCAACCTAAAGTGAAAGACGTTCTTGAGCAATTGAGTTAAATGAAAATCATCGAATCTTTAATACAACCCACCCACCGATTGGTTAAGCAACCTAGTAATAGTGGAAAAATCCAATGCCTCTATTAGGCTATGTTTAGATAAAGAAGGAACATTATTTAATCTCTAAATTAGAAAACAATAAAAATTACACCATGACATTAGAACAAAGGCGAGACCAAAATTTAAACCAGGCGATTGGGTGACCTATCAAAGAAACCAGACATGGGAACCAGCCCAGGGCCTGAATTCCGGTTCGGTGACAAATGATAATGAGAAATGACTTGATTTTTTATTTCAACTAGTCGGTTACATTTTTATTTAGAGTAGGCGAAATAAAACATAAAGTCATTTCTCATTCTCATTTGTCATTAATCCGGAATTCGGGCCCAGGTCACAAAAAAAACACGACTACCCAAGGTCAAATATTATAACTAATCAGGACAATAAAATGTTGAGGCGGAATAAATTTCATTTAAGGAGATCTCCACATAAACCTATTATCAAAAATGAAGATTCTGACGAGTTCAATCACAATTGTACAAGACCGATAGGTCACAATACCAACGAACAGACGGAAAATACTCAGTCAAACAGAAGAAATAATGTTCCTAACTTTTTTCAGACTAGACTAGGTCGAATATGAAAATGAATAAATCTGAATTAAATTTTTGTTTTTTAAGGAGGGGGAAATGATGTGTTAAATTTGAAATTAGTAATTAAGCAATATTATTTTATAGTAAGACTATAACGAAAAAATTAAAAGGGGAGATGTTGTGTAATATCAGAGCACCCTGTATTTTATAGAGCCATAATCAAAAAATCTGAGCTTTTATAAGGGAATAAGAAACGACAAAAAAACGAAACTTTTCATAGTAAAACACACAAAACATATGGGAAATCACTTTTTTTCCTAAGAAAAATTTTTAAATGAAAACGTTACAAATTCTTAATTATGATTTCTGAGATACTTTCATAAATGTTTGAGTTTCAACATATATGAATATCGTTTAAGTAAATCGTTTTCATTTTCTTGTAATAATTGATTTATTTAAACCAAAATATTAAAAAATGCATAACAACAGCATTCTGGTCAAATTGAAATAAAAGCTTACTACGATTCATTTGGTCATTAAGTCAATATACATTACATAGATGGCAGTGATGGCCGTAAAAATTGGGAAAAATCGTACCAAAAATTACCATCTGGGGAAATTTCAAGTTCAAAAATTGTAGGAAAAGCAAAACAAATACACAAAATATAGGAACGTGTGTTAATTTCGCGATTAAATAATTTTTTTTCGTATTTTGCTGTGACCATTTTAGACATCTTACGTACACTAGTAAAACTTAAGATAAATTTAGCAAGTGTTATTTTAATTTGTCAGAGCCAACTTTGATGTATTTTTCAAAATGAAAGTTTGAAAAAATATATTTTAGAAATAATTTAATTTTAATATTTCTGCAATTAATATTTACTTAATACCAATATGGCCTTCTTGTATATTGTTCTTAGATATGTAGAAAACTTTTATATAAACATTATATAATATTTTTGCTTTTTTCATTGAAAAACTTGAAGCTAAAAAACACCATTTTTACTATGGATTCCTATGGAAATCAGTGAAAAGTTATACCACTAAAAAAGCTTCTAAAAATACGTCATTAAGATTATGGCTCTATACTCTAGAAGGCTCTGGTAATATACGTACATGTGAACAAGTAATACGTTTATAAATATTTTAATGCTAGACCTTCTTAAAACGACGAACATGTCAAATTATTTAAACGATTTGCAGTACAATCAGGCATTGTGGAGGCTTTCAACATTTTACGTAATTCTATACAAAAACACCAATAAACCTAAATTTCAGAGACTAGTTCCATATTTGTAAGTTTATCAAGTGGCAAATATTTCCGTTTATTCCTCGGTTCAAAATCCTTTCTTTCATTTTAAAGTAAGAGGCCCTGTTATGATTTAGTAGTCGTTTATACTGGAGGTATCTATAGAAACAGCAAATGTTAAATAAAACGACCCTAAAATGTAAAGCGGGTCTCATATGCTCAATATCTATTGCCAATATTTCAGTATTGGCAATACTATTGAACATGTGAGGACACTTAATGAAGGATTGTTAAATAGGGTTTGTTGGTTGATAAGGTTAATAAGGTTAATAAGGTTTGTTGTTAATATTCTTACGGGACAGTTTTTAATTTATGATTCAATGCCTACTAAGATAAGAAGTGCAAGTGAACAAAATATGGAAAATCGAACTCTTTACGTTTCATTTCAGCCCATTTAGCAACATTTTCGGGACTGTTTGATAGTTTACGAATTTTATAGAAGAGCGGTGTACAAATAACCACTGAAATGGCATAGTACTTCCAGATCCTTTGATTTTTGAATTAATGCTTATACGGAAACTGGGCCAATTTGGCTGAAAATGTATATGGAAATTTCATTGGACGTGCTAGCGCTTTCTCCTCTCCCATTTTGGTAAATTTTTTAGTCGGTATTAGAAAAAATAAACTTAACTTCTATCTTCTAAAATTGCATATCTTAAGTGTAAAAAGGCGGTTAACTTCTGACTATTTCTTGAATAATATGACAATTTTTTGCTTAAATATTCGAAACTTTTTGTTGTTGGTGATTTAAATATTAATTGGTTAGATGATACCAATACTAGTACTATGCGATTGCAATCAATATCTTTGTCAAACGGATTTGTCATATTAAATTCATCGGATTCTATGTATGCAACGCGCATCACGGCTGATACTCGAACGACATTAGATTATGTAATAACGGATAGCATAAATTTTAAATTTAATATGACAATTATTAGTGTCGATATATCTGATCACGAATTAGTTTGCTGACAAAAATAAACCAATTAAAGCCTTTACAATTATTGATTATAAACAAATATTAAATGCTAAAGAATTCCTAGATGTAAATTTGGCTGGTGATTTTCGGATCTTTATATCTAAATATGTGTTCCAAACTTTTAGTTAGGCACACCAAGTTAATTAAGAAGCCGGTTGTAATTAAACCATGGGTAAATAATTACCTCTTAAGCCTAATAAGGACCTGGTATAAACTTTACAAGCTTAAAATAAAATATCCGAATAATAATTATATTGGTGAACAACATAAAATTTACAATCAAATTATCGAAATTAAGAAAAAAATAATTCCTATGAATTTTGCTAGGTTGCTGTACTTGGCACACGTCAATAGTGATCTACTGTGTATGGCTCATATTTGGACGTCAGCCAATAAAAGTGTTTTTGAAAAATTTGACTGTGATACAAAATAAGTGTATTCAAATTATGAAAAGGTTACGCCGACTTACACCTACGAAATCTATTTACACTCAAGCTATTTTACCTTTGCAATTGATTGGAACATTTCAGACTTTGGTATTTGTACATAAAGTAAAAAATAAATTAATTAAATGTAACTTTAATCTGATGTTTAGAGAGGATAACAATAATTACAATACGCGAGGGAATTTTCTTTAGTCGTGCTGTTTGTCAGCACTAACATTGCAATGACCAACGTCTTCTACCGTGGTTTTGTGGAATATAATGGCCACTATTTTTTTTTGGTCTATCTAGTACGATTGTTGTTGTAATTTTTTTAACATAATATAACGACAAGTATAGGCTTGTCTTGTGCGTGCTTTCTGACAATTGTTTATTCTTTCCTGTCATTTGCATTTCGTTGTTCGCGATAAATCGCATTATTCTTTAAAAAATGGACAATGACGACGTTGAAAATGATTGATCTATGGAATGCACCCCGCCAAATATTACTGAAGCAGTTCAAAATACTTCCATGCATTTGTTTTTTTCGGAAAACGTGCTTCTAGTTTAATTTGGAAAATTACCTAAAAACTTAAAACCAAATTTTTTATGGGTACAATATTCCATGTTGCGGACCTCGCGTATTATTTACCAAGTGTGAATATAAGCAAATATATGAAATTAAGAGCATTTTTGAAGAAGACAGCAGACGGTTATAAACCCAAAAAATCTGAAACTGTTACATCAAACGAAATTCATAATTTGTTATTTAAAGCTCCTGATGACAAATATTTGTTCGTAAAGGTGAAGTTAAAAGGGACATCTTGTAACAAATCATATTTATTTTACTGTTCTTCTAGATGGTATTAATTGTTGGTATTATGAGAGCATGCCGTAAACGAGAATTAGCTCAACTAAAGATCGATGATTCTGAAGATCTAAAATCAAATGCCCACAACTGTGTTCATTTAGTATTTCTGGCAAGTTATATGAATACTTTAAAATACGCCATAGTTAAATGAATACTTTAGACGGTCCAAAACCATATACAGGGCATTGCTTTCGCTGGTCATCGGCCGCGGTATTGGTCGATGAGGGTAGTGATATTACCACGCTAAGCCGAAAGTTGAAAGCACAATTTTAAAACCTGTAAACGTTTCATTGTTCGCTATAGAAATCCATTGTAAAAATGACGTTTTTTAGCAAAGTTTTAGTTTTCTACATATCTTTAACAACAATATACAAGAAGGCTATATTAGTATTAAATAAATAGTTGCAGAAATGTTAAAATTAAAATACATGAAAAGCTGGCCCGTGAAAATACATCAAAACTGGCCGTGACGAAGTAAAGTTGCGTTTTTTTATTAGCTCCGGGTAGCAAGCTGTCTGGCTAAGTTTTGCTATTATACCCACGTGTCGCTAGTAAACAAAAAACTTAAATGTTTCTTAATTTCCCGCAGTTGTATAACATTTCGACAAAATATATATATATATATATATATATATATATATATATATATATATATATATATATATATAAATATATATATATATATATATATGTATGTATATATATATATATATATATATATATATATATATATATATATATATATATATATATATATATATATATATATATATGTATATATATATATATATATATATATATATATATATATATATATATATATATAACATAAATATATATATATATATATATGTATGTATATATATATATATATATATATATATATATATGTATGTATATATATATATATATATATATATATATATATATATATATATATATATATATATATATATATATATATATATATATATTATTCATGTATATTTACTTATAAATTAATGTAACCGAAAAATTCAATGACGACACATCATATCACTGTCATGTCAACTTTTTCTAAAGTTAGAAACAACATAAAGAAAATTTATTGTTCTGGAAAAAGAGACAACATATAATACCGATCTGGAAAGGTAGTACAAAAGGAAGCACGAGAAACATGAAATTGTATAAAATCGTACCGTACAGTCGAATCGTCGAGTGATATAAATACATCCATACATATGTATATACTCTATTCCATTTCTATAATAAAACATTCAAAAAACAAAAAAAAAAAAATTGCTCTGGAAATTGAAAATGAAAAGTAAACCCGTCATCTTCGATTATTGATACAATAATTTTATAGATAAATAAATTTTTTATTTATATATTTTTTGAAAGCAACAGTATTATTTATTTATAATTTGTGTTATGAATTTTTATAAATTTTTTGCTCTCAATCGGAATATTTTTCCATTTTCAGTTAATTTTTCATTTTTGGTATGTTGCTGTTATTTCTACCATTGTAGTATATTGATGCAGAAACCTTGTCTAGATTTAATGGAAATTGAATGTCATCGAAATATATCATTTCGAGTTTAAATTTACCTATTTGTACTCGTATAAATACAAGAGAAATAAAAATTTGATATTTTTTTTTGTTACTATGGGGAATGACAGTCAAAACCCTATTTGAAATTTTTGTATTTTTTGATAAGTACATAAATAAATTCATAAAACTGCGGTTTAAAGGGTTAATTTTGTACATTTTATATTTGTTAGAAAACTCCTGCAATTTGAGGTGATTTTTAGTTGATAAACCAAGGATTGCGGCTAAAACAAATTTGGATTTAGGATTAAATGTTGATAAAACTTTTTTGACATAAGTCCTCTTTATTTATTTCAGGTGGACTGCCAACTGAATTAATGTCTCCAAGAATAAAAGGGACAGTAGAACTTTAAAATGTGTCACATCCGTCACAAAAGCATAAGTCTCATTTCCAGTTTTATATGTACAATTACAAAAAACGAACCATTGGGTGAAAAATTCGAACTCCATTATAAATTGGACAAAAAGTAAAGATTGCAGACGTTACGAAATATCTATATCAGTAGCTGCATAAACTTAAGCTTAAAATTTAAAAAATCAGAATAATCACAAAGAAAGCAAATTGATTAAAGTTTGAGTGAATTAAACAAAGTACATTAATGCTGTGTGCCTCAGGGAGAATTTTTTGGCTAAATTTTTGTCTTTTCTAAATAGTTGG
The DNA here is from genome assembly GCA_958295665.1 of Tipula vernalis. Classification (NCBI taxonomy): domain Eukaryota; kingdom Metazoa; phylum Arthropoda; class Insecta; order Diptera; family Tipulidae; genus Tipula; species Tipula vernalis. Next base: position 62,063,051 of record OY282559.1, on the reverse strand, counting down.
TTAGTTGATACCAGCAAAAAGGATACATATTAAAGAGATACATAGTCAAATACGTTTTCCAATTATTTCGAATTAATTCATATTAAATACTGCAACCCTGGATGTGTTTTAGTGTAAATTTACCAACAAGAGTACATAAAAGATTTAGAAGAAAAAAAGAGAATTCTCGCAGATTTTGGTTGTAATTGTGACGCTTTGTTGTTTTGTTGTGTACATGTACAAACAAATATACTGTTGCTGTCATATACATTCTGTTATTTACTAGCAAGATCGTTTTTATTATTACCTTTCGTTTAAATTTTTGGCTTGGTTTTTCCCTCATGCAAACAATTTCTCTCAAAAACGAATGTTTCATTTATTTCAAAAATTATTCTAAAAATTCAGATTTTGGTAGGTTAAAACACTCCACTAGTTTTTAACTTTCCAAAATATTGTTTGAATATTTTTTCTAAAATTTTTACTAATACTCCACACATACGAAATATTAAAAAAAAACTATATAAACGACCAATGCGTTGAAATTATTAAATCAAAATCGGAATTTGAAAACATATTAAACCAGAACAATACATGTTACGGTCATCATTATGCTACTTTAGATTTTATGATTTTAGTATTGTTAAGAAAACATTCTAAGTGGGTAGCAAAGCAAAATATTTCACAATCAAAATTGTTAATTTTAAGAGGTTAATGCTTCGACTAAAAAATATAGAAAAAAATTTCTTATTGTGTATTATTAATTTTGTATTACAATTGAATGTGGCCGACATATTTCAGAAGGTAGAATTTAGATCTAAGCGGTTGTCGTTCAACCTTCTTAACCCTGTTAAGATTTATTGAAAAATCCACTTTGGGTTTGTCTATTTCGTCGAAGTGAAACCGAATATTATAAAAATGCTCTCTGCTTATTGTATTTGCGGCTTAGTTCCACTTACAGTGGATTAAAAATAAAGTCGGACACCTACCATTTAATTCTTTATCACAGAATAAATAGTAAAATAGAAGCTTTTTTAAAAAAGCCCAATACTTTGTTTAAAAGCTCTATTCATTACCTTACAAAAACACCAAAATAAAAAACAAAATTTTATTTCATTATAACAAAAAAAATCAATAATATAAAAAAAGGAAAAAAAAAATCAAAAAAGAACTCGGACAGATGGCAATACCTACTATGTTCATGGCAATTTTGATAAAACAAAAAGGGGAAATCCCCATAATCAACATGCAATGAAAATGTGTATCTACAATTCGAAGAAAATATTTAGTCATATTGTGATATCAACGCCGAGTAGTTGCATTTTTACTAGTAAAATAAATATGGGAAGACAACGTGGCCAAACATCTGTAGAAGTTAGAGAACTGGTTATTAAATACTACAACGACCATAAATCTGTTAGAGAAATAGCAAAAATAATAAATAGGCCACACTCAACGGTTCATGACATAATTCGACGATTTAATTTATCGAAATCTCTGGAAAATAAACCAAAATCTGGTAGACCCAAAATATTTTCGTCAGCAGATGAGCGATGGATCGTCCACCAAATTAAAAAGGATCCGAAACTTAGTGCTCCGAAGCTTACCAAACAAGTTTCCATGGAGCTGGGAAAAAGTGTAAACCCAGAAACGATAAGATTAGTACTGAGGAGGCAAAACTTTCATGGAAGAGTACCTCTAAAAAAAACCTTGCATTAGTAAGCGAAACCGCAAAAAACGTTTACAATTTGCAAAAACATATAAAAGTGCCAATTTAGAATTATGGAACAAAGTAATTTATTCAGACGAAAGTAAATTTAATTTATTCCGATCAGATGGCCAATGTTATATATGGAGACAACCAAACGAAGAACTACGAAAAAAAAACTTACAAGCTACTGTTAAACATGGTGGTGGTTCGGTGATGGTGTGGGGTGTAGGTCAGCTGCTGGCCCAGGAAAATTATGCATTATTGATGGCATCATGGATCAAACGAAATATTTGAACATTTTGAAGCAAAATTTAGTGCAGAGCGCTGAGAAATTGGGAATAAACGAAAACTTTTATTTCTACCAGGATAACGACCCAAAGCACAAAGCTCAAAATGTTCGACTTTGGTTGCTTTACAATTGCCCACATGTTATAGACACGCCACCACAATCACCGGATCTTAATGTGATTGAACATTTATGGGCTGTTTTAGAAAATAAATTAAAAAAGCACGTGATTTCGAATAAAGAACAGCTGAAGCGTATTCTCAAGGTGGAATGGGCCAAAATTGATCCTTCTGTATGTCGAAATTTAGTAGAATCCATGCCTAGGAGGCTTCTGGCGGTGACCAAAAACAAGGGCTTACCAACAAAATATTGAATTATGCATACATGAAAACATTTCAAGACATAGTCTTAACTTAAATGAATTAAATTATAACACTGTCCGAGTTCTTTTTTGAGTTTTTTTTTTACTTTTTTTATATTATTGTTTTTTTTTGTTATAATGAAATAAAATTTTGTTTTTTATTTTGGTGTTTTTGTAAGGTAATGAATAGAGCTTTTATACAAAGTATTAGACTTTTTTAAAAAAGCTTCTTATTTATTCTGTGATAAAGAATTAAATGGTAGGTGTCCAACTTTATTTTTGATCCACTGTATATAAATAGATTCAGCTCGATTATAGAATGCATGGAAGCGATATAAGACGTGTATTAGTATTCATGTCTGCTCTAGATCGCGATGGCAATTATTCGAATTTTAGTTAATTTGAAATGAAATATTGTCAAATTTTTTAATTTTATAATGTAGATCTAAACGTGTTCTACATTTAACAAAAAAATTATTTAGTTTTTATGCAATGTGCAATATGCTAGTTCTGTATAATCTCTCCAATTGGAGAGTTTATCCAGAACAAGATTAGAACAAGCAATCTAACTATGATTTTGTGTGGGTTGTTTTTGTTGAATGTAGCAATGATTTGGATCTACCTAATTTTAAATCGGAATAATTACTATCGCGATCCAGAGCAGACACGAATACTAAAACATGCCTATAGAAAAATTAAAAATATTTGCGGTGTATCCTGGAACTATTGATTTCCTTTATAGCCTAAACAAATTCAATGCTCGGGACCGCTTATTCTTATAACAGTATACTATAGCATATAGTGTCAATGATTTTACTTTTATTTAAATTATTTATGCCTTTAAAAGGGCTCGCATCCCACCGTTCGAGTTTATTTAGGATATTCAATTTTATGAGTACCTGTGCAAAGATAATATTTTTTTCGCGTTTCTTTATCAATTTTTTTTTCTACAAATTGTAAGAACCTCTTAATGTGGGCCCAGACGTATGCAATACAGAAAAAGGTTTATGCATTATAGGATAAAAGCACATGCATAATACGGAATAAAATCGCTTTCAATCATTATTATAGAATGAGGCAATCGCAAGTGCAAAGTTGAAGAGAAAAAGGCATCGTCTAGAGAGACGCATCTTAAGAATTTCTATGACAGTGATTTTTAATGATTGTTTTCCTTTTTGTGGGGTTTTCGAATTTTATTCATAATCACTCTTGCGAATTCTATAATCGAGCTGACTAATAATAAACGGTTTTACTAGCCCTTGGCGATTCATTCCTTGTAGAGGGGCATATAAGGGTCAGAAATATCTCAGTATCTCAATTCCTGCAGAGCTAAAGGAGGTATTTACTATCAATACCTCTCCCTCAGGTACGCACTGGTAACTGTTTCAACAATCTGGTGCTTTTGATTTTGATCGCGAATCAGCTAGCCATTATCATAAATAAGGATTTCGGCACCTACCAAGATTGGCTCATCTCTCAGAGATCGCTAAACACAATTAGTTTCACATTAGAAAGCCTACTCGATATCCTATAATTTCTTGCACGAGTTTAGGAATTCGAATTAAAATCTTATTCTCACGATTAAACAGAACTCGGCCACGTTCGTACTCATCCATTAAAATCCAACTCTCACACACATTTTGACAATGGGCCCGCCGATCAACAGTGAGTGCAAATTCAGCTTGTCAATATTTTCAAAATATTTAGAATTTAGCAGTGTGAAGAGAACCTAGAGAACAAAAAGCACTGTTGTCAAAGCCATTGATGTCCACCCACACACACACACAGATCATAATATGTATCTGAATATTGACACTCCGTCAAATGTTTATAGTTACTAATGCATCGTCTTTAAAACCAGACCTGAAATATTCCGTCCAAATATGGACGCAGAAAAATGTACAATCGGATCAAATCCGTCTCCATTGAGTCCAATCACGCAGATACCATCTGCAAAGATGATAACGGCTTAGATGGTGCCCAGTGTCTGAGATGTGATATTTTGACGCTCGATACTCCAACAGGAAATTAAAGAGTTTTGGCGACAGAGTATTTTTTTGTAATGGTCAATTTTTCTTTGAAAAATCTTGCATGGGTGAGTCCAAGTTTGTTAATGGAACTTTTATTCTTCAAAGTATATGGTTACTATTTCATAAGATCGTGCAAGTACATCATCCTTCTGTTATCGGTCGAAATGTCGTATCGGGAGTGTGAATGGTGTTTCTCATTCTCGTTTATCGTAGTACCGTAATTAAGATTCTGGCTGGTACAGATAACATCAGATCATCCAAATGGTTGTAAAATGTTCTTTTTAGTTGGCCTGGCTATCGGATCGAAACTGACCCCAAGGTTGTCAAGGCTATCTCCACTGTAAAGTCATTTAAATAGCCTTCCTTGCCTTCCAACATGTTCCTTAGGCCCTTAAACGTGCCCCGTTTTTGTGATGAACTAATGATTGAGTGCCGATCCAAAATTTTGCTTCCGAATACATTAGCAGCATATATAATATAATAAACTTAGCTTTGTTTTAAGTCTGGTGGATGCTACTTATCGTATTATATATCAGTTGGCTTACCTTAAACGGTTGTGGATCTTAAACAATTAACCTCACTTACGGTAGTGGTATACAAATATAAAGCTTATGTGACTTAATATAAGGGCACACATAACCTTAGCGCTAAAAGACGGTAGAAAAATTTAATTTGATTATATTTTGATAAATAAGCGTCAGCAATTTATAAATAGAAAAATTCAAAATAATTTTAATAAATTTCAATGATTTATTACAATGAAAAGGATTCTTTTAATACTTAGAAGATTTCAAAGCTTCGCAACTTTTATGAAAATAACACTAATTATTTGTACTAAACCAAAATAATAAAATACGACCCAAGTGTGACAAAAAAATCTTTCAGCCAATTTTGGATCATCATTTTCTACCATCCAATTTCCGATTCACCCGAGTAGAACTATGAAACAATTCCAAAAATTCCAAAATATGTATTATTTACTTTTATACTCAAAATATTATGTTCTCTTCTATAAAGTTTATTTCACATTAGGGTTGCAATATTTTACACTAACAATGCCATAGAAGATTTACTTATATGACTATGTATCCTTTTTGTACCAGTCGTTCATAGATGGTAACATTTTCAATAACTTGGATACTCCACCTGACATAAATTTTACCATTACAATTACCATATCTTGTAACAAAAATATAAAAAATGGCGTCGGGTAAGGAAAACATACAATAAATTAGACGGTTAAAAATCATTTGCGTTTTGATTTTTTAAAGAAATTGTGCAAAAATTGTTGCAAAAAAAATCGTCACACTTATATGTATTTTAACGATTCTTTTTTGGGTGCCACATTTTTAATTATGTATTTAAAAATATCTCAACAAAATTTTTTTTTTTTTTTTTGTGGAAGAAACATTTTTTGTTAAAAGCTAACTACAAATTAGAAAACTTCCATTCGAAACTGTAAAATTTTAGTATACAATCAAGTTATACCTTTTTGGCAGCAAATGATTGTATGACATATGGCAAGTCGTTGCAATTTCGTGTCTCCACTAGCAACTGTTCGAATTTTAATGGTATAACTCGATGTTAATGACAGGTGGAGAGTAGGTGTAAGACAAGCTGTGCCTGCCTTTTCATTTTACTAAATTACGACTTTTCGAACGTCAAATGAATGTCACAGAATGTTATGGGTATTTGAATGAAATAACGCTTCTGTATTTTTGCCTTTTCCCACGGAACGAGAATTAACCCCCAGTTCACAGAAATGTGGCTTTTGCAATAACGTTGTGTCGAGCGAGTCTGTGTCTTTATTTCAGATTTTCTTAAATTTATTTTATATTGATACTAACTGTATCAATGCAAATATTTAGTCTAATTTTTTAAGGTATTTAGGGGTAGTTTTAGTAAGAGTGAATTTCGCTTCAAAAAGGTTAAATACATGTTTCGAGAATATTTTGTGTTTATTCACCCAATTTCAGTCAAAAAAGTTTTGGGGTAGTTTCTCCATTTATCCTTAATTTATCATTAGGAATAGTTTATTTTATTTTACTATGCCAAACATCCTAAAAACGGTATTTTAACATTTTTACAGGTGTCCCCAAGCCCTAGGGATTGCGAGTCTCATTTTATTTAGTAATAAGCGCCCCAAAAAATATAGAGCAATGATTAGTCAGAATTTTGTACGCTCACTTAAGATACAAATGTCATAGTTTGTGTTCATCGCAAAATTTCATTTTATAGTACGCAGTTTAGCTAGCGAAATTGATGTTTTCATATTAGAACATAGATGTCTCAATTTTATCTCTATACACGTGTTTCAATCTTCACGTACGACAAACGTAAAAACGTAAAAAGAAACGTGAAGCTTAATCATGAAATTTGATGACTTGAGTGTTTCAATCGCTTATTCAGTTTAACATTTTTAAATATAAATTTTTATCTTGAAATTAACTGATCTAAAATTTTACGAAAATCGGCAAACTATTTTTTTCACGTCCGATGTATCTTGTATTCTTTGGAGACCAGTAGAAATTTGAACTGGACACATTTTGCTTTTCACTCGTTGATTTTGAGGCCAAGGAAAATCAGGTATAGGATTCCGCGGGAGCAAACTAGGGAAACGCTGGATCAGATAGTTGCCTTAGGCAATATTTTAAAGATTTACTTGATAAATCGATGGACATTTCCTTAAATTTAAATATTGATGGTTTGCCAATTTATAAAAAGTCGCAGTGGCGAATTTCGTCGCAGCGCAATTTTCCGAGAAATTTTATTAACAAAATAATTTTTAAAACAAAAATTAATTGAAGATGAAAATGAAACCAAACATTTACCGAATAGAAAGCCCATAAAATTACCAAGAAAATTTTAACTTTTTGTAAAATAATCACTACTGATTTTCTTTCTGTTGGTTGGTCGACACTTGATATTTTTGTTATGAATTATCAGTGTTACACTGTATCTTTTTATATTTTACATTATATAATCATTATATTGGAATTTGGTTATTTTTAACTTGAATACAATTGTAAATATGTATAAATGGAGTTGAACAACTTCAAATAGAACTAATTAATATTCGCCAACAACTTAATGAAAGGGTTATTACATATGCAAGTAAAGTAGAAAAATTGCTTTCGGAATTAAATGAAGTTTGTATAGATACCGAAGGAGTTGATTCTGCAACAACTATCCACAATTTTAAATTCGAAAACAGCTTTTAAGGCTTTTCAGGAAAGACTTCACGATTCCATAAAAATTATTATTAAAGCTTGCCGATTCACCAAACTTCAAGATGCCATAAATCAAGCTTGTGAAGAAGAATTAATCGTAAATAGTCGAAACCATCTTAACTATGCTCAAGCGAATACCAGGATCAAATGGCACATATATAAGCGAAATGGGCACTCTGCTGATAAATGTTATAGCCGAAATACCGTTCAAACGATAAGCTCTAATTCTGTCAATAGAACATTTCCGACTTATAATACTTTGAATAAAACAAACGAAATTAAACCATTTTCACCAAATATACGCATTGCTCAAAGACCTGTAGAAAATTCGTGTAGAAAACGTCAATATGTAAACTCGACAAATAAAATTTCTACAGAAATATCCAATACTAAACAGTAATCATCTTCGGAAAACTGTTCGGGATCCGATCCAGCAAACTCAATGGACACAACAGTTCGGATCCGGGATATTTCAAAATAGTATGTTCAAAATATAATCCAAATCCAAATTTTAATTCAAATTGTTGCAGCTCATCATAGTATCTACAAATTAAAACTACCTGAAACGAAAATGTAAATTTAGTATTAAGTAATAATTGTATAATAAATATGTACTTATCTTGTCTATTTGATGTTACGGCAACGCGACACTCCTTCGGTCAATTTATATATCTGAAATTGGCATTAAATTGTATGTATATATATGTATTATATGTATAATTTTATGTTACACATAAAATCAACTTACCGTTGACATATTACATTGTTTGTATACATATGACATTTGTCGTGTTAATAATGAAGTTAGATGTAATTTGAGTTGATACTTACCAATCTTACTACCATCTATTGTTGAGCGATATAATTAATCGTATTCAGCATATTTTTAAAGTAAATGTTTCCCCGCCGATCTTTTGTGTCTGCCGCCAAACCGGTTTGCAAATATAATAAAACGTTGATGCAAATTGTTATAATATCGCTCTCTTACAATTCAACCTTCGACAAGACAACATCAAATACAGAAGATATAGTAGTGAGTGGGTAATTATATCAGAAGAAATTATATATATATATATTAATTAAATAAATCAGAAATTATACATATCTGTATTAGAAATTAAATAAGAATAAATTATATGTTGATTGAATTGTTTATTTGTGATAACATTACCTATGGTGCTTCAACTTTAACAATTTTTTAACTGGTTCATTTCTGAGGTAACGCAAAATTCGAAGATAGTATATGCACCGATCTTGGCAAACAAATATATACACGAAGATACAGTCCGCTCTTTAACATTTTTTTTGGTCCTTCGAGCCGGATCATACGCACCGGCATCAAATATCAGTGATAAATTATTCCTTGAAAGGAGTGTCGATCGGGTAAGAAGCGTGTATCTCAAATGAACAGTTACTGTATATCAAGTGCACAGTTATTGTGAATCACGTGAACAATTGAACCATATAGTAATTAATTTATAGTGCAATTCCAAGTGAACATTAAGTGAATCATTGAGTTAGTGAATTGGTAAAAATAAAAAAAAAAAAATGGATGTAACGGCATTCATCAAACGCAGGAGCATTTTAAAGGGTCTCATGACGAAATTAGAAAATTTCTCTAAGGAGCTTTCCAACACCACAAGTGTAGAAGAAGTCAAAGTCAAATTGACACGTGTTTCCCAGTTGCATCAAGAATTTGTGGAGATCGAAGACAAAATATTTAGTGCATCGAGTGAAGAAATCTCAGAAATGGAAATCGTTGAAGAGCAGTATTACAAAATTATCATCAATTGTAACACGTGGCTCAGGAAAAAAAATTTATTACCAAAGGAACAGTCGATGGATGAATCAACAGCTGGCATTAATACCACTTCTCAAACAGCAGCAGGCGATTTTAAGCTCCCACGGTTAAATATACCAATATTTTCGGGGGATTATCGAGAATGGCAGTCATTCCATGACCTCTTCACAGAAGCAGTTCACGAGAACCATTCACTAACACCAGCACAAAAATTTCAATACCTGAAGGGGGTGCTACGAGGCGAGGCAAGTGCATTAATTCGGCATTTCACCATTACTGAAGCTAACTATTTCGAGGCGTTCTCAAAGCTAAGTAAACGATATGATCGTAAGCAATTAAGTGCTAATGCATTCATAAAATTATTCATGGAACAATCACCAATCCATTCTGCCAATGCAACAAATATCAGGAAGCTGTTGGATATTGCAGACGAAGCAACAAGAGGTCTAAAGGCACTTGGCACCGAAGCTGATACAAAGGACATTTGGTTAATTTATATTTTATTTAACAAGCTTGATGAAGATTCAAAACAATTATGGATGCGCGAAGCATCTGACATCGAATTTCCATCACTTACGAGTTTCTATGAATTCCTGGGCAAACGAGCTGACTCACTGGAAGGCATAAGGACATCAAGTAAAGTTCATTCCAAATCTTCCAATAATACAAGAGGGTTTCATGTAGCTTCGTCGATAACCTGTCCCGTATGCCAGACCAGTTCACATCAACTATTTGAATGTTCCAAGTTCCAGGAATTGAATGTCGACGCAAGAAGGAACTTAATAAAAAACGACCAAAGATGTTTTAATTGCCTTAATAATAATCATTTAGTTTATAGTCGTAAATCAAAAACCAGATGCAGATTATGCTCTAGAAGACACCACTCACTACTACACACAAATCAATCGATACCAAGGAGACTTATGTTCAATCACCATCACATTGTACCTTATCGTTACTCCCAACCATTGTTATCAAGATACAAGACAATTATGGACAATGGCATTTGTGTCGAGCACTAATGGATTCTGGATCACAATGCTCCTTTGTCACAGAAGAATGTGCTCAACGATTATGTTTGCCACGGCACCATGCAAAACTTAATGTAACTGGCTTGGGGCAAACCAATGCTGGCATGTGCCGAGGATATATAAATATGACCGCATCATCAAGATTTAATAAATCCATTACAATGAATCTAAAGTGTTACATCATTTCCAAGTTGACATCCAAATTACCTACCTGCGTCTTCAATACCACTATGTGGAGTCACTTGGAAAATTTACGATTGGCTGATCCAACATTTCATACACCAGGTATTATTGATATGCTAATCGGAAGTGATTATTTCTTCCACATTATAGGCAACAAAAGAATATGTGGAGTGCTGGGTACACCAATGGCACAAGAGACACTGTTCGGGTGGATTATTGCTGGACCAGTAGTTAAAACAAACCCAGTGCTGCCAACTGTTACCAGTTTACATGCCGAGACCAACCTAGATGACATTTTGAGGAAATTTTGGGAAATTGACGAAATTCTAACTCAACCGCTGTTAACCGATGATAATACCAGATGTGAAGAACATTATCAAAAGCACACAACAACTAGTGAAGGTCGATTCGTTGTTAGACTGCCCTTCAAAATCGAAAATCCAATCTTTGGAAAAAGCATGAGTGGCGCATTGAAACGTCTTGAAAACATGGAGACCAGATTTAAGAGAGATAGACAATTTAAAGATGCATACCACAATTTTATGGATGAATATAAAGCTTTGAAACACATGGAAGAAATCCCTGTAGAAGAAATAAACACCAACCGAGAGCGCAGTTTTTATTTACCTCACCATGGCGTTTTCAAATCATCGAGTACCACCACCAAATTGCGAGTGGTCTTCGACGCGTCATTTAAATCGTCAAATGGAGCATCATTGAATGACACGTTGTTAGTTGGCCCTACCTTATATCAACCACTCATTAGCATTCTACTGAAATTTCGAACATTCAAGGTTGTATTTTCGGCTGACATCGAAAAGATGTACCGGCAGATACTAATCGATCCAAGTGATAGTGATTATCAGCGTATTTTATGGAGAAATGATCCGAGTGAACCTGTAAGACATTATAGATTAAGAACGGTAACCTATGGCACATCAGCTGCACCGTATCTTGCGACCAAAACCATCCAAGTAATAGGCAATGAATTACTCAAAACTGATCCAGCTGCAGCACATGTAATTTTAAATAATTTTTATGTGGATGACCTAATGTCTGGGGCACATACAATTGAAGAGGCTCATCGTCTGCAAGACAAGGTATCAACAACACTTCAATCGCATGGGTTTAAATTACGAAAATGGGCGTCAAATGCTACCGAACTGCTGAACCATATTAACGAAGATGACAGGGAAAAGGTTTCCGTAGCCATTAATGACGATTCTACCTATCTTAAATTGCTGGGAATTCAATGGCATCCCGTAGAGGATGAATTCCGTTTTAACGTTTCTTGTGCTGATGATTTAAAACCCACTAAGAGAAATATTTTATCGTTTTCCGCCCGAATTTTTGATCCACTGGGATGGCTTGCACCTATTATCATAAACTTTAAAATAATATTTCAGAAGTTGTGGCTATTAAAGTTGGATTGGGACGATCCAATTCCATCAACGACATCAGAAAATTGGTTAAAGGTGAAAAATGAAATGCTAGATCTTCAAAATTTAAGTATTCCAAGATGGTTGTTAACAACAAGCAATAAATTTGAGCTCCATGGATTTGCAGATGCATCGGAGAATGCATATGCCGCTGTAGTCTACTGCCGAACGATTGATGAAATGGGAAATGTCAATATCAGGTTGATGACCGCCAGAACGAAAGTGGCGCCGATAAACCAAGTTTCAATTCCGCGATTGGAATTGTGTGCTGCTGTCCTGTTGAAAAAACTGCTAATGATGATCAAGGAAACATTGGGTGGCGAAATTGAAATTACGGCCTGGACGGATTCAACAATCGTCCTTTCATGGCTAGATTCTCACCCACGGAGATGGAAAACGTTCATCGCTAACCGAACAGCAAACATTTTATCTTGTCTTTCTAGAAATCATTGGAAACATGTGCAATCCTCACACAACCCAGCCGATTGTGCTACAAGAGGTTTGCTGCCGCGAGAACTGATCAAGTTTAATTTATGGTGGAATGGTCCTGATTGGTTAAGGTTAGACTCATCTCATTGGCCAGATCAACCACAGCAATTATCAAACATCCCGGAAGAAAAATCGTGTGCTAATGTACTGGTATTAACAACAGAGTCTACCTCAGATATCCTTGCTCTAGTCAGTCAACGATGTTCTTCATTTCGCAAATTCATAAATATCATCGGATGGATCAAGCGCTATTACCATAATCTCCGATATGCGACTGAAAGGCTAATTGCGGATATATTAACTGTCGAAGAAATTATCGCCAGTAAAACCTTTATCTTCAAATTTCTTCAACTAGAGCATTTCAACAGTGAGTTAAAGGACATCCAAACCCTTAAGGTGGTATCGAAGAAAAGTAAATTGTATCAATTTACTCCATTTATCGATAACGACGGCATTATGAGAGTGGGAGGTCGTATCCAACATTCGTCGGTTGAATTTAATACACGCCATCCAACAATTTTGCCCAGATGCTATATTACGAAGCTGTTGGTAACGGAACTACATCATAAAAACATGCATGCCGGACCAACATTATTAACCAACATCATACGGCAAAATTATCACATTTTACAATGCCGATACTTAATCAAGGACATTATACGTAGATGTATTGTATGTACGAGATACAGAAGTCAACCAAACAATCAACTCATGGGAAACCTTCCGGCAGCTCGGGTTAATTATGATAGGCCTTTTGTCAAAGTTGGTATAGACTATGCTGGCCCATTGATGATAAAACAAAAACATGGTAGAGGTCTAAAACATTCCAAGGCCTATTTAGCTATCTTCGTCTGTATGTGCACCAAGGCAGTGCACATCGAAGTCGTGAGCGATCTTTCAACCGAGTCATTTCTAGCAAGTCTAAGACGATTTACATCCAGAAGAGGCCTGTGCGCGGAAATTTTCTCCGATAATGGTTCCAATTTCATTGGAGCAAGGAATACTCTAATAGAATTATACCAATTTATAAAAAATAACTCTAACGAAATTTCTTCAATTTTAGCCGTAGACTTAATCAAATGGCATCTTATCCCTAGTGCGGCTCCATCATTCGGCGGACTATGGGAGGCGGCCGTTAAATCTCTTAAATATCATTTGAGGAGAGTAATGGGTAACACAGTCTACACATTTGAGGAACTAACAACAATAGCTGCACAGATTGAAGGCATACTGAATTCCAGACCAATATGTATTTCGTCAACCGAAGACATCGATGCCTTAACACCGGGCCATTTTTTGATTGGTCGGCCAATCACGCAATTACCGGAGCATAATCTCAAAACCATTCCATCATCACATCTGGTTAGATGGCAGCATTTACAAAAGGAGTTACATCACCTCTGGCAGAGATGGCACAACGAATACCTAACATCTCTACACAGACGAACTAAATGGCAATCACAAGGAGAAAAGCTCAAAATAAACGATGTGGTCATAATTAAAGATGATAATCTACCGCCTGCCAAGTGGTTATTAGCTCGTGTGGATCAAGTACATCCTGGAACCGACGGAATAGTTCGTGTTGTTACGCTAAAAACCAAAACAACAACATTAAAACGTCCAGTACATAAATTATGTAATCTCCCAATTAATCAATAATTGAATTGATGGATTCAACGGGCCGGTATGTTGCAGCTCATCATAGTATCTACAAATTAAAAGTACCTGAAACGAAAATGTAAATTTAGTATTAAGTAATAATTGTATAATAAATATGTACTTATCTTGTCTATTTGATGTTACGGCAACGCGACACAAATATTCTTATGAATCAATCTAATTCATTCGTTGCTTTTGATTCTAATCTAGATCTTAATTCCAATTCTTATACTAATTCTTATACATAATTCTTCATTGGAATCAAAAAGTAAACCCAATTCTTTAAATTCAAAACATTATACAATTCATCTCACTTCCGAAAACCATAATAGAAAATATATTGAATTAGAATTAGATATTTTGAAACCCAAATCTTATTATTTTTTAGTCGATTCTGGAGCTGATATTAGTATTAAACGAAATTTCATAAATGACGATACCTTGTGTTATCCTGATAGGAAATGCAAAGTTAAAGGTATTACTGATAAAGCAATGGAAACCATTGCCAGCTGTGATGCTAATGTAACATTTTCAAATAGTTCCAAGTTCTTTCCTTTTTTTTTTTGTGCTGGTATCATTGGAAAGGATTTCTTATCCAAACACAAGTGTAAAATCGTTTTTTCTAATTATATTTTCGAAATTCCATTAAATGATGAAACAATTATATTGAAACTGACAACTAATTCTGGCGTATCAATTTCTGCTCGTTCGGGAAAAACATTTTCTGTTCATCTAAATATTCTATTCTATAGTAGTGGTGTGTATACTGCAAATTCAATTATAAAAGTTAACAACAATTTAACAACAGTAAGTCTTGTTAATACCAACGATTATGACGTAAAAATAGAAAATTTAGAATTACCATTAAATAAGCTAGATGAATTCGAAGTCATACATTTGAACTCATGGTCTAATAATATAATTAATCGCTTAGAAACAATTCAATCATCTATTAACCTAGATCATCTTAACTCAGAAGAAAAAAATTCTATTCTAAACATATGCCGAAAATATAATGAGATTATTATTTACCGGGTGATAAACTTAATGCGACAGATGCTACTTATCAAAAAATTCGAACTGAAGCAAATTCTCAACCTATTTATATTAAACAGTACCGATTGCCTGAGTCAACTAAAACAGAAATTGATAAGCAGACATCTCAAATGCTTGAACCTAGCAAAAGCCCGTGGAATTTCCCTCTTATTGTAGTACCGAAAAAATGAAACAATGACGAAAAAAAAAAATTGAGGTGTGGCCAACACACGACTTTCTTTTACGAACAGAGAATTTTGAGAAATTTTATTTTTTTCTTAATTTTTGGAAACATTTTGTATTAAGTAGTTTTTTGTAAACCTTATACTTTTTAAAATATTTGCAAAACAAATTTTCTGGACCAAGGAAGTGGCCACTTCCGGTTAGCTGATTTGGAGTAAAGTTCACTGGGACCTCCCAATTTATCAAAAAAGCTTAAATCTGAAGTTTCAGTTTGATTGATTAAACCATATGGGCTGTAGAGAGGACACAGACAGACTGACAGAATGATAGACTGACAGACTGAAAGACTGACAGACTGACAGACTGACAAACTGACAGACTGACAGACTGACAGACTGACAGACTGACAGACTGACAGACTGACAGACTGACAGACTGACAGACTGACAGACTGACACACTGACAGACTGACAGACTGACACACTGACATACTGACAGACTGACAGACTGACACACTGACAGACTGACAGACTGACAGACTGACAGACTGACAGACTGACAGACTGACAGACTGACAGACTGACAGACTGACAGACTGACAGACTGACAGACTGACAGACTGACAGACTGACAGACTGACAGACTGACAGACTGACAGACTGACAGACTGACAGACTGACAGACTGACAGACTGACAGACTGACAGACTGACAGACTGACAGACTGACAGACTGGCAGACAGGCAGGCACCATTTCGAAACACACTTTTCGGACTCAGGGGACCTCAAAACAAATAAATCTCTAAAAATCTCAAGGTCCAACATTTTCATGATTACTATACTTTATTTTTTAAGAGTGAAAGAAAGTAAAAAACCCTAATCCATACGAATCGTTCGTTTAGTAAAAGTTCTGCAAAATTATTTTTTGGAAATCGCACTCAACTCCCAAGGACCAATAACGGCTATTGCCAACAATGATGACAAATGTTTCGCTAGCACATAGAATAGGTCCCTTAATTACCTAGTTAGAAAACCCTAACCCATACGAATCGTTCGTTGAGTAAAAGTTCGGCAAAATTATTTTTTGGAAATCGCACTCAACTCCCAAGGGCCAATATCGGTTATTGCCAACAATGATGACAAAGGTTTGGCTAGCACATAGAATAGGTTGCTCAATTACCTAGTTAGGAAACCCTAATCCATACGGATCGTTCGTTTAATAAAAGTTCTACGAAATTATTCTTTGGAAATCGCACTCAACAATGATGATAAAGATTTCGCTAGCACATGGAATAGGTCTCTTAATTACCTAGTTAAAATTGGGGTGTGGTCAACACACGCCTTTGTTTTACGAACACAGAATTTTCAGAAATTTTATTTTTTTCTTAATTTTTTTTTTTTTTAATTTTTTAATCTTTAAATTTTTTTTTTAATTTTTTATTTTTTATTTTTATTGGTTTTTTATTTTTGGAAACATTTTGTATTAAGTTGTTTTTTGTAAACCTTATACTTTTTAAGATATTTGCAAAACAAATTTTCTGGACCAAGGGAGTGGCCACTTCCGGTTAGCCGATTTGGAGTAAAATTCACTGGAACCTCCCAATTTATCAAAAAAGCTTAAATCTGAAGTTTCAGTTCGATTGATTAAACCATATGGGCTGTAGAGAGGACACAGACAGACTGACAGACTGACAGACTGACAGACTGACAGACAGACTGACAGACACCATTTCGAAACCCACTTTTTCGGACTCAGGGGACCTCAAAACAAATAAATCTCTAAAAATCTCAAGGTCCAAAATTTTCATGATTACTATACTTTATTTTACTAGAGTAAAAGAAAGTAAAAATGGAGAATAGTTGTGATTTTCGTAAATTGAACGATATCACCGTAATTGATGTGTTTCCATTACCCAATATCTCTGACATCTTAGACCATCTTGGCAAATCAAAATATTTTACTACAATAGATCTAGCAAATGGTTACCATCAAATATGTTTAGATGACTCTGACAAAGAAAAGACTGCATTCAGCACTTCCTTAGGACATTTCCAATTCAAAAGAATGACATTTGGATTAAAAGGCGGACCGTCGACATTCCAACGCTTAATGAACCATATACTTAGTGGATTAAATGGAATTAAGTGTTTAGTTTATTTAGACGACGTAATTGTAACAGGCCATAACCTCAAAGATCATAATTCCAAATTAGAATCTATTTTTGATTGTTTCAAAATTAACAATTTAAAAGTTAATTTAGGAAAATGCCAGTTTTTATCAAAGGAAATTATTTATCTCGGACATAATGTAACAGAAGATGGAATCATTCTTAGGGTTATCCGGATATTATCGCAGATTTATTAACAATTATTCAGAAATAGCAAATGCTTTTTGCGATGAATCCTTCAATAAATTAAAAAAATCATTAACTAAACCTCCAATCTTACAGTATCCAGATTTTTCTGGAACATTTACTATTACTACTGATGCGAGTGACATAGCGATTGGCGCAGTTCTATCACAGTTCAAAACCAATTTTGATTTACCGATTGCGTATGCAAGTCGGGTACTCAACAAGGCGGAAATAAATTATCCGACAATTGAAAAGGAGCTTTTGGCAATGGTATGGGCTGTTGAGCATTTCCGTCCATATGTATACGGTCGAAAATATTCACAATTGTTACGGACCACAAGCCATTAATCTGGCTTTGTAATTTAAAAAATCCATCGTCTCGTTTAATGAGGTGGCGTATTAGACTCGATGGGTTCGATTACAAGGTTATTCATAAGCCGGGGAAAATTATTCTAAACGCGGATGCACTGAGTAGAATAAAAAAGGAAATAGACGAATCAATTGAAACAAATGTACATACATATGTAGCTACACGATCTCAAAATAAGCAACTGCTAGAAAGTGATATAGTAAACGAATCAATTTCTAGACCTACTAACAAGTTCAAACAATTCAAAAATAATTCACCTTACTGATGATATTGAAATTAATAAAATTTTTCAAGAGTTTCATTCGAATCCTTTAGGAGGTCATCAAGGTGTTTTTCGTACTGCCGAAAGAATAAAACGCTATTATAACTTCAATAATTTATATACTCGAATAAAACCATTTGTACAATTTTGTGAGTTATGTCAGAAAAACAAATGCAACAAAACGAACAAGGTGCCTATATGCAAATAACAACAACTTCGTCACAACCATTCGAAAAAGTATTTTTGGACATAGTCGGTCCACTTCCAATATCTTATTTTAATAATAGATATAAGTTAAGATAACAAACTTTATCACGTTGCACTTATGGGAAAAATCCAAGAAATCTGCCCCCTCCACTTCAGGAGTTATAAAATCCGATTTACACAGACTATGGTAGAAGATATTGAAGACGAAGAGCGACAAGAACAAATAATTTTGACAGAACACAAACGTGCCCACCGTAATCCCTTCGAAAATCGCATGCAGATCATTCAGAAATATTATTTTCCGAAAATGGCCTCCAAGATATCGAACCTTGTAAAACTTTGTGCAATATGCAAAGAGAACAAGTACGAGCGTCACCCCAACAACCAAGAGGTTCACAATACTGCTATACCAGAATACCCTGGTCATACCATACATCTGGATATTTTCTCGACCGAGAAATACCTAGTCCTAACAGCGGTTGACAAATTCACTAAGTTCGCTCAAACAAAGATTATCGAATCAAGAGCGGTGGAACATGTGAAAAGACCACTACAGGATATCTTATTTTATTTCTGTGTTCCGGTAGCCGTAGTAGTAATGGATAACGAAAAGTCACTTAATTCAGCATCAATAATATCCATGATGAGCGACGACCTGCACATCAAAGTATTCACTACACCACCATACAAAAGCGAAGTGAATGGTCAAGTCGAACGGTTCCATTCAACCCTATTAGAAATTATGAGATGCCTAAAAGCGGAAGGCCACCCCCGTTAATTTGAACAACTTTTGGAAATAGCTGTTAACGAATACAATCATACGATTCATTCGACAACACGAAAGAAACCTGTAGAACTATACTTTGGACGTATTCCAAACTTAGATCCTGAGCAATTTGAACGAGCTCGGTTAAGCAATATAGAAAAATTAAAAAATAAGCAAAATAGGGATTTAAAACATCATAATAAAAGAGGAAACCTGTATAAGAATATCTGCCAGGCGACATTATTTACGTCAAACATAATAAAAGATTGGGCTCCAAACTAACTGTCCGATATGTTAAAAAAGTAGTCAAAGAAAACAAAAACACGACTGTTGTCACAGAAGCTGGAAGAGTTGTTCATAAGAGCAATATTCGTAACTAATAACAATCACAGCAAATCTGTATTTCAGGTACATCCAATATTCCATAAATGCCGAAATTCAAATATTGGACTTCACGAACTCATTGGTAATTTCAATAAAAACTGGACAGGCGAAACTTCAGACGGGAAATTTCAAAATCATACATACCATTGATTTAGACGAATACGAGAACGTGACATCGGAAATCTTTGATCTCATCAGTACAGACAGTTGTAAAGGACATCATCTTTTTCCATACATATCGTACGAATTAGAACAAATTCAAAATCTCATTGAAAATTTAAAGCCTCGAAAAAACAAACGATCACCTAATTTTATCGGCAGTGCATGGAAGTGGATCGCGGGAAGCCCCGACCACGATGACTTCATCACTATTAAACAAAAAACAAATAACGTTCTGGAAAACAATAACAAACAGGTTATTATAAATAATTTGCTTACGGAACGGTTAAATAACTTAACCATGATAAATAATGAAATAAATAAAGTTTTAAAGAATAATGAAAATATTAGTAGTAAGATTATTTTAGATATAGAATATAAGTTAAAAATTTTAAAAGAAGACTTAAGAAATATCAACTATGCCATACATTGGGCAAAACTAGGAGTAATAAATTCATTAATATTATCTAAACAAGAAATAAAATTAGCAATAAATACATTTCAAAATGAAAATTTGCCATTTAATACAGTCGAGGAAGCACTAAATTTCTCAGAAATTAAGATTATCACGAATTATAATACCATACTGTATATCGTAAATATTCCTATAACAAATCATAACATTTTTCAGAAAATTGTTTTAAGGCCAGTAAAAAAAAATAAAGTAGCTACAGAAAAATTATATGAAAATATTCTTAAGAGAGATGACGAAATTTTTGCTATAAAAGGAAATTGTAGAACATTTAATTTTATATCTATTTGTAATTCAAAAAATGTTATCAATCTATCAAATACCACTTGTATCCCAAATATTTTTAAGAGTACACCGGCGGATTGCAATATCATCAACAACCAACATATCCCAACCATTGAGGAAATTACACCAGGAATACTCCTCCTGAATAATTTTGATGGCTCAATCCTAGTGGACACACTACCGCAAAAATTAAATGGTACCTTTCTAGTAAAGTTTCGCGGCGTATCTATAAAAATCAATGACGAATTTTTCACTTCACACGAAGTGTCCCACTTCCAGGCCTTACCGGCAATCTTACACCCACTCCTTAAGGAAAAAGAAGTAAAGAAAATCCTATCTCTGGAAATGATGGAGGAACTCCATATCAATAACACGGATGTAATAGAAATATTACAGTCAGGATCCACGACCAACCGATTTTTAATTCAAGGATTCGCAGTAGGCATAGTCATAACGATAATAACCATTAAATGCCTGAAACAAATTGTCCATAAATGGATTAAAACTTCAAGGAGAAGCCAAGACCAAGTTTCGACGGATACACCAAAAATCGAAATTGCGATAGAATCCTTTGATAATCAGATACCTCAGGATCCAAAAACAAAACAAGATCCATCAAAAAAACCTCAAGCCGAACAGGTTCAGTGCCCTCAGAACTTCTAACCTGAAATTCAATGACATACCATACTTCTAACCGATTGGGGACAATCGTATTTAAGTGGGGAGGAGTTAAGATAACAAACTTTATCACGTTGCAAGAAACGTGTCTGATTACACATGGAAACACTTTTCGTAGACGTTCCCATAGAATTCTTGCAAAGAAATCAAATATTGCATATCCGACCTAAATAGAAATTTTCCATTAAATGTATTAAAATTAAGTAAAACGCATGACACTTAGTCAGCAAATTATAATTTCTAAAAATATGTAGTTAATAAGAATTTTTGTGAAATCTTGATATAAACATAATAAAGTGAGGTACAAACCATAACAATAAAAAAATATATTTTTTTAAATCATCGTGTTTAAAATATATTAACTTATATCCTAACCATCCAAGATGATTTGACGAAATTCTCAATGGCGTTTCCAATTAATAAACAAGAAACTGATACTGTAGCTCGAGTATTCGTTGAGAAATTAATTTGCATATTCGAAGTTCCGCAACAAATATTATCAGAGCACCCTGTATTTTATAGAGCCATAATCAAAAAATCTGAGCTTTTATAAGGGAATTAGAAACGAGGAAAAAACGAAACTTTTCATAGTAAAACACACAAAACATATGGAAAATCACTTTTTTTTCTTAAGACAAATTTGTAAATGAAAACATTACAAATTGTTAATTATGATTTCTGAAATACTTTCATAAATGTTTGAATTTCAACATATATAAATATCGTTTAAGTAAATAGTTTTCATTTTCTTGTAATAATTGATTTATTTAAACCAAAATATTAAAAAAAAATCATAACAACAGCATTCTGGTCAAATTGAAATTAAAGTTTACTACGATTCGTTTGGTCATTAAGTCAATATACATTATATAGATGGCAGTGATGGCCGTAAAAATTTGGTAAAATCGTACCAAAAATTACCACCTAGGGAAATTTCAATTTCAAAAATTGTAAGAAAAGCAAAACAAATACACAAAATATAGGAACGTGTGATAATTTCGCGATTAAATTATTTTTTTTCGTATTTTGCTGTGACCATTTTAGACATCTTACGTACACTAGTAAAACTAAAGATAAATTTAGCAAGTGTTATTTTAATTTGTCAGAGCCAACTTTGATGTATTTTTCAAAATGAAAGTTTGAAAAAATATATTTTAGAAATAATTTAATTTTAATATTTCTGCAATTAATATTTACTTAATACCAATATGGCCTTCTTGTATATTGTTCTTAAAGATATGTAGAAAACTTTTATATAAAGATTTTATAATATTTTTGCTTTTTTCATTGAAAAACTTGAAGCTAAAAAACACCATTTTTACTATGGATACCTATGGAAATCAGTGAAAAGTTATACCACTAAAAAAGCTTCCAAAAAATACGTCATTAAGATTATGGCTCTATACTCTAGAAGGCTCTGATATTATCCGACCAAGGAGCAAATTTTATGAGCGAATTATTTTCTAACGTGTGTAAGTTTTTAAAAATAAAAAAATTGAATTTAACAGCATACCACCCGCAGAGACAAACGGGGCATTAGAGCGTTCTCACAGAAGTTGGACTGAATATCTTCGAATCTACACTCAATCCGATGAACAAAATTGGGACACTTGGCTTCCGTTTGCTATTTTTACTTTTAACACCAAACCACACACCGCAACTAAATTTATGCCTTATGAGTTATTATTCAGGCATAAACCATTCATACCCAATTCTTTAATTCGCGAACCAGAAATAGTTTATAATTACGACGACTACATTTTCGAACTAAAAAATCGTATTCAAAATTCTTTTAATTTAGCCAGGAAAAACCTTATTACTAAGACACAAAAGTCTAAGGTTTATTACGATACAAATACCCAAGTGAAGAATTTGAATATTGCTGGTTTTGTTCTGTTAAAAAATGAAGTACGAAGAAACAAGTTTTCACCTCTCTGGCTTGGACCATTTGAGATCAAACAAATTCCTTCACCTGTCAATACCACAATACTCGTTAACAATCGACTAAAAACAGTTCACAATAATCGAATTAAAAAGTTTCAACATTAAATTTTAACTATCGCATTTATTGTAAATATTTATATTGTCTAATTGTTCAGACGTGAAATAAATAAATAAATTGAACATTGAAACCTTATTATTGTTAAGTATTATTATTTAATATGTAATCATTCGTCGGACTTCAGGAAGCTTTCATTATTTTTTTTATAAAAATATGATTTATGGTTTAGAATCGTTATACATAAATGGATTTATGGTTACGTAAAAACCATTACAATAAAGAATATTCAAAAATACAATTACTACATCTCCTGCTGTTTGTACTTACATTTTCCTATTATAAAATTTTTTGCTTTTTTCTATATTTGAGAGGAAAATTGAAAAACCAAAAATTGCTATAGAAAAATATTATAAACAAAAGGAAATATATTTGTTTAAATAAAATGCAATTTTTTTGTTTTACCTTTTGATACACCGTATATACTCTCGTTCTTCGTGTGGTTGTAATTTTCAACTCGCGGTTATAATACCCAGTGATTTGTGTAGGAGGGAAAATTGAACAAAAACAAAAAAAAAAAAAAGTTTGTCACAAAAAATATTTTTCATGTGCATTGTTTGAACTTTTAGATGCTGTCTAAATCAACTTCACCGAAAATACACAAATATACATATTTCGATTAGTGTCCACTAAATTGATTTATTACCTGGAAATATGTTATGTGCAAACTCCTAGACTTATAATGGAAATATTGATTGATATGCTTTGTGTTGCTACGAATATAAGTATGTGAGACAAGAGTGGTTCTTAAGAGACTTTTATAACTTTATTGGGTACATCTTCAAATATTAATTTAATTCCAAAATATTCTACCTTCAAAATTATATTAAAATCAATAATATAATAATTTATCTGAATGCTAATATAAATTTCTACATCAAAATTCAATATTAATTTATAATTTTTGTTTGGTAAATAAATAATAATCCATTGATCATTTAATTTAATATTTTATTTCGCGAATTTTATCAAATTAATGTGCGAGTATGTACATATGTATATATAATCAGTCAAAAAGTAATTTTTCCGCATATATTTAACGTTTTTAAAAATAATCGAAATATTATGAACATAACTTTTAAATTTACAGCCTAAAAAAATCGAAATCAAATTAAATTAAACCGCAAATCTGAACTAATAATTTTAGCAACTGACAAAAAAAAAATGGTAAAATGTGAGATGTACGAATATATATAATAATATCATATTTGTGTATATGTTAGTAAGGAATGTACTCATATTTAGTTGCCTTTGAAGAGGCAGAAGAATACTTAGCAACATCATTAGTATGTTTTTAGGCAGAAACACAACAAAATTTGATGGATGATGTGACATAATTGAAAAGTTTTGATTTCAAATATATTATGTACCGGAGTAGTTGAAGCTCCCGATTGAATGGGCCTTACCAGGGGTGCTATTCTTGAACCATTACGAAAACTTTCGTATTGCGACTTAGTGTCAAAGTATTATGAAAACTTTAAAATCGGATTACGAAAATTTTCGCAACGGAACGTTACTAAAATTTTCGTAATGGCTTTTTCGTTTCCCATTGTATTTCCTAATGAAATCATTTGGATTTTTGTGTTAATTATATTGATAAGGATGTTCATAAAACTCAATGTTATCTATTCTCAATATTTTATAAAAAAGTGAAAGCAAAAGCGTACCTTTTTTTCTTCCTTTCACATGTTCTTAAAAATTTGTATTATTTATTTCGAGATAATGATGTACATAACTATATGCATTCGGTTTTGTTGACTACCTAACTAGAACAAAAGGATATTTTCTTCTAAATTTTTGTATTTACATGTCGTATACCTAAATCTTGGGACATTTTTTTAAATGCTTGATCACTTTCTAATTTTAAACAATACGTGTAAGGGTATGAGATTTTTCGTAATTGACAATTGGCTATAGCGAACAAAAATGGAATATTTGATTCAATACAACAAAAATATGTTATTTAAAGCTATATTGCCTATTTAACTTTTATATTTATTTGTTATAAAATTGTAATGATTGGAAATTAATTAATGCAATGTGTAATTTAAAGTGCGATTTTTATCATTCATTAAGTTCATTTGGAACAATTTTGTTTTATCATTTTAAATGCCCTGTCTTCAAACATTACGAAAATTTTCGTAATACACAATATTTTCGTAATAGTAATAGTGAAATCATAAATTAGTATTTTTGAAGCCATTACGAAAATTACGAAGAGAGGAATAAAAAACTAAGAAGATTTCGAAAGAGATGATTAAAAATGTTAGTATAACCAAAGCTTCCATAAATATACAAGCCGTCAGGTTCAGACCAATTTTAAAAGAAGCTTAATTTAAGGGGGATACATTTTATGATTTCCCATAAGAACCCATGTAAAATTGAACATTTTTGATTAAAATTTTATGAATGAAAAATACTCGTAACAGAAAATATTTTTAGGTTTATATTTAAATCAAACCTTTGAGTATAACATATTTTAAAACCAATAACTTAAATTTAGTAATTTGATTAATATAATTAAAATAAAATTGTACAAATTTACTTTTTCTTTGTATGTCTATGTGAAAAATTTGGAAAAATACAGTATAAACTTATAAAAACGAAATCGATGACGTAAGATCTTGTTTTGTAAAAACAAAAATTTTTTTTTTGATATTATGAAGTTGGCTACACAACGTTTTTTTAAATTTTGAAAATATTTTTAACAGTGCAATAATTCTGTTAAATGGGAAACCATTCAATCGATTTTTCTCGATCTTTTGTAAAATTTCATATAATATTTCCTCTGTTACTTTATCTGGTGATTGTGATAAAATCAAATACGGATGCGGTAACGGGATCAACATTTTTAAAATTTTCCGCTCCAAAATACAGGCATACATAAGTTTCTTTAACAGTTTGTGCACGAGTTGGTCGTTTGGACTGAATCGCCTAAATTTGGAATCATCTTTGTCGTGTACTAAATTTAGTAAAAACGTTAGTACGGATGTTTAATTAAATAAATTAATTAATTTAAATAATTAAAAAAAAAAAAAAATTCAGCTTCCTACTTTTCTCCAATGACAAGTATGACATTTGTTGAGAATATGTTAAAAAATTAGCTTTTCTATTTTGTACACTGTCAAGTGTAGTGAGCAATTAGTGACATCTGTAGTTTACCACAAAAAATACATATTTCGGTTACTATTTCTGTTCGAATGAGTAATAAAAATTAATAATCCGTTTTATTTTGTTTTCCCGGAACTTATTATGCTTAATAGAGCAATCAAATGTCAGAGTGGTTTTTATGTGCGAAATTTATGTGCATTAATATTAATTATTTGAAAAAAAACATCAGTTTTATTAAAATTGTTTAGTTTATAAAGAATAAACAATTTATCAGAGCCAATCAAAACTTGAAAATCTTTTGTGAAAGTGTTGGATTACGACCTCAATTTGAAAAGTACTTAATTGGTAAGAATTACAGTTTATTTTTATAAATCATTCAAATCATTATTGCAGTTTTTGAATGTTGAAAACAAACGCATCGTCCGAATTTTTCGGCTTCAAATCAATAATGTTCGGATGAAATGGATCCGCATGCTCGTTAAATTTTTTTTATTTACTAAATTATACTCCTAACTCGCTAAAACATTATTTTGAATTGTTTTTCTGAAATGTGAATTTATTTCAATTTCTTAAAACCGCCATCTGATTTCAAACACGAAAACTACACGGCTATTTTGTTTTTTTTTAAACTTATTTAATTAGTCGAGGTTATAAGTAGGTGTCACTAATGGCTTATTACAAAAAAAAAACATGAACGAAAGGTATGACGTCATGAGGTGTAAAGATGTGTTTGTAAATAAAGGGGTTTTAGTAAAACATTAATTAAATATCTATAAACAAGTTTTTATTAATTGATCTTCAAATTGTATATTTACCAATCATTCTTCTTGATAACGTAGAAATCAAAATTCAATTTTGTAAGACTTTTCATTTAAGAAAAACGATATTAAAAAAACATAACTTTTCATATGATTTGTATGATAAATTCATTTTTTTTTTGTCTTTCTATCCCCCTTATATTAAGTTCGAATTTTAGCCTGACGGCTTGTATATTTAGGTAAGCTTTGGTATAACTGAGATTATTAAGCGAAGCGCACGCTTTCTTTACTTAAAATTAATAATTGTTGTGAATTTTTGTCAATAATAGCTTATTTATTTAATATTAAATTAAATATATTAAAAATGATTGTGCATGCTACTTTTTCTTTTAAAGGGAAAACTACTTCGGTCTAAAGAGATCAATATATTGAAATCTTGTCAAAAATGGCCAACAATTTGTTTGGTCAGAAACTTTTTTCTCGACGTTTTGAAAGTCCTTGAGTCGTCCAAAAAAGCAAAAAAAAAAAAAAATAATATGTCTGTCCGTCTTTCTGGACGTCTGGATGTCTGTACCCATGATATCTCGAGAATCGCTTATCCGATTTAAATTTTTTTTTTCCAAAAATCTGTTTTTACGGTACGACGGTACATATGATTGTATGATGGTACGATTGCACGATGATATAATGTTATTTCGTGTATGATGGCATGATGGTTTGATGGTAAGGTAGTACGATGATATGATCCTATGCAATGCCACTACATAAAAAGCCATGAAAAAAAACTTGTAATAGTGTTAAGGGAATAAAGATTTTTATTTTCCTATGGAACGTAAACAAAATCATATGGGATTTTGTGTTGCCTTTATTTTCAATTTAAATGAAAATTTTTATTGATAAATAGAAATAATTTTAAATTAAATACAATCTGTTTCGTCGGCAAGTGCCCCCTTGTGTGTTGGTGATACCTTTTCACATTTTTCATGATATTTCCCAAGTTATGGGCTCAATTTAAATTCTGATTGCGGTTTTTGAAAACTTATGAGTCACTTTAATTGGTTATTTTGCACACTAAGCCAGGTTTTTGTAAAGAATGTAACAAATTATGGGAAAATCACATTTTTTTATTTAAACGAGTTTTTTAATTAAAAGAAACCTCTACTTTTAAAAAAAATGAACTGTAAGTAGAAAAAATGTCCCATGACATGGTTATTTTATTTATAAATATTAATCTACAGCATAATATCTACAAATTTACAAAACATTGTTACTACCTAACTCACAAAATATTCGAACAGCAATTTGTCGATAAAATGGTGTTTGTAGCCGTTTAGGTATAGTGATGTTATCTAACCAAACATTTTAAATGATCGAAAACTCAAATTGTTAAGTAATAATAAATAGTTCAGTTGTTCGCTAACCGATCGTGTAGCACTATGTACTCTCAGTGTTCTGTGTTTTAACAATTTTAAGGTTGTGTGATAATTAAATGGATAGTTTGTGTTAAGTAAACGTTTAATCATTACAACGACACATTTGCGTGATCTACCATCTTCTCATGTAGCCGATATGCATTTTGTAAACCTATTCTGTAATGCAAATGCACGCGCTGCTGTCGAAAAATACAGGCGTCGATATCCAGCAGGCCAGTACTTGTGTATAGGACATTCATTGCAATACATCGACGTTTTTCCGAACAAGGATTATTCCAACAACAACAAGAGTCCAGCGTAAATATTTACATACACGTTGGAAGAGGATTTATTACGATTAATACGCGCTGGCATATCGAGGTCAAGAAGGCCTTACTCCTTATCACTTCCTAATGTGAACCATCGTGCCAGATAAGTTTTTTGTAACTGGATAATTTCACAGGAAAGAAGTGATGTCAATTTTATAAGGAGAATATTGTGGACAGATGAAGCTACTTTCACCAGGGGAGGGGTATAACAAATTATACAAACCTCCATGTTTTAGGAACTTACATTTTCATCTTCTCTCTCGAAATTTTATTATTTCTTTTTTCCTCTCTTCGTTATATTCGTAATGGTTCCAAGAATACTAAATTATGATTTCACCATTACTATTACGAAAATTTTCGGTTACGAAAATTTTCGTAATGGTTCAAAAATAGCACCCAAGGTCGATCTACCATTACGTTGAATATATAAAATAAAAATTTCGTTTTATTAACTATTTGTAACAGAAAGAAACAACTAAAGCCTGGTTTCCATTATAAAACATTTACTGATAGTAGTTTTTACTGAATAAAAATATAAAAATCGAAAATTTCATTAAAGTAACGACCATAATCGGGAACGCTTTCACAATTACAGTGTATTTCAAAACGTACATCGAATTACAACGGAGGCAAAATCCTTTGATTATCTGGGGAAACAAAGATAACATCTTTGAAATGGTGCACGGAAAAAAATAATTTGATTAAAATCATTAGGAGGCTTTTCTAAATGTTTTTTTGTGATTCTCATTAAAATTTTATTGAATTGAATTGTTTCTTTAATAATACGCATCAAACTGAAGTTACTGATTTTTCTAGAATTGTGATTATCATTAAAGTATGTTTTATGAAATTCATAATCGAAATTTTAGCGTATTTTGTTGTAATTCATAAAAAATTTATTTGAAAAAAATCAAAAATTAATCAACATTTGTATTGTGATAATCAATAAAGTTTTAAATAAAAAAAATTATTATATTCACGAAATGTTTATTAATTTTAATGAAAGTAATTATTCTGTGAACTTAATATCGTTAAATGAGATGTTGTGCAATTCATGAAAGATATTTTACAAAATTTTTGATGAAAATCACAATGTTAAATAAATAAACTTTAAAATAATCTATATAAAAAAGATAGATTTAAAATTTAAATAATTTGGTCGGCTATAGTTTTAAATTATTTAAGTTAAACTCAGTCCTCATCCTTCTGATCATTCTTTCTTTTTCTGATCATATTTCAATTCATAACAAATATGGTACATAAACCATGGCTTTTACTTCAATCCAATAAATCAAAAAATTGAGAAAAAAATTGATTTTACTAAAATGTGTGATACATTTCTATAAAGATATAGCCAAGCTGCATGTAATAATTCTCCCCCACTCACGGTGAAAACTTTGATGATTCGGACAAAAATTGCGTTTTAGTGCGTAAAGAAACATGACCTTTAAAGAAAAATGAGGTTAATTTTATTAGCGAAATTGAAAATTATTCTTATCAGGGTACGTTTGAGGACCAGATCCCTGAACAAATTTTAAATTTTGTTTTGTGTATGCATGATAACTCGAATTTCTCTAGGAAAGACGTACTTTCAATACAACACAATGTTACAAACAAAATGTTTATTCCCTTTACTGAAATGTTGGTTAAATTTGTAAATAAAAATTCTAAAAATCAGAACTATATTAATGTATTAATTTTTTTTATCCATAAATTTCAAGATCCCTTTCAATTGTATAATACTGACTATAAATTATTTAATCAGCTTGAGAAAGAAGAATTAGTTAAACGCCCAAAATGTTTTTTTTTTATTATACTGGTACAGATTTTACTGGTGTTTCCGTTTTGAATCCAAACACAGGGAATTTAAAAGCTATGCTTCTTCCATTACTTCTCGTCGAAATATTTCTCTTTCGTTAGTGAAAAAATTCCAACTAAAATTTGCTAAATATTTGTTGGAACCACCGAAATCACCTATTGTTAGTCACAAGCAAAATATTATTCAACATTCTTGTAGGTCACTCGAAAATTGTTTCTCAAATGAAATCCACACTGGCTTCATATATTATTGTAGTTTAGAATATAAGGGTACAATATATAAAAAGGGATATTTTATTCCATATTTTAATGATGATATGTACGTTATAGAAATTGTTGAGTTAGCAGTGAACAACTCTAAAACCAAAATTGTTGTTGTCAGAAGTCCTATAAAATCTATCGCATACGATGATCATTACGCTGCATATCAAATAGATTTAAGTCAGAAGGCTACAGAAGGCTACCTTTCGAGCACTTGATATTCATACATTTTGTGGTCCACCGGTTAATATTAATGTCATTAATAACCCTGTTATGATTAGAATAAAACAATTTTAATTTTTAACTAAAATTTAATTATGTAAAAGATTTTTTTTTTTAAATTTTTTTTAAGTCACTTTTATTAACTAAAAATGAGCGAATTATTTAATAATAATAATAACAATAAATGTAACAAGTATACTGAAAATCATACAAAAGATAATAATAATACAATTTGTCCTGCCATAACCAACCAAAATGAAGAATGGAGCTTGGATACAAATGAAATGAGTTTAGATACTAACGAGGTACTGGTTTAAACGTATAGGAACTTTAATAGATCAACAAACTAAACTTTTAATTTGTTGAATTCGTGGGGTTTAGCTGATCTCTACAGTTATTTGGATAGTAAGTGATTTTTTTTATTTACAATAGAAAACCGGGTTTTAATTTTATAAATGTTCTTTTCTAGGCCAAGGGACATATCAGAACTAAAAATGTTCAATTGGAAAAAAAGATTTCAAATGGAAATATATAATTAAATTTAGAGACGAATGGACCAAATGGCAAAACCTAACCCTGAGCAAAGAAACAGATACAGAGTCAACTGTATCTGATACGTTATCAAGCGTAACATACACGTCATCTGCCAGTACTTCAGAGTGCCGGTATATGAAAGAGCCTATCTCTTGGAAATTCTAAACGATAGTCACGAGGGAAACTCATTACTGAAGAAAATAAATACCACAAATCAAGAAAAGGAGCGGCTTTCTGACTTAAACCGAGATATTTTATGCAACATTATTGTCAGCTGTTATATTAGAAGAGGCCTGAAAATGAACACAAATGTGTGCAACCAGTTAGCAGAAGAAATAATACTCTTAAGATCGACTGAGGAGAAGGTACATAAGTACAACTGAAATGAATATTACCCAAAAGGACCAATGTCAATGAAAGTGACCCATTAGTAAAACTATATTGCGCGTAGCAAGATATTGCTGTTGGTGACTTTCATCGACATCGGTCATTACCACCAATTTTGAGCGTTTTTAGATACGTAATTGTTAATTGACAACAACTATATTATATATATATATATATATATATATATATATATATATATATATATATATATATATATATATATATATATATTTTAATAATTATATGGTTGGGTGAAACTAATGTTCCATGGAAATATGTATCTCTGAAATGGAAATGTCGTTTTATTGAAATTTGACACATTTGGGTAAAGGCACAAAATACATTCGTTGTAGAATTAACCAGCAGTTCACTGGAACGAAACATAAGTCCGTCGTGTGTGACGCACATATTTTTGTTTCCAGCGAATAACTGCTTTATTCGGAATCGTAATCCACTTTTTCATTTTAAATGGAGAGCCTGTGTATCAGGCGGTTTACCTTATTGTCTTTTAAGGTTAAAAATGCAAAACAAGGTGCCTATTTCAATATGTACAAAAAAAAAAGTGGATTATGATTATGGTTAAACCAGAAGATCAATCTAAACAAAAATATGAGAGTCATGTATGCTATATGCCTTTACGAAATGGCCGATTTCATTTCAGAGATATCTTCACGGATCTACATTTAGTCCAAAGCCGTATATACTCGTATGTGCAATTAATACAGGTTCAATTTTTTTGAGAAATTTTACTATCTGGCGAGAAAAACTGCTTTACCACTGGCGAAACTACATTTCAAATATCGTAATCAGTTAGCTCGCTTAAAGAAAACCGAGTTATGTAACTCTGATAAATCAACACATGAGATCACCGAATCAAACGTAACGTACAACAATCTAGAAACTCAACTTGATGGAGAACAACATTATCAAGCATTAGGAAATGAAGTATTGAGTTTGGAGGAATTAATGTTCCATTGGAAGGGCTGTTCAATTAAAAGAATTAAGTTTATTTCGGAAAACTCTACAAATGATATCTATGAAAGATGGCCAAACTACAAAGAATCTAAAGGACACAAATTGGTAAGACACGATTTTTGAATAATTTTTAAAGTTATTCAACTATTTACTAAAATAGAGCTTATCGTTTTACAGATTTCAATTGATATACTTTATTAAGTATAATGACGCCGGCTGTATGCTTCATGATGTTTTTACTGATGATTTTTATAACAAAATAGTTGTTATTTTGAAGTCTCAAATAAAAGGTCCTCAGTCAAAAATTATATTGGAAAATTTGATGTCCGGCTGTAACTTTAAGTAAGTTTTAGCTAAATGCTTGATTACAAATAATTGTGTACCTGTTATTAAATCCAACATAACCACTTAGCCATAAATCTTACAATTTTTGTTTGTAAACATCAGCAAATAATTTTGCAATCAGAAAATATTAAGTATTATTAAGTGGTGTATCCGACAGAAATCGGAAAAAAAGTCTAAATTTTTTCGGAGTAATTCCCAAATGTTTACATTGTTTTAAAAGCTTTTTTAACTTGGTCGTATGTACCATACAACACTACTTTAAATTTAAAGTAACCAAAAAAACATTTTAATTGGTTCAGAAAATAGAATTTTAATTTTTTCGGTACTAAAATTTTATTGCTGACAGAAAAATTAAAAATCGATTTTCTAAGCCAATTAAAACATTTATTCCGCATTTTAAATTAGAAATAGCACTGTATGGTACACACGATTACGTTTCACGATTAAAAAATAGTATATGTTATTCGGATTAAAAGTGGCTTTGTTTCAGTCGCAATCTTTGCACTTGCTCGCATACGCTGTACTTCGCCTCGCAGTATAATTGCTCGTTAAACAAAGTATCATTTTTAATCCTAATGACACAATGGAAAATATTTATGTCATAAAAATTAAATTCCCCATAAAAAATAGTATCATATGGGCCTTTCGATCAAGTTCCAGAAGAATTTAACTGAAATAAAGCAACAGTTTTTCTGTAGTTTTCATTACTGTCTACTTTTTAGATATTTAATACTAATATTAATATGTTTTATATTCTCAGATGAAAAGTTCGCAACATCATTTATTTTATTGCATGCCATTTTGAAGAATAATCCTTTTAAGGAAATCATAACTGAAAACTGGAAAAAGGAAAAAATTCGATGTTCTATAAAAGAATGTCACAATTCTTTTATTTATTGCTGTTCAACAACTGAAGGTTTGGAGCAACATTTTGATAAGCTTCTAAATGGAACAATTCAGCCGTTCATCGCTGTTGTAGGAAAAATTATAATTTATCCCGAACAGATATTATTCTACGTGGACGGAATAAAATATATATTTTCCTCGTTTTTGAGAGCAATGGACGTTTGCTTTAAAGCATTCCAAATTTTTAACTTAAAATATCCAATCGCGGGGCATATTGTATGGCAATTTGTTTAAGTTTACCTTTACGATATACATACAAATATTTAACGATTCCATTCATCAATCAGTAAAAAATTTGAAAAAACAACTGCAAGAAATGTAAAATTATTTTAAGAAAAATTTTAAGTTTTTAATATATGTTATATTATTATTTTAATTATGAATGAATTGAATTATAATAACATTAAAGAAATAATTAAATTGTGTTTTATTTAAAAACCTAATTTATACATTTGTAATATATTTACTATATTTATATAGTAAATATCAATATTGTGCTGTACTGATATTTACTATTGCGCCTGGTGTGCAGGACACAATGTATCTTCTAAATAGCACTAAGGAGTCACAATGATAACCATCGAGAGATTTGTTAGTTAACAGTGAACTTTGTTGTGATTTTTACCAAGAGTGTCTATGAATATCATTTACATTCAGATTAATATCAGAAAATTATTTAATTCGTAACACTAAATATTTAATGATATTCACGAAATAGTTTAGTGAATTTAATTGTTTTTTTTTATATAGTTCACTAAATATTTAATAGTTCTAAATAATCGTCGCATCTTGAATACTACAAAAATTTGAATGATTTTCATAATTAATACATAGTAAAATAGATATGACGTCATTACTTTTTAGTAATATATTTTGTTCAATTCATTGAATAATTTTATGATATTCAAAATATTAAAAAATTACTAAAGCCCTTCTGCTAATCATTATTGGTCTGACTGGAGCAAGTTTTAGTGATTATTAAATAGTTTTTTGCTGAGTTACAGAGCGTTTTTTTTTCCGTGTGACAGACGACCATCTGCAAGTGTTCGCCGTTTATCAAGACGTTCGGGAGTGCCACGGTGCCTTGCTGCATCCTATTTTAAAAAGGAATCAGTTGTACCCTTGTCATGTGTAACGTATCAAACATCATTTACCCGCTGACCATAAAAAAGGGTGCAATTTGGTTGAGAAATACTGCGTCGCAGCGATAAAACGTGCTTTAAAAAGTTAGAGATATTCAACATTCACAATTTGCATTTTGTTTAAATCCAAAACTTTTGCGGCGTAGTCATTTCCAACACCTGTTTGGAGTGAACATTTGGGCTGGAATAGTTGATGGAAAATTGATTAGCCCATTTGAGCTACCATATTTATAGTTCCTATAAAATGACTTGGGTGAATTACTTGATGATGTGTCCAAACAAACACGTTCAAATATGTGGCTGCAACACGATAAAACTCCTCCTCACTATGCGCTAGTAGTGGGACAGCACCTCAACATAAATTATCCAAGTAGCTAGATTGGAAAGGGAGGGACTCTTGGTTTTTTTATGCTGACCCTATCTCAATCATTTCAATGTGCCCTCCCTAATTCTACATCCAGAAAATAATTATAGTTAATATTATTATTAATAAAAACATGTTAGTGAAAAATAAATTGTAGAAACTCCATTTACACAGTACAGTTATGCATTTCAAGGACACCAAATCATTCTTTCCATTGCAAGTGCAACGGATGATCGACTATTCACCTCTGTTTAGACTCACTACTTAATTGAATAACCATTTATTCAAAATTGTAAATTATCAATATCTGCTTTCAGCGGTTAATGACTAGAATTTAGGAATATGAATAAAATAAAATAAAATAAGTCAAACAAATTAATGTTGCATGCAAATTATTGTTATTACAATGTGGAAACTCCCTAAATTAACAAACTTTAACCTGACAAATAATTATTATTCCCAAGTGAAGAACCATAAAAATTCATACCTTATTCTAAAAATAAAAATTACTGTTTACAAGATCATAACAATCATGTAACCAAACATGATCGCTCCCCAAGACAATACCGGTATATGTAGTTCAAAATTTAAATCCCTTAACCATTCCTTAATTCAGAGCATCAAATCTAATTATTCTGAACTTAACTTACATACCCATCATAGCCATTTCCATCCAATCAGATGGATTTTGGGGCGGCGCCGAATGTTTAAATGCTATCAGCCATTTGAAACGTATTAAGGTTAATGTGTACCAACCTGGCGTTCTCTATACCCGCTATCATTTACACCTAATCACGGCACATATCAATATATGAGGTTAACCTTCTGTATACAGGAGCCCACTGTGACAGTCTAATTTCGTCATATATTCAACAACAATTACTATTTCCACCACAGCAGGGTCCGCCAGTCAAAATATCACCAATAACCTTGATCGCAACATTGTAGCAGGAAGCAATCTCTATCAGCTTGTCGATACTACTCCGGTTATTCCCCCATCTCCTAAAACCAATACCAAACAGTTTTGTTTCGGCACTTGGAATGTACGAGGATTCAACATCTATCCAAGCGCGATGCAATCAATGATATCTTGCTTAAAAACAACATTGAAACTTGCAGTATTTAGGAGACGAACATGGGGACCGGAGCAAGCACCACTAATAATTACACCTGCTATCTTGTCAACGTCCTAAAAGCACAAAGACGAGGAATATGTATTCCCATAAAAAGGAATTCCTCCATCAAAATTAAGAGGGTCAGATATTATTTAGGTGCCCTAATCACCTTATTAGGATATTTACCTAATCAAGGAGAGGTACTTTTTATTTCAGTATATGTGCCCTCCCCACATCCGCTGCTAATCGTCGACTATCCTCCAGAATTTTTGCCTCCCTCACTTCTATAGTAGATCGCTGTCCCAAATCTCGGGATATTGTTTTACTAGGTGATTTTAATGCTCATCTTGGGTACAGTGATGCCTGGATTCCCAAATTTATTGGGCCAAATTTACATCACCGCGACACGAATGAAAATGGAGATGCATTGGGACTGCTTGCTCAAACCACACAAATCATCATTCACTCAACCAAAGGCCGCCGCGGAAGAACTTTCAGGACCTGGACTGCTGGAAGAACCTATTCTAAAGTGGATCATATCCTAACTAGATATAAGAAGAATCATTCCTTATATATTTTGTGTACTCTTGCCGATACATTTAATCACAAATTGACCGATCACCGCTTAATATGGGTTAAGTGTAACAGACGTAACAAAACCCAGGCCCCCCAGTCAAACAACAGAACGACAACCACCTTAGTATCCACCACTTCTACTTATAATTACAAAAATCTGAATTTATCATCATTATTAAATGAAAAAGTAGTTGGTGAATACCAAATCGCTTTAGCCAATCTTCATGAGCAAGCTACAACTGAAAATAGAAGTTTCAATCAGTGGCAACTGGTTGACAATAATCTAAAAATTTCATCGCAACTTACTCTTACTACAAGGATTCCATTGACCCCGAAAAGGAGGAAAACCCTTGCACGCTTAAAGGGAGCCCGTTATTATCGTAACTCTCATCCGTGTAAAAGTTTAAAAGCCTAAAATTCCAAAATTTAAAAGTTTATAAGTTCAAAAGTTTAAAAGTCTAAAAATTCAAAAGTCTAAAAGTTTAAAAGCTTAAAAGTCTAAAAGTTTAAAAGTTTAACAGTCTAAAAGTTTAAAAGTTTAAAAGTTCAAAAGTTTAAAAGTCTAAAAGTTTAAAAGTTCAAAATTTAAAAGTTTAAAAGTTTAATAAAAGTTTAACAAAAGTTTAATAAAAGTTTAACAAAAGTTTAATAAAAGTTGAATAAAAGTTTAAAAGTTCAAAAGTTTAAAGGTATAAAAGTTTAAAAGTTCAAAAGTTTAAAAGTTTAAAAGTTCAAAAGTTTAAAAGTTTAAAAGTCCAAAAGTTTAAAAGTCCAAAAGTTTAAAAGTCCAAAAGTTCAAAAGTTTAAAAGTCTAAAACTTCAAAAGTCCAAAAGTCTAAAAGTTTAATATTGTAAAAGTGTAAAAGTTTAAAAGTTTAAAATTCTAAAATTCCAAAATTCAAAAGTTTAGAAGTTTAAAAGTTTAAAAGTCTAAAAGTTTAAAAGTTCAAAATCTAAAAGTTTAAAAGTTGAATAAAAGTTTAACACAAGTTTAATAAAATAACAAAAGTTTAATAAAAATTTAACAAATGTTTGACAAAAGTTTAACAGAAGTTTAATAAAAGTTTCATAAATGTTTAACAAAAAGTTTAACAAAAGTTTAATGAAAGTTTAACAAAAGTTTAATAAAAGTCTAATAATAGTTTAAAAGTTTAAAAGTTTTTGAGTTCAAAAGTCCAAAAGTTTGAAAGTTTAAAAGTTCAAAATTCAAAAGCCCAAAAGTCTAAAAGTTCAAAAGTTTAAAACTGCCCAGGGCGTAATAAATTACTTAGTTAAAAAACCCTAATCCCTACGAATCGTTTATTTAATACAAAATTTTTTTTTGTTTTTTTTTGAAATCGCACTCAACCCCCAAGGATCAATATCGGCCATTGCCAAGAATGATGACAAAGGTTTGGCTAGCATATGGAATAGGCCTCTATTACTTAATTAAAAGCCCTAATCCATACGAATCGTTCATTTAATAAAAGTTCTACAAAAGTACCCTTTTTGAAATCACACTTCAACTTTAGAACGCCATATACCGTTTTTTAATGAACACTCAAAAAATAAATCAATTAAAATTACTTTAATATCGAACGAACAAGAATTTGTAATATATTTTGATTTGTTGTAATTTAGCTAGGTAGAGCTTGATTTTTAAAAAATACTTTTCTAAATACTACTCAATTTTTTGAAATAACACTCAATCCTCCCATAAGAACTCGTCTCAGCAGTGCAATACTAATACATTGACAAATCTCTAGAATGTCTGGAAAACCTCACACTCGTAGATCATCATTATATATTAAACAAAATACGGTTCACTCCCCATTACTTAAAATACCGTCATATTATCACACTCATGTGTGTCTTCAAAAATTTTGGCACATAAATGACATCTTTTGATTTTTGACTTGCAGTGGTTTTTGGTATGTCCGTAATTTAGACAATTTTTGCAGTAAAGTGGATTGGGAATGAAAAAATTTACTTTTATGAGGATGTTGTCATACAAAGTGACATTGAAAGGGATGGTTCCTGAATTAAAAGTGAGTTCGACTAATTCTAAGTTTGTTGAATTTTTTTTTTGATATTTAATTTAATATCCTCCTCAGGGAGATTTAAAGGGACATTTATAATCACTCCAATTGAAGAATTGAAATTGTTTGGTATATACATACGTGTAGTATTCAACAAAAAGCCCAAACTCCTTCGATTGAACGCACCTATTTGGGTCGTCACAGCTGTCAAAAATGATTCCAGCCAAATTCCTTTCCACGCCAGAAATATTTTTAATACTCCCGAAACTATTAATTTCAACTGCTTTGCCCAAATTAATTAAGTTTATACCGTCCTCCCCCCCCCCCCCCCCATAGACGAAAACTGCGAATGGACCTTTATCAAAGCGAGCATACAAACTGTTAGTGGTTTTTGTTGTTGCTTCTTTGTTCATAGGCGTCACCCCTGCATCCGCGACTGTTTCAGAGGAGAGCGACGTGCCTTCACTCGATTTTACTGCGTTTTCCCTTTGTCTTCCCCCCCTTTAAATCTTCACCGAGAATCGAGCTACTTCCAATATACACCACTACCAAACAAAATTTTGCCCCTTCCACATTTAATTCTTCCTCCGAATCGGAAAAATTAGAGGGACCAATAGGGGCAAAGCAACCTGTACTTTGCTCCTCCCTACTTTCACCAACCACTTGTGCAATCCTCACAGAAACAAATCAACAAAACTGTGAAAGACCCACTGATAACTACTACATTAAACAAAAAACCACTCAAAAAAAAAAATATAGCAAGAAGAACTTTTTTGTATTTTCAGTTTTAAACCCTTTAGACGCCACATACAATAGAGGTTCGAGAAAGAATCGAGAAACAAACTTTTTTTCTTTTATGTAAACAAACCATTTAGTTTTTATTGTTGTTAAAGAGTGATTGTGCGTAGTTTGTTTATTTCTAGTCTATTGTGCTTTAAAGTCTTTGATAAATAGAAAGCATAATAGTAAGTATCCAATTTTGTCCAAGAACATCTGTCGAAATACAACGGAAACACCCACTAAAAGTAAAATTTATTTATTACCCTTATAGGCCGTAGTGCACCATACGCCGTTTTGCAATACATCATTTTGAAATATGCCATAGTGTATCATATGCTGTAGTGTACCATATGCCGTTTTAAAATATGCCACAGTGTACAATATGACGTAGTGTACCATATGTCGTTTTACTAGTAAAGAGCTTACGTAAGGTTTTGCAGCTAATACAGGTAAGCTAGTCCACGACACGGCTGCAGATAGGTCGAGGGCAGCAATTCTCTGTCGCTCAAGGCACAATATCTTCGCTATTAACCAATTAATTTTTAGGAACATCACGTCTGTTTCAATAGAAATGCCCTTACCAAAAGGAGGCAGGAAGGTGATTAACATCACTTCTGCATATTTCCCCAGAGCTTCGTGAATTATTGCACGCTTCATCAGCAAAAATTCATCATTCAGCAGCAACACCAATTTAAGAGGTGAGCAACTTTTTGAATTCTGTCTTAGTAACAACTTAGCAGTAAACAATAAAGGGAGTGATGCGACGGTACTACATGTGAGAGGTTTGATATCAATATCCCTTCGAGGCAATAGTTGATGTTAAGGATACCAAAACGCACCAACTGGCCAGTCTATAACGACATACTTTTGGATAACTTAGCTGGTCTACAGACCACGATAAACTCTGTCGAAGACCTCGACAGAGTAGCAAATGACG
Organism: Tipula vernalis; assembly: GCA_958295665.1. Taxonomy (NCBI): domain Eukaryota; kingdom Metazoa; phylum Arthropoda; class Insecta; order Diptera; family Tipulidae; genus Tipula; species Tipula vernalis. Next base: position 62,021,652 of record OY282559.1, on the reverse strand, counting down.
TTACAGAGGCAATAATTAATGCCTACCACTCAAGCTCACCCCTGCTGCGTATTAGAGGCATAAGGGATATTCCTTTGGTGGAACCAAAACTTGGAAAACATAAGACGAAATGTCCGTAAACTTTTTAATAGCTCAATATAACATATCTCTTAGGCAGAGCAAAAGACTAAGCTGGAGAGACTTCTGTAAGAAAATAGACAAATTACCTGTGGCGTGTCGACTCCAGAAGGACTGAGCTCAGAAATGTTGGTTTGACTCTATTGGGCCGCCATAAGATCTATGGTCTCTTACGCGGCGTTTGTGTGGTGGTTAAAGGCGGAGCAGACTGGTACACAGAGAATACAGGACAAGATCCAGAGGTTAATCTGTGTGGGTGCAACTGGAGCAATGAGGACTTGTCCAACAGCTGCCCTTGAGAGAATACTGGGGCTCTCACCACGGCACTTACACATTAAAAAAGTAGCCGGTCCAAGAATTGATCCAATGGATATGCATCAGGTAGCGGCGTTTATCAAGGACATACACCTACATTTCACGCAGGAATCTCTAGGGATGCACAATAGGCCTCAATGGTCGCAGTACTCTGGGCTACAAACACCCACCCTTTTGGAAAAAAAAGTAAAGAGCTTAAGAAGAATAAAATGAACAAACTCATATCCAATATTTCGGATATTTTGAAAAAAAAAAATTAAAAAAAAATTTTTGGAATAAAAATGGCGCCCCGTTTTTCAAGTTCCCAAAGGTGGAAAGTCCAATTGGCATAGAGACAGGTTGACTGACATACAGCACTTTGAAATCCAATTTTGGGGACTCAGGCGACCAAAACGGATAAATCTTGAAAAATCTCATGGTTGAAAATTTTAATGATTAATAAACTTTAGTTTACCAACGTAAAAATGCACACTTTATGAGAGACATTTTAGGTTTTTACGAAATAATCAAAGAGTTCAAATAAAGCTCTTCTTTTGGAGTTTAAAACATGTACAGGTTTTAATAGTGACAACTAACTTTTGTTGTTTTGTACATCAACTAGGATCAATAACTATTCCTATATTCATAATTCAAACCAACACTGAGCAACAAGTGTAAAATTTCATGGGCGATAAACTGGTAGGTAACTGTAAAATTTAAAATTGTTGTACTATATGATTCATAATACTCGTACCATTGACTTTAAGAAAAAAATAATAAGTTTTACCACCAACGAAAACATCCTTGACACATTATGTGCTTGTCGGTGTGTATGTCTGTACGAAGAAAATGAAAAATATGATGTAAAATATTTTTCAACTTTTGAATGGAACGGAGGGACGGGGCACGCTGATAAAAAAAACGAAACTTTAAAAAATGTCTCGTCAATTTTATATTTTTTTATGTTCCCTTCTAGACTTTCGACTCGACTCCTTTTTTATCATTTTTTTTTTTTGTACATACATACATATATACGTTGTGTTGATGTTTCAATGGTTGGTTGGTTTATCGAGATGATAAAAATCTTAAAAAAAAAAAAAAAATGAAAAATAGTATCAAGGACATTTTATATTATTTAAATCAGACGTATAGAAAGCTACATGCTAGACGGAAATTCAGTGCAGATAAAATATGGTTATTCGTCGTCTACAAAATAACAACATACAATATTATACAAACTCGTATTATGACTGAAGACAAGATAAACATCTGGTGAATTTTTGGTAAACATAATATAGTTTTGTTTAATTTGGTTGTTTTGACTTTTGGAGTGATTTTCCTTTTTGGGGTTTTCCCCCTCGCATTTCTCATGCTTTACCAAATTGAAATAATAAAAGTCATTCATCTTTGTGTAGTTAGGTCGGAAATAATTGATTATCTCGCAGCGCGCTTTTATTTATTGTACATACATACATAATGTATACATGCAAGGAATCAAAAGAGCGAAAAATGTGAAAAACCATTTCTACATTTTTGTGAAAATTCCCAACTGAATGAGAAAAATATAATTTTATAGAAAGTTTTGAATTTTTATTTTTTTTTTTAAGATTACAATAAAATAATTTTTTAATACTTTTAAGTGTACAACAATAACAATCTCGTTTTGTGAGAAATTATTAATTTCAATTGTATTTGAGTGGAGTGAAAAAAGAAAAAAAAAATTATAAATTTTAAATTATATAAATTGAGATTAATTCATTGGATTAATGAGTTGACGGGTAAATATGGAAGGACTGCAATGATAACATTGTAATAGTTTATTGAAATGCTTCAACGAGTTTAGAGGTTTAAAAAATTAAGAAAACTTTTTGAGATTTTATTAACTTTTAATTGAAATTAAAAACTTATAATACAATACAATAATTAATTCAACAGCTGGGAGTAAAACAGATTAGAGGAAGACAAATCTTTGAAATTCGGTAATGCTTTAGAGTTCGAGAAACTTTTGAGTTTAATTTCGAAATTCCTGCGAATTTGGAAAATCGCGAAATAGAAATTAACTGCGGTAGTGGCGGGTCTTCTCCTTCCTAAAACACACCTTAATTTATACAACATTGTCGTTAAGAATTACTGAATCTGTGTAATGAAATTTTATCATTTAAAGCCTTGATTGGAATTTCCGAATATGTTGATGATCCAGAATACCTGCAAAGCACAAACAAAACTTAGTTGAACTAATCATAACAAAAACACTTTAATAACTTAGCCTTGAACTTGAACTTCATTATTTGTATTTGTTGTCCTAAGTTTGATCTAAAAATACCCGAACTTTTTAGTTATCATTTAACTTACTACAACGTTTGGAACGATCACAGATTTATCCATAGACTTTTTAAACTCCGTTTTTCGGATGTTCTTTAGCACCTGTGTCACGGCTGGTTGAATGGCAGAAACGCCATCTTAAAAAGCTCCTTTCGTTGCAGTTTTCAGTTTTGGGAACAGAAAATAGTCACACGGTGTAATATCCCTACAACATCTTTTAGGGTTAATCTTTTAATGAGTAAACTGTATAGATAATATCCAATATGTTTATTGGGTTCGACCATCTGTCAAATATATATTATAGATAACCTAAGAAATAAAAAAGTACTTTTAAAAATTCAAGTAACAATCAACAGCGTGTATTATTTAATTCAATAAGTATATAAATATATATATATATATATATATATATATATATACGAAATACAACAATTGGCGACGAGTATAAAAACAATTAGCAACGAAATTGGATAAAGTAAAACCAAAATTCAACATTAAAATTCATACCAGATTAAGAAAGTAAAATGGATGCAGAACAATTTAAAATATTTCTTGTAACACAAGCAGCTCAACAAAAACAGTTAATCGAAGCTCTTCTAACGGGAAATAAGACACATGAAGGAAGTGATAATAATTATGTGTTCGACAATTTCGACACCAAAAAGGAACCGTTTCAACAATATATCCAGAGTCTTGAAATATATTTTGACCTCAAAAAGATAAAAGAAGACAAAGGAAAATGCAAGGCAATAGTTTTAAACTGTATTGGACCGGAATGTTACAGTATTATGTCAAATTGCACCAAAATCACCAATGGAAGGAGGAATACGATGATTTGGTGAAAATATTGAAAAACCACTTAAGTCCAGAACCGAATTTATTAGTGGAAAGACATCGATTGTTAACACGAAATCAAAAACCAAATGAATCAATCGCAGATTACGTAGCAGCCATTCGAGGATTCGTACCAACATGCAAACTCAACTGCAAGGAATGTTCCGCGTCAATTACGGATACATTCTTACTGTCGCAATTCATCAGAGGAATTAGTGACAACTCAGAATGTGTATGATGTGTATACAAATTATTCAAGATCCAGTAATCAAGCAGAGAAATATTACGTAAATATCGGAATAGAAGGAAAGGACCAGCAATTCGAAGTTGATTCGGGAGCAGGATACACTCTGATTCCGAAGGACACTTTTGAGAATCTCAATATTTCAAATCCAGTGAGACAGACAAACATAGAATTCCGATCATATCTCAAAGAAATTTTTAAGCCTCATGGAGTAGTAACGGTAAAGGCGACATACAAGAACAAAATAATTACGAAAGAAATGTGTATTTAGTCGATACAGGACGACAAGCTATTTTGGGAAGAACATGGATTCGAAATCTCAATATCAATTTACAAGAATTAGATGGGAAGAATGCAGGTGAATTAGTAAATGAAATTCTGTCAACTGAAAATGTCGAAGAGAACATTCGCAAACTCCAGACAAAATATAGTGAAATTTTTGACAAAAAGTGGGGCAAATTCCAGATGTCCAGTGTTCACTAAAACTTAGACCAGATGCTAAACCAATATTTCACAAAGCAAGAGAGGTACCGTTTTTACGAAGAGAACAAATCGAAAAGGAATTAAACATTCTTGAATAAGAAGGAATAATTACGAAGGTTAATACATCCGGTTGGGGATCACCGAAATCAAGTTCGATTGTGCGTGGACTATAAAGTAGGCGTAAACAAACTACTCGAAGACGCACATTACCCGATTCCGCGCATTGAGGAAATTCTTAACAAATTAAAATTTTCTAAGTAGAGGATGGGGATAGTGCAAAAATTCAAACGATAACCACACATAAGGGTACTTACAAATTCAACAGACTAGCGTTTGGCATTAAAACGGCTCCAAGCGAATTTCATCGAATACTAGACCAGTACCCGAATTCCGGTTTGATGATAAATGATAATGAGAAATGACTTGATTTTTTATTTCAACTAGTCGGTTGCATTTTTATTTAGAGTAGGCGAAATAAAACATAAAGTCATTTCTCATTCTCATTTGTCATTGATCCGGAATTCGGGCCCAGGTGCTTCAAGTTCTGGAGAGTACGTCAACCTACTTCGATGACATCGGAGTCCAAGGATCAAATTACAACGAGTGTTACCGGCGCCTTATTGATTGTTTCGACCGGTTGAAAAAATACAACCTTCATATTAATGCAAAAAAATGCAAATTCTTCCAGACGAAAATCAATTATCTTGGATGTCAGATCGAACAAAATAAAATATCAAAGGCTCCAGAGAAAATAAAGGCGGTAATGGAAGCACTACGTCCGAAGAACACTCGGGAAGTTCAATAATTTCTTGGACTAATCACGTATTATTCGAAATTCATTAAAGATGCAGCTACACTCACACATCCACTTCGCTTGCTTCTACATAGGAAAATAAAATTTCGATGGACAGCAAAGTGTGAAGCAGCATTTATGAGATTAAAAACAGAAATAGCAAGTGAAAACATTTTACTGCCATTCGACCCAGCGTTACCCATCACCGTACCCAGCACTAGCAATTTATTGTACTATTAAAAGATTGTACATGTACTTATATGGTCAGAAGTTCAAGCTAGTAATGGACAACAAACCGTTAACACATATTTTAAAACTGAATAGAAATTTACCTTCGATGACATCCAGCCGCTTACTGCGTTACGCTTGATTTCTCTCAGAATTCCAGTACACCATAGAACATCGAGAAGCTGAAAAACAACAAAATGTTGATTATTTTTCGCGAGCACCGATTGACGAAATTACATTAGATGAGGATGATACAGATATTATGAACGCCCAGACAATAAATACAATAAGTTCTTTAACACTCACATGTGAAAATATCGTGCGAGAAACAGACAACGATCCAGTTCTATCAAAACTCAAAGAAAACCTTCTTAATGGGGAAAGAAACGATGATGAATACCATCGCATGGCGGCACAATCTTCAGAGGGACCGGAGTTGTAGTTCCAGTAAGCCTTCAAAATGAAGTTTTGAAAGAATTACACCATACACATCTAGGCATATGCAAAATGAAAAGCCCGTGTGCCGAAAATCAAAAATCGCCCAGAAAGGTAGAAACACACCACTGGGAAGAACCGGAAGAAAATTTCGAGCGAATTCATCTTGATTATGCAGGACCGTACAAGGGACAATTTTTTATAATTGTAGTTGATGCAAAATCGAAGTGGCCAGAAATCGCAATTACAAGCTGTAGCCCTACGACCGAAATGACAATTGGAAAGTTAAAATCAATTTTTGCCTAACATGGATTTCCAAAGGTAATAGTATCGGATAATGCTACCATTTTTAAAAGTTAAAAGTTTATTAATTTTTGTTCAGAACGAGGAATTTTTGAAAAGTTCACTGCACCATACAATCCAGCGACAAACGGGCAGGCAGAACGTTATGTGCAGACTTTCAACTATAAGTTAAAAGCAAAGGAAAATGAAGGTGGTTCTAGTGCCGATAAGGTTCGCGAAATTCTATTAAGATATCAAGCTACACCTTTAAATAACGGAAAAAGTCCAGCAGAAAATCTGTTCCAGAGAAAAGTCAGAATCAAACTTGATGCACTTCTACCATCAGATCATACTGCCAATAAAGCCAACGAGAACATAGAAGTCAAGCGCAAATTAAGTGTGGGAGGCAGAGTAATTTCTCGTAATTATATAGGTCACGTAAAATGGCTTCCAGGTATTGTGTTACACAAATTTGGACGACTTCACTACTTAGTAAAGTTGGATACGGGGTACCAATTGAAAAGGCACGTCAATCAATTAAAAAGCACGGAGAGTGCAATTACTCCAAGTAAACAACAACCACGAGTAACATTTAATCTACCAGTTCGAAATCCAATCCGTCAATATCATACAAACAGCATACCGAGTCGATATCAATCAAACATTAACAACAGAAGAGAAGAATCATCACGTATAGAAGAATTCAAAGGAAATAATACTTTAATAAATATTCCAGAGCAGGAAGTTCACCCGAATACAAGCAACGATCTTCCAAGACGATCATGTAGAGAGCGACATCCTCCAACATTCTTACAAGACTACCATTTGGAATAGCCGAGAAGTGATCCAATAAATGTTGGAGACTGTAATATCCCTACAACGTCTTTTAGGGTTAATCATTTAATGAGTAAACTGTATAGATAATATCCAATATGTTTATTGGGTTCGACCATCTGTCAAATATATATTAAATATATATATATATATATATATATATATATATATATATATATATATATATATATATATATATATATATATATATATATATATATATATATATATATATATATATATATATATATATATATATATATATATATATATATATATATATATATATATATATATATATATATGTATATATACGAAATACAACACACGGTGATAGATCAGGCGAATACGGAGGGTGGTCGAAGACACAAATCTGTTTTTTCATCAAAAATTCGTTGACATTTTTGGTCTTGTGAAGTGGTGTATTATCATGTAATAAAGACAGCTGTTTTCCTTCTGGATATTCGGGTCTAACAGAAACAACACATTGTGTAGATTGTATCGTAAGATGAATTTAATTCTTCTGCTAACATTCTCACAATGAAATTTGCATCGATAGCGATTATTTCACGTACTTTTTCCACTAATGGATCTCATTTAAATCGTCACAGCCATTTTTAAATCTTGTAAACCACGTGTAAACTTGAGTACGATTCATACAATCATCACTATAAACTTTTTTAACAATTCATAAGTGGCAGCAAATTTTTTACCGAGTTTAAAACAAAATTTAATATTTGCTCTTTGTTCCATTATGTTTTTACGAAATAACAAGAAAAAGTACTGTCATTAAAACGTGTGTAATTTGTGTATCCTGTCAACCGATTAGCATGAACTTAGCTGCGTTCGAAAGAAGAAACATGTACCTTTCTAACGCTACCAACGTTTAATAGATGGCGACGTGTTCTATGATTTAAATTAAAAGTTCGGTTATTTTTAGGTCATACTTTGCACACTGTGTATACTTCTGAAGTCATATAAAAAAATTTATTAGTTTAAACACTTGTATATTCTTACAATATGTTAAACACTTATCTTATTAACTTGTTAGTTTATAATTTTATAAATTCCATTAAACCTTTGCAATCTAAAATAATCAAATTATTAATTTATGTAAATTTAATTTATACAAATTTTCTTACCATTTTGTAAACAACATTAAATCATTTGACATTCAACTGAAATGAATTAGCATTTGTTAGGATTTAGAACCTGATAAACGTTAAAACCGTTTCGGTACGCTCAACTTGCAAAATATTTATGTGGAAACATATAACTGATGAATCATTGTCGATTGTAATACACCCTGAAGGGTCACTATTGTTCGCTCAATATTTAAATTATGTTACATTTTTGCTCAGATAAAATACGGCGCTAAAGGAGAAAACCTTGACAAAAAATCCTAATCTAAGGTGGAACATCATATAATGGCTGATAGGTTTATCAGTCCAAAATATGCGGACTCTGGATACCAGGCACCCTCCAGTTTTATTTAGCCTTCATGTAGTAAAGCTGGGTGACCTACAGGCGATTTTTAATTCCTAGCAACTCGTAAGAGTAAAATCAAACGGAAGACGGAGCAGGGGAAGGAATATACGGGAGTGGGATAGCCCTCTCGAAGTCCTTGGGTTCAAATGCTACCGTCTTTCTAGCGGAACTATATGCTGTAGGTAGTAAACATTCAGGAGGGAGAGCAATAAGCCCAGATAGTATGTATCACGTAACGGCTGACAGTATTATCAGGTTCATTAAGAGCCTGAATATTGATGGACGGATAATTAAGCAGGGTCCAGCACAATAGATCTTTTAGGTCGCAGTGCGAGGTGGCTTATCGCCCACATGGCCTTTCAATAATAATAATAATAATAATAATAATATTAAGCTCGAATTTTTGGCTTTGTTTCAAAAATATTTTCATTTCATTTTATTCGAGTCAGTTACACTCTTGCAAACTTTTTGTTGGTTTTGCTCGTGTGATTTTCGTTTTCATGACTGGAATTTATCTAAATCGTATAATTTCGTATTTTATTTATTCACGTTGATTTTGAAATGCAGAATGTTCTTGTTTGTTGCCTATGTATGTGTAGATTTTTATTTTGATTTCAGGTTTATTTTTCTAGTTGATATTCACACACACTAGACGCATTATTATTTGTTCTCTGTATTAAGCATAAAAATATTAAGCCCCTGCACAGTGGGTCTAATTGCCAAAAAGCTGGCTAGGGTTGGCTTTAGTAATACCCTAGGGATCTTAAAACGCTCGTAAGAGGTTTTATTATAATCCATCCCTGACTTTGAATTATATATTTATTGTATATTAGTATTATAAACCATTAGTATTAGTGTTAAGTCTTAAAATGTATAGTATATATATGTATATATATATATATATATATATATATATATATATATATATATATATGTATATATATATGTATATATATATATATGTATATATATATATATATATATATATATATATATATATATATATATATATATATATATATATATATGTATATATATATATATATATATATATATATATATATATATATATATATATATATATATATATATATATATATGTATATATACATATTTATATATATATATATATATATATATATATATATATATATATATATATATATATATATATATATATATTTTTTTTTTCTGCTTAATACTTTTTGTGCCTTATATACTTTGAGACTCATGTATATGTGTTACATGTAGACTTGCTGTATACAAAATATTAGGTACAAATACTTACGTATATTATTATATATTTTTGAGATCGATAAAAAAAACTGGATGATAATCGATTCGGTCGCCTTAAGCTTTGCATTAAATAATTTAACCAAAATACCCTTTTTTTTTGTTTAATAATAAATACCATTGAAATATCACAAAAATTATCAGTGTTTCAATTAAAATATCTGAAAGTGATTATAAAGATCATTAATTCCACATTTGGTACACATTCCATATCTGTATCACACAGTAGACACTTATAACATTTGGTGACAGCGGAAAACTAGCGGAAAATTACCGTACAAAGTTACAGTACTTTCTGAAAACGGAACTCAACGTAAAAGTTCAAGTACAATACCTATTAGGTGTCCAAAGTTTCATTTAAATGTCAAGGCCAGCTCAACAATATTTGTTGGTTCCAAATTTACCATTTTGAGAACAAAATTGGAAAAAAAAAAATTTATAATCATCATATATACATCATTCGGAATTTGATAAATTATCATATAACTGCAGTATATTTCAATATCATACATCCATATAGCAGCATTCATCACATGTTAAGAATTAAACCATCAGTCATTACATTTGGAAATTTTCGCAGTGGCTGTTATATCAGAAACATAATTTTGCCTAATCATCAGCATCATAACGTGGAAACGGCTCATTACACTTTATCAACAAACGGTTCAATTAAAATCGGGATTTCATTGGGTACCATAATCACATCATTAATTCGTTTAATGATGTGATGACGTAACATTAAATGTTACGGTAAACCACATTTCCAGCAATAGCACTATCAACAAGTGAAAACCAACATTACAGTTTAATAAATAGCTGTACCTTATCATCATTCCAACCTGGTATAAACCTAGGTAAAATATCTATGTTTCAAATTATTTTTTTTAGCATTAACTATTAATTTCTAATTCTATTTTTTATATTTTTTTATTATTATTTGGTAAATCTGATAAATCACCGATTTGTGGAGCTCAATTATATTCATGTGCTTATGAGTAAGAGAATGTCAATTCATTTACGGACAAAATAATTAATATTGATAATGATGAAGAAGACGCTGAACAACAGGAAACCGTAAGTAACATTTTGATTAGTGATAGTTTAGATAAGTCTGATTGTAAGCTCGAAGCTCAATCCATCTCTGAAATAAGTCTTGAGTGTACTGATTCTGACGATTCTCTTAATTCCGCTCATTCCGTTAAATTTGAACCTCAGGTGAATTCAAGTCTTAGTAATTTCGAAACTAATCAAGGTATGTCGCTAAATATTGACCATGTGTTAAGATTGGTACCCGAGTTCGATGGTTCGGTTAGCTTGCTAAGTAAATATATAAATGTGTGTGAATTTTTTTATAAGCCTCTGACGGGAAAATACCAAAAAGATACATTTCTACAAATTGTTCAATCGAAACTTTCTGGTAGAGCTTACGAATTAATCTTATACAAGACGATCGAAACGTGGGAAGATTTGAAAACAGAGTTGACATTGTAGTTTGAAGAGTCTCGTTTCATAGTGAAAGCCTGTCGGTTCAAGACACTGAAGGAAGCTGTCGATAAAGCCATAGAAGAGGAAATGTCATTTATGGACAAACCCAAATTTCAGTCAACGTCTATTAAATGCCAATTATGTTCCAAAGTAGGTCACATCGCTAAAGATTGTTTCCAACTGAACAAGCCAAGTTCAACTCATACTTCAATCTTACCAAATGTGAATTTATGTCGTATCAAAAAATTTCTTGCAACCTGCCATGAATGTTGAAGTCTTACTTTGAGTTCTGATAAATAGTCATCGTATGTATATACTGGATTTGTATCTTTTTGGATAGAGCTAGGAAGATTCGGTTTATATCCTAAAAGAAGTTCAATGGGCATAAAAGAAGTCGAAGTATGTGATGTTGAATTGAAATTAAAAATTGCATAAGGAATCCATTGATCCCATGCTAACGGATTGTCTTTAACAAAATTTCTTAAGTACTCTGTTAATGTACGGTGTGATCGTTCCAACGCACCATTTGATTCAGGATGATACGCCCTGGTATTAATTTTTTTAATTTTCAGAATTTTGCAGAGTTTACTAAACATTTCAGACATAAAATTAGATCCTTGATCTGTGACAATGGAATTAGGTGCACCGAAACTACATATAAAATTTTCACAAAATGCTCTAGCCACCGTGTCAGTATCTTGTAAAGCTATTGGAATCGCGAGAGAGTACTTTGTGAGGTCATCCTGTATCGTTAACATATACTTGCTTACTATGTCCATAAAAAGCTTATTAAATAGAATTTTTGAAGTAGATGTGATCTGCATTGCACATTTGATTACGCGAGAGACTTTGTTTTTTTTGACAAGATGAGCATTTCTTAATAAATTATTTTATTCGCTTAAGGAAACTCGTATGTTTGATTCGTTTTATGGTTCTAGAAAAACCTTGATGACCAGGACCACCAAGAGGTGTAATGTGGAATTCCTTTATAACTTCATTTATATCTTCTTCAGCTGATAATGATTTTCAAATTGTTAAATTAGTTGGAACAGATTTAGAAGGCTGAGTTATCACACTATCTTGAATGGAATTATCGGAAGAAGTATCGTGAGTTTTATCAGGGGTTGAATCTTGTGTTGTTTGTTTCGCTTGCGCTCTGGTAATGGCTGCAATAATTTTATCTGATTTATGTGTTTCAGAATCTTCAGAAATTTGTATACGGCTAAGCGCGTCCGCGTTTTGATTCATCTTTCCAGGTTTGTATTTTATGTCGTAATTATACTCATGCAGTTCCAGTCGCCAACGGATTAGACGAGAAGTAGGTTTTGGATTTTTATTGAGCCAAATTAAGGGACGATGATCGGTCCTAAAGACAAACTTTCTGCCGTATAGATAAGGATGGAACCTTTAAGTAGCCCAAACAATGGCTAAAAAAGCTCTTTCTCGACTGTAGGGTAATTTTTCTCCGCATCATTAAGAAGTCTACTGGCGAAAGAAATTGGTAAGTCTTGTTCATTGAATAATTGGGAAAGTACTGCTCCAATGGCATAATCGCTAGCGTCCGTGGTTAAAATAAAGGTTTTTCCGAAGTGTGGACGTTGCAGTATAGGGGATGACATAACAGAGTTCCTTAATTTATGGAAAGCTTCGTCGCACTGAGCATTCCATTCGAACTTTATATTTTTACGCAATAATCGACTCAGGGGTTCTGAAATTTTAGAGTAATCTTTAATGAATCTCCGGTAGTAACCAGAAAATCCAAGAAAACATCTGATATCTTTAGCATTTGTTGGTGTAGGGTATTTCATTATAGCACTTACTTTCTGATGGCTCAGGTCTTGGCTGTCTTTTCTATATCGTCAGCGTGTGACTTAATCTGATGATAACCGTTTGCCAAATCCAATGTCGTAAAATAGGTTGCTCTGCCTAACTAGTCCAAAATCTCGGTTAAGTTTGGCAGAGGATAAATTGGTCAACAGTGATGTTGTTTAACTTACGGAAATCTACCACCAATCGCCATTTTCGATCACCGGCAACTTTTTTGGAACGATTAACCAGGGAGAATTCCAGCGACTGGTACTGTTTTCGATAATTTTGTTTTTTAGCATTTCATCAACCTGTTAGTAGGAATTTTATGACAGCAAGCATCAGTAGTTGTCATCAGTAGAGTATCGCCCTCTAAATAAAATATATCATTGAAATCGCGACAAATTTCCAATATAGATGATTTTTCTTTTCCATTTAGATGGCTGAAATTTATTTTCTTGCCGAGTTTGTTTAATCTGTCTTCTACGTTCGGATTCCTACTTCCAATGTTGAAAAGTTCATAGGAATTAACCGATTCAAAACTTATTTTAATCTGTCCGATCATTTGTATTAACTAAACTTATTGGAACTTTGTTAAGAGCGAAATTGACTACTGAACGGGCAATATACACACCATGTGTAATTTCATGCGAGAGACAGATATAACCTTTGTTAATTTGACAAGGATTAGGAACGTGTATAATCTTTTCGACTCGGGGAGGAAGTGTTTTGTTGGAAATTTCTAGCTCCACAACTGATTTCGGCAACCCACAAAGCGGTAACTGATGTTCTACACCTTGAAACGAAAATTGAAGAGTAGAACTATTGTAATCGATAATACATTTATTGTCTTGCAGGAAGTCTTTTCCTAAAATACCATCTGCATCTGGTATTTGAACTCGGACAACTGTATCCTGATTCTTCTGAACCTGATAGTTTTCCGCGACATTTATGGTATATTTTTGTGTGAAGGTGGATTGGAATTTTCTCTTCGCTGATTATTATATATCCGCTTTCTGCAATCTTTCAGCATATATCCTATATTTTTACAATATAAACACCTCACTGGATTTGTGCTAGTTTGAAAGTTTGTCATTGGTTTTCCATTACTGGGCACGCAATTCCGAACTACCCTTACCTGCTCTAGAAATTTAGTTGCAAAATACCTTTGCTCAAGCTGCAGTCGTTATGTTAACCTTTGCACTCGAGTGCAGCCATAGAGGCATACATGGTTTGCCATAAATTAAAATTCAGAATATTTGGCCTTATTAATGAACAAAACGAATAATGAGCTTTAATAAGGGATAATGGGTGAAATTTTACAACTATAGAGATTTGTAATCGGTTACCCAAAAAATCATGAAAATGGCACGCGTCTTAATTGTAATATGATACATATGATGTTTTACGCATAGGAGTTTTCAATAAGGGATGAAAGGGGTAAAATTTAGCGCCCCCCTAAAACCGCCGAATAGAGAATTTCAGAATTTTCGCCAGCTTTACGGTTTATATAGTAGATATTTTCATAACGTAATAAAATAAAGTAGGCGGTTTTTTTATTTTTATTTTTTTGTATTCAGCTCACGATGATTTTAAAATGCCGGATGATGTTGTATATTGCTTGTGTATGCGTTGATTTCGTGTTGTTGGTTTAGGTTTTATTTGTTTATTTTTCTGGTCGATATTCACACATACATGTAATATTATTTTTTCGGCACAGATGTTTCCGTAACATGATTTCTAAACAATTTTTTAAGTTACTCCTGCCGCTAGATGTTTTCACATCAATAATTAGTATGTTTTATGTTTATAAATTAAAAAGGCTTTAACGACCTGTTGGTGATTATGTAAATTCGAACCACCGAACCGATAAGATATCAAACCAAACCAACAAATCAGCTAACAAAAATCAAAATAAAATAAAATTATAACGTTTTGAAAGGCGAATTGTTTTATTTGAACAAAAGTTTATCAACGAATTGCACCAAATTGTTATTGCGCCTTTTGTACCATCACCCATTTTGGTACAGAATAAATCGGCTTCAAAAATCCAGTCGTTCTTGGAGCAAATGTTAAAAAAATGTTGTGAAATGTTTTTAAACCCTTTGTAACCAAAACAGTAGATTTATTTCAAAATGTAAATTATCGTTGAAATTTTGTGTTCTAACTAGACAATTCTTCTTAAATTCCATAAGTATTGAAACTTGAAAGGCTTATTAGAATACCCCATAAAATAAAATTCCTTCAAACATAAATCTGTCTAACAATTCGTTTTATTTAAGATACTTCCCCGCCCCTTCCCCCATACCCTTTTTTGCGAGAATATAATTCCGGTGCTAGGCTGGAGGTTATAACATACAAATTCGATAAAAACTTCTTCCCAACGAGCGAAATTTTTACACTTTAGAAAGAAGGACAAGAATAAAATCCGAATCTAAATTCTGGCAATTTTGTAATAAGAATCAGACGGACGGACAATTTTTTTTGTTGCTTTTTTAGACTCAGGGACTTCAAAACGTGGAGACAAGTGGTTTTGGACCAACCAAATTTTTGATCATTTTTGACAGGATTTCAATACTTTGGTCTTTTTAGACCGAAGTAAATCAAACTTGATATTATTTTAAATTCAATAATTTTTTTTTCGCAGTATTAAATTAACGCCGATTAAATATTCGGACAAGGTCAGATACAAATTTTAAATTAGCCTTATATTTTTCATTTAATATTTAGTTGGATAGCCGTATTGCTTCAGTTTATAGCTTGTTGTCTCGGCATTGAATTTACTAAATTTTGAGTAAAATTCGGTTCAATTTTCTTCCATTCTTCTTCTAAAACACGCTTGAGCTAGAACACGCTTGAGGATTTTATTCCGAATATTTTGTTTCCGTACTCTTCGAAATCCACACGTTCGGCCATGATATCCAATACTTCGAATTATATTTCTAATAGTATATCTACTAAGGCAGATTTTCTTTATATTTCTTTAAGCTTAGTTCTCAATTTAGGAGCACTAATGTTCGAATTTTCTTGTATTTCAATAACAATCCACATATCTTCATTACGAATTAACAGCTTAGTTCGACCTTTCTGAGGTATTGATTCAATTCTATCCTCTTTTTTTATATCTTTTAACAATGTCATGAGCCGTACTTTTACTTATATTTAAAATTTGTTCAATTTCCCGGATCGTTTTCTTTTTTTCATAATGAAATATGACTAATTGTCTTTATTTAAAACTAGTATTTTGGATTTTTCTCCCCATTAAAGTTTCTAGTAATATTTATTGCACAAATAAAGCATTGACCAGCGAGTCTTTAAGAAATTTAATGCATGTTACTGACCAGCGAAACTTTAAGAACTTTTTGTTCAGTTTCGTTAAATGTGAATTATCACTTAGCATTCTGTAATAAGAGCGAAAATTACCGCTCTAACTGAAGGAAGAAATGTCAAACCGTGAAGCAGCGTATATTCAGTTTTGTGATATTTGTAAGTATTTATGTTATAATAAATAATTAAAATAATGTAGTGCAATGTGTTTTGTGATGAAACTTATTGTATATTATTAAAAATAATAAAATAAAAATATTTTTTTCCACATTACAGCAAATATCATAACCTCAAATAATTTTGCTATATTTTCTTAGGCATACAGTGATACATTTTAATATGGACTACGGCTTATTAATAAATGCAATTGAGTATCCAAAATATCTGTACGACAAAAAAGACAAGAACTACAAAAACTCTGTAGTAAAAGAGGCCGCATGGAGTCTAATTGCGGAAGTCACCGATATGTCCAGTAAGTTTATTGTCATTGATCTGTAGAGCTTATTTAAGCTAATCGAGTAATCATTTATTACAGAAGAAGACTGCAAGAAAAGGTGGAAATTGCTTAGAGAAAAAATTAACAAGGAGCAGAAGAAATTGGAGCAAAAATCGGGGAATTCTCCACTTCCTTAAGAGGAGGAATGGCCATGATGTTCCTTAAAAAGTTCATTCAACCTAGAAAGTACGTATTTGTATGTATATAATATATCTTGTCTTTATAATTATATAATTTATCTTTTAGAACAAAATCAAACCATTTCGAAGAAATTTTTCGAAAATGAATCGCAGAGCAATTACACAACAGAAAGTGAGGCGCAGCCAGTAAAAAGGGGCAAAGTTAACCCTTTTACTGATACATGTAATGTTTTTAAAGAGGCTATACAAGAGTTTAGGGAGTGGCAAAACATAGTGCAGCAACCAACCCAATCAGACCCAGATGATCCCTTTTTAGAATCCGTTAAAGGATTGCTAAAAGATTTGCCGATATTCTTTCATACGTTATCAATTTAAGGGGTCAAAATTTAGGCAATTAGCCTGATCCTGGTGGTACTGAATTATACTGAATTATATTGTGATACAAATTGAATTGTTGTGATCATTATTATTTTCTCTTTTAACTTATTTAGCATATTATACCGTTAATTATTAAAATGTGATTTTATTTATGTTTGTAAATAATTTGAAATAACTATTTTCTTTTTAATTGTTATATGTTTTATTAAAGTAAAATGATGAAATTACGCCATCCAGCTTAAACTTTCCTCGTTATTCACATATTTGCATAGAGTGTCCCTAATTTTGAGATCATTCCCCTAAAATATGTAAGTTGCGTGATGGTTGTATGGGTTTTAGATTATAGCTAACCTAACATCCTCCCCGTCTCCAAATTTTGCCGGTGAGTACCTACACATTTTTGGCCTCTTTCGTCAACCTTAAAAAATTGTCTAACGCAACACAAGCTAACACAATTTTTTCTGCGTTATCCGGAAACATATTTAACGTCGTTAGCAGAATACGCCATCGACATACCAAAATTCCAAATGAATTTTCTATACAGCGTCTCGTACGGGACAAACGCTTGTTATAGATTTATTTTTCCTTTGACAGACCCACACCCGGATATGGTTTCATAATGTTTGGGGTCAAAGGAAATGCTGCATCAGCGACGAAAAATGTGGGATTGTATTGAATGTATTTGGAATAGGTTTTGGCCCTGGAAGTGAGAGCTCACCTTTTGCAAGCCGTTTACCGAAGCTTGTTTTACTGAAAATTCCTATGAAAAATAAAGGATATTTAAATAAATGCAAATTAAAAAATTGACTTCCAGTATCAGGAGGGCATTTTATGGCAACGTGCTTCCCATCGATGGCACCTACGCAATTTGGAAAGTTCCATAAATTTTGGAAATCGTTTGATATAGCTTTGACATCAGACCCATTAGGTTCGGTGACGTACAACCCACCTAGGCTTCTCCATAAAACGTCACAGGTTTCATAAATAATACTCCTTACTGTCTCTTACTCTATTTCCAGCTCCAAGCCAAGCTCTGGAAAGAGCAACCTTGAGAAAGGTGTCTGTAAATGAATATTTAATATTAAAACATTGTTAAAGTTTTCTATCTATTATCCACTTACAGTAAAGTTAGAGCAAGGCGAAATTCGCAGCTCAAAAGATTTCGGCTATTTTCAGTCATTTGTAAGCCGACTAGTTCTAACAGCATGGAAAAAACCTTCCGCGTCATAGGAATATGGACGAAAAATTGTTGCTGGTCGCAATATTTTATTTCAGTAAACGTTACCTAAAATAAATTATGTACATAAACTTTTATATGGCTAACATCAATATTAATTAAATATAGTATGTATACCGAACCGCATCAGACCGCTTCTTCTTTATTTTATCTTTAATATCCTTTAAAGATTTTAATCCGTTTTAAATAGTTCCTCCAACTCCTCAATCGTCTGAATATTTAATTTAGACGACATTTTAATATTTTGATTGAATATAATTGAATTTTACAAACATTTCAATTGAGACTTCAAATAAAATGTTTAGCTTTTCTTTTTTTTTTTTTCTTGTAAAGTCGTCTTACTGACTTGCTGGGCGATATGTCAAAATTTCCGTAACAATACACTTTCGTTAAATTCCGTAAGTTTTTGTTGCGGATGCTTAAAGACTCGCTGGTCAATGTTCAACAATTTCAACAATCTTACTAATTATTCTACAGCTCCTTGATCATCGTTTTGACCTAACGAGAAAACAAAAATATAACGATAGAACTTGTTTCGCGAGTTTCTGAGATACATTTTAGTTCAAAATTAGTACTTTGTCCGAATATTAAAATCAACTTAAAAATAGAAATAATCTAAGAAATAACATTATTTATACTTTTTAAGGATTTAGTTTGAGTTTTGTTTAAAATTGTTCAATTAAATAAATATAATGTGAAATGTCAAATTTTTTATTTCTGTAAACAATCAAATTTTTCCGCCTACTTTTATCGGTATAAACTATTTAGAATTTTTTTTAAATATGGTATGTATAATAGGATATACTAAACCCCAAATATCTTCCAATTAGGATTTTTAAAAATTCATTTGCACTTCCCAGTAATTTGATAAATTTAGCATTCAAATTTTATGGAAACCATTCCCATTTAACATGTCAGATTTGAATGGTTTTTTGATTTTTAATTATTTGTAAATAAATAATTCAGATTTTAAAAGGTTATTATTCGTATACCGAGATTCCATAATTTGAGCTTTTACCATTAACAATTTCACCTAGAGTTTATTTGAAGGCAGACACAGCGGTAGCTTTTTAAGATTTAAATTTGTTTTGTGAATGAATTGTGCAAAAAAAAAAAAATACTTTGAACAATTCATAAACAATAGTACCTGATAAATATTTAATTTGCTTTTAAATGTTTAATTTTCAAATACATATTCTTTAAAAATTGGCTTTCAATAAAAATAAATACCATAAATAATAAATATTTAATGAAATAGATATAGACAATTATTGAACTCTTTAGACATTGATATTTCTCTATTTAAATAAATATTATAATAAATAAATAAACACTTGAAATATAAAATAAAATAAAAGAAAAGTTGGAAAATTGACATTTCTTTATATACAATATACGAGTAGCTATATACCTTTTCTATAGAAACAACAAAAATTGCGTTAGAAGCTGTAGACTATAGAATTCACAGCATAAACTTTATTTAGTCACATTCTTTATGGTTGGATGATTCTTTCGGATAAAATAATAACAAAACAAAATGTTCACGATAATTGAATAATTAAAAAATCAGACAACACTGAATAATTAAATTCGGAATAAATGGTACGACGAATAGCTATGTATATAGCTACACACCATTCATAGAACAAAACGAAAACAAAAACTAAATAAACTGGAGGAATTAAATATGTATAAACACAAATAAAAAATAATAAGTCAAATTGTAGAAAAAAGCACAAAAATAAGTTTGATAAGAAAAAACAACAACAACGACATAGAGAAAGAAAAGGATGTTTTTTGCAATATTATGTTTGAGTTAATTACGATTTTTTTTTATTTACATATTTTAATTTTAAATGGGATTTACACAAACAAAAAAAAAAAACACTCAACTGTTTAAGGTAAATTACGAAGATTTGACAAAAACAAAATCGAGTGTTGACATGTGATTTATTTTTCACAGTTTTCTTTCTTTTTGCTTTTTTTTTTTTTTTACTTTGGACATGGGGTAATAATTCTAATGTGGACTTTAATTAATAATTAGGTTTTAATTTTAAATGGGCTGTTTAAAAAAAATGTTCGTGGTTAAAATTTTACGAACGGATAAATGGATTAAGAATCAAATTTTAAGTGACGATTTTTTCTTTTGTCATAGCTATTGCTTTAGTCGTCTATTGGTTAATATATCACTATTCTGATTTTCCTACATCATCGTAATCAGATGATAAAAAATCCCTTTTGCGCCCCCGCCCCTATCAGGATTCGAACCCGGTCCCTTCCGATCTTAATTCCGGAGCTTTAACCAATGTGCCCTTTGGTCGGTATTATTACTATAGTATAGGAAGGAGGAAAGATTTTCTACAAAAGTGTCGTAAGTGATTCTTTTAACGAGAGTTCAGTAACCTTAATAACACGATTTTGATGAAAACCCAAATGTTTTAATGATATTGTGATCGTTTCAATGCCTTGGAAACAACTGTTTTCATGATTAAACGATTTCCACAATTTTTGAAACTTTTTAATTCAATTTTTTTTTGAATCAAAATCAAAATTGATGCCACCCCAAACCGTCATTAAGCCCCAAATGAAACAATGGTTTGTTGCATATACTTATCAGTAAATTGATCCTGTTCACCTCACCTCAATTCACGTTCCGGATAGGGGCCTCCGTTTTCATCGATGTTAAGATATTGAACACAATTTCACAAATTATGAACAATAAGCTAAAGCTATTAAGAGATTTTAACATTGCCAAAAGATCAATTTGATTTCAACTTATACATCTAAAGACAGCTACAAGAAAAGTTTTTTTTTTTGATTGACCAATGAAATATTCTGAAAATTCGAGATTTCCTCTCTAATTTTAAAATTAAATCTCCATTTTTCAGGAAATTTTAATTGAACCGCTCTGTTTCACAATTATCTCTCTTATTCTAACTATAGTGGGACATTATTCCATTTAAATTTATTGGGGTCGTTAACATTTTCGGAAAAATACCTAAAAATGGAAAATGCCCCAATTTTTGGGAAAATGCCTAAATTTAACATAAAATTGCTTACAAGATTTAAGATTTGCCACTGAGATAACCAGTAAAAAGTCTTAACACTCCGAGAATACACAGGGTAAATATCTTGAAAGCATTTTGAGAATTGGCGAACCTGAGTCCCTCTATAGCTATAGTTTTGGTTACTAACTACAAGTTTAGATTGACCCTTTATAAAGAACAACACGCAGTAGGCGTTTGGCATCATTCGAATTTCGTGTTGTTTACCAAGGGTCGGTTTAACTCCGCGAAAAACATTTTTTATTAGAGGTGGTATCATTGAGGAAATATTTTAAATAGAGATTTTGTATGACTATGAAATATGCAAGGGCAAATGTCATTTGTCACAAATTAAATGCCTCAGTGAGTGTGAGTTTACGACCATTTTCTAATGAAAAATTTTCAGCAGATTCAATATATTTTATATGGAAAACAAAAGAATTATGTTCGGAAGACTACGTCGATTGGTTGCCTGTTGAAAATTTTTCATCAGAAAATGATCGTAAACTCGCACTGACGCAGATAAATACTGTGCATAACTCCGTGAAATTAGCGTTTGTAGAGGAATTTTTAATTTTTGCTCAATTTACAAAATTTACTTCTAAATTGAGCAAAAATTGAATTGTATTTAATACAATAAAATGTCGTCATTTGTTGTAGACAATTCCATATAATTTTTCTGGTTTTTAAGTTTACCCAATCCCTAGCAGTTTGGTATTCCGTGAAGTCGGCATAATCTAGTGCATTGTCTATGCCCAGGTGGTAATTAATTAAACACACCGTGGAAATGTCAACTCATAACTTATTATTTTATTAATTATTACGCTAAAATCAATTTTCCTTGATAGTTTCCTTTTATTATGACATTCGTCAAATCTTATATTATTTTTCATTTTGGCAAATATATTGAGCAAAACAATAATAAGACAAATTAAAAATGAGCAAATTTAACATAATGAGCAAAAAAGGTGAGCAAATTTTATTTTATCAAATTGGTACTACTTCTGAATATTTCTCTGCAAATTTAAGGCGTTTACTTCAAAACTGTCGACTGTAATTTTTTTGGTAATTTTGCCTAAATGTTGCCTTAAAAATATTCTAATTGGGAGGGGAAATTTGCTTACGAAATGGAATCCATTGATTAGTTAAGGTACAAACACGATGGTATCCGTTCCGTCGCTCGATTTTTTCGTCCCAATTTATGGGCTATTATTTTGAATAAAAAGACCGAAACTCTTATTTTCCAATCGAACGAGATTAAAATAGCAAAGTTTACATTTTTGGAGTAAAAGAAACGGCCGCGGCTGAGTATTTACTTTTTTTTCTGCAAACAATTTTTATTCAAAAAAGAAAAAAAAAACGTAAAGTCACCTTAAGATGTTTACTTCTTTAAAGGCGTGATACATGCATAAATTTGTCCTTTAAAAATACAGCGCGCTGATTGGTTGAAATAACTGTCACTTTTTTTAAGGTTATGTAATTTTGGCTGAATGGAAAAAAACATTTGCCATATGTAAAATTGAACCATGTTCAATTTTCTATTTTTGCCTTAAAGGCATTTAATATCGCAAGGCTACGGGTAATAATAATTGAAGGAAAATGTTTACTGGCAGAACACCCCAAGGTTGTTTTTGCATTGATGTGTTACCAACTATTAGAAATAAAATAAAAATATTTTTTAGTGATTTTATTGGGTATAATTTTTAATTCTATTTATTCCTGTTCCTCTCCCCAATAAATTGATGTTAATATCAAAAATTCGATTCTTGAATAATTACCTACCGATCTAATCTAATCACCCCTTGACATTTCCTCCTTATACGTCTCTTTAATTTTTTCTATTGTGAAGATGGTTTAAACTAAAATGGGGTTTAAAAGCCTCCGATGAAGCAAAATCCTATCGACTTATATGTCTCTCATCTTTTCTGCTTAAGACTGACTTCTCTTCTTTGCATATCAGAAAGGTAAATCCTTTATTACGGCACTATATAAAATTATAAAAACCAGTGCTTCCTGGCCACGAAGTGGCTTTGGGCCTGGGTTGGGCTTTGGTTGCTCTTGGTACTTTTATGGACATAGAAGGTGCCTTTGATAATGCTTGAAAGAACTGTTGCAAAATGCACTGAATCTCACATAGAATTAGTGTAAGAAAACCGGGCCTAGAATAAACCCAAATAAGACAGCAAACATACCATTTACCAGGAGGAGTGGGCTCAATACTGCTCAGATGGTGTTAAATGGAATATATCTTAGTAGTACCTGGTAGTCATGCTAGATTAGAAGGTGACCTGGGACTCATATACAATAACAATAAATAAGGCAACAAAAAAGCTGGGGGGGCAGTAGGAAAATAACAGGTAGCTATGAGAGCTATGCAGGAGCTATGAGAACCACTCCGACGACCGTCATAGATTACATATAGCAATTAAGGAAGACCCCTTGAAATTATGTCTTTGCTGCGACAGAATGATTATACCCAAATTGGGTAAGTTATGCCCAATAAAATCACCAAAAAATAATTTTATAATTAACATTCAAAAAAATTAAATAAAAAAAAAAAGTAAAATTAGCTTACACAGAAATAGAGCTGTGTAAATGTCGTGAAGAAGAAAAAATTGTAAGAGAATTTATCTGTATTAGTATGATTCGCTAGTACTTAACGCACAGTACATTCTGTATATATAGAAGGTAAATTGTGGTATAATCAGTCCAGTCGCCGCGGCCTGATGAGAAGATTGATTTTTTCATAATCATAAGCTCATCAGTTCGAGACTGGATTGAATTCTCTTACAATCTTCGGAACATATTAAAATCATATAAATTAAAAAATTGAATTAATAGAATTCTGTCTATTAGTCGGTTTCGTTGAATGATTGTTCGTAAATACTAATATACTTCTACGTATTAATAAAAACGCATTTATAATGGTCTAATCACCGGTAGCATATTAGAAATTACATGAATTAATTAACATTCAAAAAAATTAAAAAAAAAAAAAAAAAGTAGAAGGATACTGTCTGAAGTACGTTTAGAGGTCCTCAGTGATCAATTTCAGTGATATAAAGTTTCATAAATACAAAACTCACTTATCAGCAAGATTGAACGGAATAATAAAACCAGATTGCTTCGGGATGAAGCACAAAAATGGTACGGATTGATTAAAAATGAACGAGGAAATAGGAGCGGACATAGTTGGTCACATGCCACTCATGAATGATGCCACCATCTTCCGAAAGTCTACACTATTATAACAGCAGCGAAGATTATTGAAAACAGGGGTAAAAGGACTGAAAAAATTTGTATACTGTCGGATAGTCAAGCGTCACTTAACCTTTTAGCAAGAATTTCTTCAGAACTAAGATGCTTTACGAGTGCCACGTAGCCCTAAATAAACTGTCTGCCAGTAATAAAGTTAATCTTATCTATATGCAAAACTATAGGAACGGCCAAACCTTTTATCAGAACACCACCATCCTATGGCTTTGACAAAGGCGAGGTTGTGGAGTGGATACGAATTTGGACCAACAAGCAGATCAAAAGGCTTGGGAAGTTATTCCAAATTACAACAATCAAAAAATTTGCTGAATTTTGATGCGAAAAGAGCTAAAGAAGCTCTAGAGCTACTAAGCAGCAAGGATCTAAAAGTCCTATGTGGAGCACTAGGGACACAGTCCTTGCTGATACCATATTAAGCAGTGTAAAGAAGGAGACCTCTGAGCAGAAGGCTGATGTATTTCTAAGCGCAACTTGCCTACATAACTAAACAACGGCCGTTCCCGGTACAATCTAATTCTGCGGATTATTTAATTGATCAAATGAATACTGAAAAAATCGTATCTCAGAAGCTGATATTTTGAATGGCTCTATTTTACCATGACACTTTTTAATGTAGGAATTTAAGGTTGATGTACAGTTTCTGTCAAATTATCAAAAACATTTCCAAACGTCCATTTAAGAATTCTATCCTCTGAATTATTTACTTCAACAATAGCCACTTAAGTCTCTGGGCCATACTGTTCCGATTTCGGAACACAATTTTTGACTATTTTTTTCCATTTCAAAATATGGTTCTATTTTTTCAATTCCACTTTTTCGTTTTAGCTTTACTCTCTTTCTCTTTCATTATGTCATTTAAATTTTTTACTAAATATTTTAACGAGATGGAGCAAAAATTTTGACAGTGCGAGGAATATTTATGTATCGACGAACAAATTTTGCCTTTTAAAGGCGGGTTAGCCATTAAACAAAACGTGAAAGGGAAACCGTACCCCCGGGGTATACAAATTTATATGTTGTGTGAAAAAGGTGAGCTCCCATATACCTTCTTAATTTATCAAGGATCATCAACCGGTCTCACAGAGGGTAATATTAAAAAGTTCGGGTTTGGTGCCTCAATTCTGTTGCATTTATGTAACCTTATTACAAATATTGGATATATGTAGTTTGTTCTTTGACAATTATTTTTCGTCCTACGCGTTGATCGAAATGATTTACCAATCAGCCGTTTCTTGAAAACCAAAAAGTTAAAAAAAAAACCCAGAGGATTTTGTGAGGAGGTTCGGAGTGTAGTTGATAAGGTGGTCATGGTTAGATGGAATGACATAATAAACTGGTTCATTTGACATCAAATTTTATGGGTATTGGTATAAAAAGACCGGTCCGAAGATGGGATGAATCAAGTAAATCACACATGTCAGTAGATCAGCCTGAAATAGTCGGTCTCTTTAAAGTCGAAGAAATGGACATTGATAATAATATTTCATTTTGTGGATTTGGCCGTGTTTTCCAGTTGGATGCAAACAAAATTATGGATTTACCAAATTTTAGAATATGTTTGGCATGAGCTCTTATTGAAACGTGCACTATGCTACAAGTAAGACGCGGGCGGCAATCAAACATCGAGGAGATTTTCTAGCCAATGAAGCGAAATCGCAGTGAAGTACGGCCCCTTGACGATTTAAAATATGACCATGTAGATCATCTGCCACATCATGACCAAAAACCGGAGGGCATTAGATGCAAACAGGTAGGGTGTATATAAATCCTATTTTTATTGTAAAAAGTGCATAATTCATTTATGGCTTAATCGAGATAGGAACTGCTTTTCAGATTTTTGCCGGAAGCTTTAATGTCCTGTTATAACTAAATTTTGAAGTTGCTGTATGTCAATAGATGGCACTGCAAACAGTATATGTAGTATGTATTAAAACCCTATAAGTAAAATAATAAAAGTTAGTGTTGGTGTGTCATGTAAAAAGAATGGACGTAAGTCTTTGTGAATAAAATTGTTTTTTGAAATTAAATTCGTTTTTATTTTTCGTCCACAACAAATCGGAAGTGGGATACCAGTGATTCAATAAATATTTTTAGTGAACATATTGTACTGTAGTTTTGTGCTCCATCTCCATTGTGAACCATCAATGGTGAGCCCCAGAGGGTATTTTCAACCGAGGTCTCTAACGCCAATGTATCCGGGATTGCAGTCAACAGTTCTAGATGATTCAGTAATTTTGGACATGCCCACAATGGTATTCAATCAAAATTATAACCTCCAACAACCACGTGTGGATAGTCTACCAAACAGTATACATCCCGCAAAGATATCATCCACAGTAATAGATAACCCATTGCTGCAAGTGGCTTCAAATCACCAAACACTACATTCAGTTCAGACATCACCGAATTACCAGTCATCGAATGTGCCACTACAACAAGCACATCAGTTCGCACAACCTAACCTCATTTATTATGGGCAACACGTGTCGATAGCTGATACACGGTACTCAGAATTCAGTGCCGTTACCACATATGCACCCATTAATGGTTGATCATGGCAGTACTCAACAGAATATTTCACCTGCAGATATTCAATGACAAATTTTGCAGCAACAACTCGAAATCATCCAGTTGCAAAAAGAAGGGCTAGTTCAGAGAGTCAGAAATGAAAATAGGCATGGTGTCACACCACATTACCTATATCCGTCAGAGGTAGAGAATATAGTACCAGAGTATAATCCTGGTGGTAAAAATGGAATGAACGCAGTGCAGTGGCTGAAACGTATCGAATATTTAAGAGCTGTATATGGACACCGAAACGGTTCATTATGCAACCCTCCGTCTTAAAGGACCAGCGAAGGCATGGTTTCATGATCTGGAAACTCCCTTGAAATCTTTTCGAGATTTTTCTGATAGTTTAATCAAGTCATTCGGATGCTACATGGAGGAAGCAGATCTTCATTCGAAGATGTCGTCGCGGTTTAAACAACCGGATGAAACGTACGAGCAATATTTTTATGAGATGAGGCAGCTTGGACGAACGGGTAATCTGAAGGATTCTTCCATAATTAAATATGTGGTATCTGGTCTAAATAACCCTGAAATGAAAAGAATATTAGCTCTTAAAAGATTTACAAGTTCAGATCATCTACTGCATGTTCTTCATGAACATGATCGGTATTCGGCATACGCTCGACTTGGTAACCCCACAATAGTATCCACACAGAAGCATCAAACTCCAAATAGATCAATATGTACTGAATCGGAAATCAAAAAGAGACAGATGAATAATTCTCCTTCCGATAAAACACAACAGAAGCCAGCATTTGTGTCAAAATTAAGATGCTATAATTGCAACGAGTACGGTCACATCGCTACAAAATGTCCAAATCCATCAAAACGGTTTTGTGATTCTTGTCAGCAACCGGGACACACATCATCGTACTGTACACGCGCTCGATCAAAGAAAGTAGGACTGATTGACACCAAACTTGAATAGTTCACCGCTAACATCGAATTTCAGTTTGCAGATGGTTACAGGGTTACGACCGCATTAATTGATTATTCCACAAAATTTAACGTTGGCTCCGTATCAAGACGTTATAAGCTACACAGGGATTAATGGAGCTAAATGAAATATTTTAGGTTATTTAAATATTAATTGTCAAATTGAAAATGTATTGTGAAGAATGGTAACAGACTTGCAAAAGCGGGGTGTCGTGAGGGAAAGTAAGAGTGATTACGCAAGTCCGATAGTCTTGATCGCTAAGAAAAACGGTACACATCGACTGTGTGTCGACTACAGACAATTAAATAAAATCACAGTGAAGGATCGTTTTCATTTGCCTGTAATGGACGATTGTCTTGAGAAATTGAGAGAAAAAAAGTGTTCAGTTGACTGGACTTAAAAAGTGGATTTTATCACATTCCTGTAGCAAAAAATTCGATTCGAAAACCACTGCAAATATTCAAGGAATGCCAAATGGCATTTGGAATGATTGCACCGTCTCTCCAGACTATTTCCAAGTGGTTCCGAAGATTCCAGACGGGACGTTTTTCAGTAGAGGACGAGCCCCGAGAAGGTCGTCCAAAATCTTCCACCGATGACGCCACTGTGGCTCTGGTGAAGTCCATAGTTGACGAAGATCCACGATTGACACAAGAAATTATTGCTGATGAATTGGCCTTGAATGCCATGGCTGTATCGCGAATATTAAATAATCATCTGGAATACATGAGGAAATCTGCTCCATGGGTTCCACAAATTTTAAAAGAGGCCCAAAAAGAGGATTGAGTTTATTTTGCTAAATTTTTCCTAAATAAATTCGAAAATGGGCAGTCTAGCAACTTTAGTAAAGTCGTTACTGGTGACGAATTTTGGTTCTATAAGTACGATCCGGAAACCAAACAGCAGTCCATGGTATGGAGCCCAACTGGAGCAAACCCACCCGTAAAAGCTAAGCAACAAAAATCAGCAATAAAAGTAATGATGGCTGTTATTCCCCTGGAAAAGGGTCAGACGGTAACTGCAATATGGTATACCGAAGACTGTTTAATAAAAGTTTTCAAAAATTTGTTGGAAAAGCGGAAGAAAGAGGATTTGCGGCGCGGCGCTACTTTTTACATCATGACAACGCGCCAGCTCACACTGCTAAAATAACGAGTAACTTTATTGCGATTTCTGGCATCGAACAAATACGACCAGCACCATATTTCCCGGATCTAGCACCTTTTGATTTCATGATATTTCCAAAAATTAAAAAAAAATTGAGGGGAAAGGTCTTTAACCGTAACGCGGAGATAATTGATGCGGTTAATGCTGAACTTGATAAGCTTAAAAAACAAGATTTTGAAAACTGTTTTGAGAAGTGGATCTATAGGCTTAAGAAATGCATCGAAATCAATGACGATTATGTAGAGAAGATAAAAAAAGTCGAAGATTAAGAATAAATACGAAAAAAAAAATTGTTGTTTTTTTTCTGGTCAACTAAGCGAACTTTTGTTAGTCCCCTCGTATATCCCAAAACACACAATTTGATTTTTTTTCATCAGCTAGTTAATATTCATGACTCAAAGGGTTAAATTATGGTAAAATAAAATATTTCAAGGTAATTCGTTTACACGAAATATTAAAGGTAACAGTTTAGAATAACCATACAATAACTAACATTTCCAATCAATGGTGAAAATGATTTCTATTGAATTACACATTACACATATGTATGTATATACACTTTGTAGCACAACTTTCTTAATATAATTTCTTAAAGATTAACAGAAAGAAAAACAAATCAAAATGGTTTTCAACATTACAAAAAAATATCAAATATCCTACATCCTTGTAAAAATACCAATCTAAAAATCTCCATTTTGTCTATTTTATAAAATACCACATACTGTCCTCTTTATATTATATTGTATGGTATATGCACGAGTTGGATCTCTTTTATATTCGTTGTTTTTTTTTTATTTGGTATTTTCCACCATTTTCATTCTCTTCGTACTTATTTTTAAATTTGTTGCTATACACTCCTCAACCATCGAACATAAAATACAGATAATTTTTCCAATATTCTGCGTCACACACGTGTCATAACATTATGTACACCAACAAATGGGAAAATGCGTACACTCGTTCAATGATTGAATGATGATGGTGATGATTGTGAAGAGCCAAATTTGTTGATAATGATGTGAAATCATATATCGAGATACAGTTATCTACAAAAATATGTATGTGTATTTTGTTATCCTTAAAAGCACTTCTCTCAGAAAGGAAATTTAACAACACAAAAAAAAAAAAGGAGGAGGAGTTGGTCAAATTTTTTTTTATGCTGATTCATATTCGAAAGAACACTATACACAATAAACTATGTAATGTTAAGGGATATATGGTTTATGAATTATATTCAATTTGGAAATGTACTCGTACAAACATAAAGAGAAAAAACAACACAAAAAATTGCTTAGGGTCAGTATTTTTGACGTTTTATGTTGTTGCTGCAGCAGCAGCAAAGAAGGAAAAACGACATAAACAGCACAAAAAAGAACTCGGAAATATGTTTTTAAACCAATGGTTGTTTGTCTGTCTGATTTTGATGTGAAATTTAATAATATTAAAATAAATACATAATTTTTTGTTGTTGTTTTGTTTTATGTTGTGTTGGTTGGTTGGTCAAATGGGGAAGAGAGGCTTTATTGTAATTTATCGAATGCGATGTTTTTGTTGTTGCTGCTTGATGATGCTGCTGCTTCTTTATTCTTTTGTTAACCATAATAGTATTCGATGATGATGATTTTTATGTTATATTTGTGTGCCCTAATATATAGATAACATCAGGGGTTGGGTGAAGATTTATATATAAGTATGTATCATTAATAGTTTATGTATTTAATGTCTTCGTGTGGGTTGATTTTTTTTTTGTTTTTTTTTGTGAAGGGTGGATCGGCTACTTTTGCTAAAAAAAAAGTTCTGAGTAGCAAAAAACAGTTACGAAAAATCAATATTATATTGGGAAATGATTTTACTGTATAAATGATTTTCGACATGTTTGGTATAAATTTGAGTAGTTTTTCATGTACATATTTGTATCTTTTCTTCTTTAGGTTGATGGATTTTTTTTTTATTGGGGTTTTTATATAGATTTTAGTTACTATATGTAAAATCGAAAAGATTATTACTTTGTATATACATTTGGCCATTTGGGAAAAATTTGTTCAAATTGGCTTTATATTAAGTTTTGTTGTCAACTTAAAAGTTGTCTGTTTGAAAGGAGTAAATAAAATAAAATTCTCCTTTACGGAAAAATGCAACTTTCACAATACAGGTGATCCTTGACTTATGTCGCAGATGCGTTCATGAAAAATGCGACATAAATTAAAATGACGTATAGTGCCCAAAATAAGTCTGTGTACGCTCTTTCAGTATATGAAAATCGTCAAAATTGCAGCATACTCCTTTCTCCAAACAATTAAGCACATCGTTGCAGATACAGTATATTCAACTCGGCAAATATTTAACGTCGACGAAATGGCTTTGTACTGGCAAAAAATGCCCTCGCGTACAATTTGGCCACATCAGAAAAACATGCATCCGGCTTTAAAGCAGCAAAAGATCATTTGACGCTTCTTCTTGGCGGTAACCGCCAGTTGAAAGCTTTGCTGATTTACCACTCAGTGAACATTGTTTGGTGAAGTAACAGAAAGGCTTAGGACCGAAGATTCCAAAAAAACGAGGCCACTGAGAAAGATTACTGGAAAACTTTGCGATAAGACACACAGCTTTTAATAATGGCAAATCTTAGGACGAAGTTAGCAGTACCACTATGTCTGGATCGTGGAAAAAGCTTTGGTCAGAAAATCATTCGACCATTTCTACACTCAAAAACAAATTTAAGGTTAATTTTACAAAATTATTTTTGTAAAAGTGCTTACAAAACGAAATTGTGAATTTAATAAAAAATCGTTAATTTTGTTAAATTTTTTGTAAAATTGATTTGGATTTTTATCCATTTAATAAATTTGTCTAAATTTAAATATTTTTATTTTGTAAATTGGTTTGAAATCAATTATTTCGGAATTATTT
The DNA here is from genome assembly GCA_958295665.1 of Tipula vernalis. NCBI lineage: Eukaryota > Metazoa > Arthropoda > Insecta > Diptera > Tipulidae > Tipula > Tipula vernalis. The sequence goes on along the minus strand of OY282559.1, from coordinate 61,989,231 downwards.
TGAGTTACAGATTATTTTTGTAATTTTAACAACATTTTTGTAAAATTTATTTCGGTATTTTTACAATTTTATTTCAAAATACGTTTATTTATCACAAAATACAAATAGATTTAATAAAATTTTAAACTAATTAAAAAATTACGATTTTTTTTTAACCTGTGTAACGGAACGTTTTGAGGTTTCAATAGCGTTATTATCTGCCGCAGATGTGAAGTAGTTTGTCAGTATAAAAATTGAAAAAGTTGTGAAGTAAATGAGTCTTATATATTAAATAAGCGAAGTGCAATTTTATATTGGACTTTTTGTGCACTTTCTAAAGGAGAAATAACTAAATCAAACATCGTGAAAACACTAGCAGGTAAATTAACGAAGGACAA